>PVKS010000518.1:0-189457 GCA_004027875.1 Aplodontia rufa
TTAAAAAAAAATAGTGCAAGTCAGCATATAGGAATGAAAAATCAAGTGGATTAGTGTACAGTATTCCAATATGATTAGTTGACAATAATACAAGTGAATTAGAATCTGAAACTCCTATTTAGTTTCCTTTAAAGGAAAATGGAAATCTTACAACAAAACAGTGCCAAAAACACAGAGAATTTTTAATTTTTCAATTCTGGTAATTTTGGCACATACATATGAAAATACAGTAATGTATGTGATTTATTTAGGGACTTTGTTATTATAACTAGCCATTTCTAGGTATCTTTTGATTGCATACTCATTAATGATAATGTATACATATTATGGAGTTAAATATGGAAACCATTGGCTAGCTCAAGGAGAAGCACCATTTTGAATAATAAGTGAAAGCATATATTTTTTTCAGTGTGAGTTGTTGAAAATCATTAGTTGTATATATTGTAGGTAGTTTTCTCTCTAAGGTTAGGGATATCTTTGTGAATGCTTGCTATACAAATTGGTCTGTTTATAAAAGTTTACCCTGCTTCCACTGCATATTGTTTTACTATTGATTTTCTACACAAATTGTACTTTTCTACCAGCCTAATTCTTAAGCAGTTATTCAATGCAGATAATTGTTGAGTTGTGCAGGACTTCTTACCTCAAAATAGCTGACAATCAATTGATGAAGATAGCTAATAAGATAATGGTAGCATAAGGATGTAAAGGTCATGTATAACAGAATGGAGGTTGAGCAAGAAGAATTTGGTGGGAGAACTACTCAGTGGTTGATTGGCACAATTACATTTAAGCTGAACTGAAAGGATAGTGGGGATTTTTGCAAGTGGACATGGCGGGGGAAATGAATGACTAACACAGGAGTAATGTAAGTAATATTATGTATGTGGAGAAATGCTTAGAATGTCGGGGAGAATAAGTAATCCAATTTAGGTCAGCAAAGCCTCCATGAGCAGGAAAGTACACATTATAGCCTGGACAGGGAGGATCTTCAACTCATATGTAAATATTTGTGTTTATTCTAAAAGTCGTCAAGGTTTGGGGACTATACCTGATAAAACTGCTAGTCTTTTAGGAAGTTAAGTAACATGGAGAAAACAGTTAATGAGAAAACACTTAAAAGGTTATGAAATGTTTTGTGAGAAATGATGAGAGGTGAGATTACCAGTAGCACACAAAGAAAAGGTGTGGATACCATTAGCATTCATGGGTAGAAGCCTTATCTATTTAAAATGGGAGGTTATGGGAACAGTAGTTTGTGGATTTAAGCACGGGTGGTTGTGTTTTTGTCAGTACTGACTTTATCAGAGAAAAGAAAGCTAAAAGCACAGACTATAATTTGTGCATGAAAATAATTCAATATATTTAATTTCATTTTGTATATTTCAGAATTCAAGGTTGGGAAGTAAAATTACTTAAATTGAATAGTTGGGATTTTTTTTGTATCCTGATTACCTATATTCAGTGAATCTTACTCCAGTAGAATATTGTGAAAATTCTTTACATGTCTGAAGTCATATTATACTTGAATCTTTGTGTGTTGTATCTGATTTTTTTAATTCAAAATCTATTTTAGATGGATACATCCATTCTGGAGAGATCTATAAGGACAGTTCACTTTCTTAAGAACTTTATCTAGCTAGAGACCATGAAAAATATCTTAAGATGGAGTTGGCCAGGAATCAGAGACCCATTTAGAATGTGACTGTGAAGTTTAGGGTAAGAGTGAGCATTAAGGGGAAATTAATCCTTTATTCTCTTCCATACTCTTCCCAGACACTGAAAACAGCAAGTAGTAACTCTCAAGGACACTTAAAAGCATTATTTTATTCAGTTCTTGGAAATAAGAGAACACTTCTTTTTATACTTAACTCAGGATACATAGACTTATATCAAGAGTGTCACTATCATTCTATGCTATCTAATCTGGTAATTTATTTGAGGATGAGTGACCAAGTTTTCTTTTCCAGTTTTGGTGAATGATGTCTACTGCTCTAAAAACAATAAACACTCAGCTATGGGTCATTAGTCTGACTAATATCAATGAAATATACATATTGTCTCAGCCTAAATTTCAAATTAGTTTTCTACGTACATGTTTTTATGAAGAATAATAAAACAGGAGCTGGAGAGATGGCTCAGTAGTATAGTGCTTTCCTGGCATGTGTGAGGATCCAGGTTTGAAATCTGGTACCACAAACACAACTAAGTATCAGAGAAACAAATTCCAGATGAAAAAGTTAATAAAATTTATTCTTTCTCTTTCTTGCTCTCTCCCTCTTTCTTTAAAAAAAATAATAAAACAACTTGAATCACTTGAAAGATAGAAGTGCTCTCCATATAGAACATGTGGTTCCCAGAGGATAGAGTTTATGTTTCTTTGAATGACAGTCAACACTGTAGAAATTTAGTTAGAAGAATTGTAGGTCAAAGATCTTGTATGTGAGTGACATTGGCAGCATAAAGAAATGATCAGGGAATAAGGTGTTTTCTTTTTTTTTTTTTTTTGAACTTTGCCAGTCAAGTTTTAAAAGTCAGAAATCTTATAAAGAGACCTAAAGGAATATTTTGTCAAATACAGCTATATTCTAGAATATTTTAAATGATAGAAAATAAGAAAAATAAGATATATATGCTTAGCTTCAGTTTACAATTAGTTGTAAACAAGAAAGTTTATTTTCCTTCTACTTCTTTCTACCTTTTATCTTGCAATATTTTTCACTTTTCTAAAATTTGTAGTAGTGGAGAGTTGCCACTCTCCTGTAATCCAGCCATTCCTAATGTTAGCAGGTCATATAATCTTGTGTGTTTATCTAAACTAATAAATTAACAGTACAATACTGTAAACTATTAATGACAGACTTCTTTATGAATTTTGCAAATGCTCCCTGAATTATCCTTTTATCAAGGATTCAGTACAGGATATCATGATCCATTAGGTTATCATGTTTCCTTGGTTTCCCTCTGTCTCTGATAGTTTCTTAGTCTTCACTTATTTTTGTTCCAATGTTGTTGGTTTGAGTTTTGCTTAGGAAGTTTACAATCGCCTTTGCAGCATAGCGCTATGGTTGTGTGTCTCTCAGTTGGGTTTGTGTAGTGCTTTCTCATAATTGGGCTGTAATTACAGATTTTTGGAAAGGATACCACAAAGATGAATGAGCATTTTTATCTCATTATAACAGAGGATATGATAACAACATGAGTTGTTACGATGAGTTTAGCCTTGGTTATTTGGTTTAGATGGCATTTTGTAGGTTTTTCCATTTTCTATTTGTTACAGAAACAAGCTGCTAAATCCAGCCTCTACTTATGAAGAGAGAATTAAGATCCACCTCTTGGAGGGAAAATATCAAATAATTTATGGAAATATTTTTAAACTATCAAAATAATGAATGAATATTTTGAGCAAACCACCTTGAGACTGTACAACTAACTTACTTCTTTAAATCATGTCTTACTAATTTTAGCATTCATCAATGAATTTTAATTGCATATTGGCACTTTCTTTCTTTCAGTTACTAGAAGATACTCCAGGCTATCTTGTATTCTCTGCTCCAGGTTTAGAATCAGACGTTCTTCAAAGATATCCTATGTCTGTTTATTTGAGAATTATATTTAGAAACCAAGGTGTGTATGGGTTCTAGTTGTGCTCATTGCTTATAGACCACCTGAGTACAAAGAATTAGGGAACACATGTGTGTACTAACTCAAACATGAAAATGTCTTTCTATGTATATGTATTTATCCATATATATCTACCCTGTCTGACTTTATTTCTTCATTACAGAGTTCTTCCTAGCTTTCTCTCTTTTTATTTGTAAATTTTGCCTTTTACAGGAAGAGGCTTGAATCACATTTTCTATAATTTGCTTACTTATATGTTCAACTTTCACATACCTGTAGTTTCAGAATTATCTTGTAGAGAAAAATGTTCATGGATAGTTCTATTGTAGCTAAACAAAATAGTGCTTCCTAAAGTTAATTAGGTCAGATCATTTTATCTTCTAGATATCCTTTTACTCAATATTAATGACATATTTTATTTAATCAAACATGCCTGTGATTTTTTTTCTTGACTTAACCAATAAAAATAATTGAGATATTTTATCTTCTTTATTACACTAAATCTTTACATCCAGTGTGTGTTATGTGTTCCTTTGTGAAATTATAAGATTCATTTTAATATACTTATTATTCACAGCTAGTTTACCATCCCTAGACTCCTGATATTCTGATTGATTTTTTAAAATTTGCATAAAGTTTATTCTTTGTGGAATATAATTCCACTGGTTTTGAAAATCTCATTAAGTCGTGTATTGGGTGACACATTGTCATACAGGTATTTCCTTAATTCTAAAATTCTTCTTAAAAGGCCCTTTCATAGTCATCAAAAAAAATCAAATAATGCTGAAATCTTAAGAATTTGTTCTAAGTCATTATAAGGACTTCTTTGTAATAATAAAATGTCAATAAGTATTTACTAAATTTAATTGAACTGAATTTTTAAAATAATACTAAGTAGGAAAAATGGTAGAGTCATAAGTTTTTATTTTGTATGATGTGTCTGTAATTGATCTGAAATTCATCTAAATGTTGTGTATGGATGAAGGATTGGATAGTCCAAATCACAAATTGAATTTCTTTTACTGATACTTTCATTTTCCAGATATTTCTTTACCTTTACCTCAAGTCAGAGAAAGAGATTCAGAATGAGGATCATACACTATCTTCCCAAGTGACTTTTAATAGCTTGCATTTATTCCTATTGTACTTACATGATTTTTGGCCTTTAATAACATCTTCGTAGTGGAAAATATATCATGGGCCTAAGATAAATGATATTTTCTTAGCATGGGATACATAAGGGCCAGGACTTTGAAGGACTTGAATCTCAAAAGGCTTTGAGTAATATAATTATAATGGAGTTATTGGTGGTTTACTGAAAGTGATTGGCTTATGATCAAAGCTATAAGTAATTCAATCTCTTTCTTTGCCCAGAAAACTAAAAATAAAATAATATTGTATTAAATTTATAAATAACTTCATTTATTTTGATTGGACTTGGATTTGGTGTGCTAAGTGAGATAGAATACCTCCTCCCATTGCAGAAGAATCTGAAGAGAGATTGTATTATAGAGCTTTAAGTAAGGCTAGGTTTTTGCATTTCTGGTACTAAATTTTAAATATGGCTTAAGATGAATTGTATGTTCAGAGCTTTGGCTGAAATACACGAAGTAATGTTTTGAAGATATATCTGGTCTGTAATTCAATTTACTTAGCAAGGATCAGGCTAACTGGTCACAGTAGTGCATTCTCTTTAATGTAAGAATTTGTAAGTTTCAGAGGTGTGTTTTCCTGATTGAAATAATAATGGTTACCACGCATCAGTCATCTACTCACTGACTTTAATTTACCAAGAAACCATAGAAAGTATGTATCATTATTTTATTATAAGATATATATGTGAATCAGAGCTGGTTGAAATAATGACTTAAAATGTCATTGGTTAAGCTAAGTTTAACATCTTGTTGCTTCCATTAATTTTCATTTTTTTTCATGAATCAATGCTCATTCATTTGCTCAATTCAGCATTTTCATCTATTTAGTAAGACAGTAACTCTGACAAGAATTTGGTGGAAACTAGAGGAGACCATTGTCCAAGATGAAGTTCAAGCCCTGTAACCCCAGTAACTCTCAATACTGGTTAGAACTCTGTGTCCTAAAACCTGATCAGTTCATTTTCAATGACACTGTTTGACAGTCTCTGTTTCTAAGTTCTTTAGTTTCACCCACCAAACATACTACTCCTTGGCTTAATATTTAGTATTTTTGAAAACATCACATTCTGTGTCCTTTAGGTCTCTAGAGGAAAACTATGTCCATAGAAATTGAACCATCAAGAGTAGCATGCAAACCTAGCTTTGCATGATTATTCTAAATGCCCTTATTGTTACATCTAGTAGGATCATTCATTGTGATCCCTGAAAATATAAATTGTGTTACCTACTTCATAGATTTTGTACATATCAGTATAAGAATAAATGAAGCTTCCAGTAGATGAAGCACCTCAATTCCAATTTAAATAAAATTTTAGTGATTTGGCTCTTGATAAAAGGCCATATTTGTCTTTCAATCGTGAAAATGCATGTGAAACTTAACTAATAGATAATGGCCATTCTGAAATTGAAACCAAAATTAGTTTTACTATTCTATCTAATGAATTATTGAATTAGGCAGGCAAAATCAAATTCAAAGGAGGAAGGGTTAGTAAATTATGTAACACTTCTTCCTTCACCTAGTTGTTATTTCCATTGTGGTATTTCTTTTGGTTATTTTTAATTTGCTCTGTATTGTTTCCTTTCCCTTAAAACATAATTAAAGGAAATAAATTAATTAATAGTAAAAAATAAAAGATTTTAAGCAACTAAAGAATTAATTTTCCATGTTACTGTATGATATATTTTCAACATGATTCAGACTTTTTTTTTTTTTTTGGTCTGTATGCTGATTTATGCAATCTGTGTAGGGAGAATTCAAAGGCAAACTTACATTTCCACTATTTCTTTTTTGTGTCACTTATATTTGGATTTGGAACTTAAAAATTCTCTTGTTTTACATAAAGTAGAAGTTTATATGTACGTATGTAGAAACTACTGATGTTATTTAGATTTTGCTGTTTTTCAGCATTTCTTTTTTGATTAATTTTCAATGGGAACCTAGTCAGGTTAAAGTAAAACAATTGGATTTTCTATAAATGTTACGAGTGTAGCAATGTTTACCATTTTCACACAGATTTGACTATAGCAAAATTCTTTATATGCTCCTGGTATAGTGCTTGAAAAAAATCCTTTCTATGAAAAATGAATTAAATGCTTATTAATAATTTAAGTACTCATGGTGATGATTCTATAAAATATTTGTGGAGTATTTGACATATGCAAAGTATTTCACTTGGAACTCTGAATACAGCAATAAAAAAGAGATGTAGTCCCTACCTTTGTGGAAATTACATTTTATCTGTTCTATTGAGGTGCTCAGGTATTTTAAATTGACTCTTTCAACTGCAATTGTGATCACAGAGTAGTTTGAAATCCTAGCAAAGAAATCTGACATACATGGGAAGTCAAATAATTCCTCCTTGCATGGTATGTTGATCTCTGAAAGATGGCCTGGTGATTCCTGTGGATTAGGTTCCACCCTCATTATAGGATGTTGTCTATAAAGGAAGATAGAAGAAAGCCAATACAACCTTCCAAAGACTTTACTGCAATATAAGTTTAAATGCAAGTTGGTCATGCCAATTAAGTGGGCTCATATGAGTTTTGTAAGATCTTTTATCTTGCATTCTTCAGTTTGAGAGTCAATAGTCATTCATGATAGAGGCAGTAATTGCAGTGTTTTGATTATGATTTTGATATCTAAATTAGTGTAAAATCTAATCTAGTAAACATACAAACTTAAAATAGTTTAAAATCTATACTAACTCATAAGAACAATTCTTTTTATTGGTGCTTATTAATTATGCAAAATGCTGGATTTCATCGTGAAATATTTGTATATATATAATGCATACTTTGATCAATTTTCTTTCCCAGGAAAACACTGGGAGTGCCAATTCTTAAGCTTCTCTTTCTATTTAGGCCCTCAGAAGAAATAGCTTCTCCAATGTATTAATTCTCTTTGGGTCTAGGGTATTTTCATCAATGTGTAACCTACATTTTGAAACTCTTGTCCTTCTATCCACTTTTGTTGATGAAATCTATTTTTTAATGTAGATAACTAGAAAGACTCCTATTATCACCAATGAAATAAGTAGTGTGGTTGATTGATAATTAATAAGGAGACAGATAGAAACAATAAATGCAAAAACCAAGAGCAGAAAGGAATTCAGTCTTTGCCAACAATGAGAATAATGCCTATGTGGCTATAGTGCATAGAAGTTAAGGATTCCATTCCAGTACACTGATGCAGGGAGCTTGTGTTCATCTAATGTCTTGTGTATTGATCCTTACATAAAGTGCAACGCAGAACTAAAATTTTTAACTTTGGGAATAATATAATAATAAATTTCAAGAGATTGTCCTATTTCTAGTGCGAAAACTGAATGAGAAAGATTTTAGAATTACATAGGTGCATGGCTTATGAAATTTGTAAATACATGACGTAGAAATAATAGCAGATAAATCAGAATGGTGGTAATAAAATAGAGCAAATTGTGAATTAAAGAAATAAAAAAAACATTTGAACTCTATAGGCTAATATTTAGATAGTCATGCAAGTCAACGTGAAATTGGATATCACTGAAAATTTAAATTTTCTATTTGATGATATTGAGTGGAAAATAGGACTTTGACAGGGACAAGGATGATTGATGTACTAGGATTCTTGGAGAGATCTGGAATTGAGATTTGGGTATATTTGATTTCATTTGTCTGTGGCAAACCAAAAAAAAAAAAAAAAGGATGAATGGTTAAACATTTCTACATCTAGGCGGACACAATGATACATACCTTTAGTAATCTCAGCAGTTCAGGAGGTTGAACCAGGAGGATAGCAATTCAAGACAGCCTCATCAACTTAATGAGATCCTGTCTCATAACTAAAGAAATAATAAAATAAAATAAAAAATTAATAAGGGCTAGTGATGTAGCTCAGTGGTTAAGCACCCCTGGGTTCAATACCTGATAGAAAAAAAATAAATTTCTACATCTGCAAATCAAGCCAGTGGAGATAACTGGTGAAACAATATAAACATAAGCATAAGAGAAACAAAAAATGAAATGGCAGTGTATTTTAATGAGGTTATTAAATCTTAATCACAATTAAAGTGAATTTTTATAATCCTAAACTTTTTATTTTCTGTTGTCAGATGCTAACATCTGAGTAAAATAAATAATTTTATCAAAAATTTAAATTAATGAATGGAGTTAGGTCTAATGTTTGTTTTCCTCCAGGAAATAATGCAGGTTTACAAATCTAGGAACATGTGTGTCCTGAGGAAACAATGACAACAGCATAGTGTTCAAAAGTAATTAAACATACACATAATAAAAGGTGCTTTTAGGATTATGATCAGGCACTAAGGGACATAGTTCATTAGCTAACTAGCTAAGAAACATATATTTGGCTGTTTGTTTATTAACAAAGAATTAGTCTACTTAAAAAACCCAAACTACTTTTTAATTCAAAAATCATATGATAATTCTAAGGTCAAAAATTTAAAATTACTAACAGGAATAAAGGTAAAATATAAATTAATTCTTAAAGGGACATAAACATAATTTCTTTTCATTAGTTTGCTCTCATTTAGCCTTTTAATGTCCTTCACTCTCTCAGCAGAGCCATAAAATGCCTTGACATCTTCTTGGCTTAATAAGATGTGTACATCAAGCCCACGCTGCTAGTAATACATCTCATCTCTCAGAATGTAATGTTTTAATCATAAAGGAATAATAGAAAGAGGGAATATGTGATCATATATAGAATGTGATAACTCATTAATCCTCACATACAATAATTTGTATAAATCAACATAAATGAACCTAAACCACATAAAATAATTCAGAGGTTCAAGATAATTTATAGTAACTTTCTTGGAATACAATGAATTTTTAATTCTTAAAAATTTTAATAGAAGAGGAATAGCAAAGGCATTTCAAAATTTATGTTGAGATGCACTTGATTTCAATTAATTCACTGCACCATTGAAGCAGAAAACAGTTGGGTATATGAATTTTTAGGATTAACGTCTGATTGCTTTGTGCCACATATATTACATTTCACTTCTGATATGTTGTGCAGCATGGTAGGGGTAAAATGAATGTAGGTGTGATATAGCTGCAACTGTAAACAGTTTTAACATAATTTAATAAAATGAAGGGATGAATTTTGTTTGATGATGTATATCAATTTGGGCATATTTTGTTTTGATTTGTGCTAAAATTCAAATTCATTTAAATGAAAGTAAAAAATAAAATAATTAAATATCTCAACATATAAACATGATTTTTTTGTGACTGACACTCAACCACTGATCCAAGGTTATTTTTCTAACTTAAGATATTAATTGACACTTATTTGAATGTTTTCAATAACTTCTGTATGAACAGTGAAATTTTTAGCATGTTTGTTCACATTATTTTGAATATTTTGCACAATTTAGTATAAAATTTAAATGTATAGAACTTCATTTCAGTAATAATTATTTTTTAAAAGAGAGGACAGTGAGAGAGAGAGAGAGAGACAGAGAGAATCAATTTTTATTGAGTTTTTCACATGACCTTCGTTGCTCTGACACTTAGTTGTGTACATGGTGCTGGGGTGTGAACCCGTGTACTCATGCATGCCGGGCAAGAGCTGTAACTGCTGAGCCACCACTACAGCCCCCAGTACTAATTATTAAAATAAATCATGATATATGTGAAATTAATTTTGCAAAAAAATAAGTCTTTATGGTTCATACATATTTCATAACTTTTGTATCATTTAAGAGGTCATAATGTATATTCTTGCTGTGCTTTTAACTTTGAGGAAAACTGCATATCTCCACTTATTTTTCATATGATGTAAAGGAAATGAATTAAGATCTTACTTTTATGAGGAAACCAAAAGAGTTGAACTCATGGAAGTGTACAGTATACTGTTGGTTGCCAAGAGTAGATGTTGGTTAAAAGATTAAAAAAATTTCAGTTAGAGGAGAGAGTATGTTCAAGAGATCCATTGTATAACATGGTGATCATGGTTAATAACAATGTATTATATTCTTGAACATTACTAAGAGTAAATCTTAAATGTTGTCACCACAAAAATAAGCATATATGATAATGAACATGTTAATTAGCTTACTTTAACTGTATGTTGAGTACGCATTTTTCAAAACAACACGTGTTATACAATTTTTACATGATATTTAAAAATAAATACAAAAGAACACAATAAATATTTACTTAAAGAATATTTCTAACAGAATAAAGCTAGATTTTTTCATTCATTTTCTTTTATATTGGTATTTCTTCCTTTCTCATATTCATACCCTTTATTCACCATTAGCAACATGATAGAACATATTGATTAAATACCTATAGTGCTCATGCTGCTCATTTAGGAAATGTGAAAATTTGAACATTATGGAAAATATATTGACTTGTGATGAATGTATAATTAGCTAGATTTAGGCATTCCATACTATATGGTTACAAGGTTATTATCTTATAAATTTCAAGTTTGAACCTTTATTATTTCATGTATACTGAATGGGTAGGCAAAACAAAACTTAGAGGCAATTTATCAGATGCTACTCTGTCAAAGCTAGAATTGCTCCTTAGCACCTATTGGATTGCAGCCAATCTTTTTTCTGCTCTGAGATATTACTACATGCTTGTCACCTTCAAATTACCTATCCAAGCTAATTTATAGTACTCTCCTAAGTCAACATATTTTATACCAAAATTTGTGAACCTGCACTTGCTGTATTTTGAATTGTCCTCCATGGAGAATAGCTTTAATTCTTTCAGATACACATCATTGAAATCTCCCTCCCCTCTAAAATATATCTATATTCCTTTTCCCCTTCACATTCCCTAATTTCTTTATGACTTGCCATGCAAATATTATTGAATTATAATTAGCTATGTACCTTCACCTAATGGTGGTTAAAGTAGAGAGGTATATTAAATCCTATCTGGTGCAACACTCTCATGTTGCAAATGTGAAACTTGTATCTTTCCTCAGAGTAGGAGTGATTTCAAAATAGTGGATTCAAAATTCACCTTTTCTAAACATCCACAAAGAGGTTAAAACCTCTAAACTCTAAGCAAAGTTATTGCTGCTACTTGATGACTGCTAGTGACAAAGAACTTCATCAACTTTCAAGATGGTACCATGTCACAAAGGCAAAACTATATCTTCTCAATCCTGTGTATTCTTAGTCCCAATATTAATTTATTTCTTTGGTTCATAATACATATCAAGATTATTTATCAAATATAGAGAAATTTTAACTTACTTTGAAAAATGAGAGAATTAGCACAATAGTTTCTTTAGGATAAGTGAAATATGAGTACACTTTTAATACTGTATTTTTAATGAATCATGCATTTTCTTTATACATTCATCAGTGAATGTACACTTAGGTTGCTACATTTCTTGACTATTGTGAATACTACTGAAATAATCATGGTATTGCAGATGTTTCTTTAACATACTGATTTCATTTCCTTTGGGCATATATCCAGGAGCGGCATTGTTGGTTCATATAACAATTCTATTTTTAATTATTTGAGATACCACCATAGTGTTTTCCATACAACTGGACTAGTTAACATTCCCACCAACAATATAAAAGTATTCCCTTTTCTCAACAGCTAACCAGCACTTGTTATCATTAGCCTTTTTGATAATAGACAGTGTATTAGTCGTTTTTCAGTCACTGTAACCAAAATATCCGAAAAGAATAAGTTAGAGGAGGAAGAGTTTATTTGTGCTCTCAAATTCAGAAATTCTGTCTGTGGACAGCTGATTCCATATTCTGCCCTACCCCTACCCCATGCAGCCCACTGGTACCTAAGGTAAAGCAGAGCATCTTGGAGGAAAGCTTCTCACTTCATGGCAGTCAGAAAACAGAGAAGGGAAAGAAGAGGGAAGAGATAAAATTAACAAGGGATTTACAGCATTTAACTGTAAACTTGCCCCTGCCAATTAGTCCCTTCAATTGATTGATGCACCAAATGGATTAGTCCACCAATCAGGTCACAACTCTCATAATCTAATAATTTTACCTCCTATGTTTACTTAGGAGTTTTGGGGGGACATCTCACATCCAAACCATATAGCCAGTATGAGGGTTATCTTTTCTTTTCTTTTTTTAAAGGGACAGTGAGAGAGAGAAAAAAAAGTCAATTTTACTAAGTTTTTCGTATGGCTTCCCTTGCTTGGATACTTGGGTGTGTACATGGTGCTGGGGTTTGAATTCGCATACTTGCAGATGCCAGGCAAGTGTTGTAACCTCTGAGCCACCACTCCAGCCCCTTTCTTTGGTTTTAATATGCATTTCTCTGATGATAAGTGATGTTGTTGTTCTATACACTTATTGGCTACTGGTTTGCTTACTTTTAACAACTGTTTAGATCTGTTGCCATTTTAATTGAGATATTTGTTTGTTTGTTGGTGTTTCTTATCTTTCTGAATATTAGCCCCTTCTCAGATATATAATTTGCATGTATTTCCTCTCACATTGTAGGTTGTCTGTTGACATGATGAGCATTTCCTTTGCTGTTCAGAAGCTTTTCGATTTAGTGCAATCCCTTTTCGTCCATTTTGGCTTTTGTTTCTTGTTCTTTTGGGGTCTTGTCAGAAAAAAACCCTTTGCTTCTTCTGATGTCCAGAAGCATTTTCTCTGTTTTCTTCTAGTAGCTTAATTACTTCAGGTTTCACCAGTGTCTTTAATTCTTTTTGATTTGATTTTTCTGACTGGTAACAGCAGTCTAGACCTATTTTTCCCTTTGTGGATACCCATTTTTTTTAGCACTATTTATTGAAGACTGTTCTTTCCAGTACATTATATGCATTGTGAAAAATGTAAATCACGCTTTTAGCACCTTCATTAAAAATCAGTTGGCAGGACTGGGGCAGTGGCTCAGCGGTTAGGGAGCTTGCCTGGCACCATGTACACAATGAAGTGTCAGAGCAACGAAAGCCACATGAAAAACTAAATAAAATTAATTCTTTATTCCTCTGTCACTCACTCTCCCTCTCTATTTAAAAAAAATAGTAAATTTTCTGTAGATATGTTCATTTACTTCTAGGCTCTCTACTCTATTCCATTGTTTTATGTGTCTGTTTTTAACTCAAAACCTGCTACTTTGCAGTGCATTTCAATGCTAAGTAGTGTAATAACTCCTGCTTTGTCTATTTTGATCAAGATTTCTTTGCCTATATAGGTACTTTTTGGGTTGTCTACTAATTTTAAGATTATTTCTTCTAGGTCTTTGAAGAATGCAATTGGTACTTTGAGAGGATTAGATTGAATATGTAGATTGCTTTGGTTACTACGAACATTTTAACATTGATTCTTCTTATCCATTAACAAAGAATGTCTTTCCATTTTTTGTTTCTTCATTTTCTTTCTTCAATTTTTTATAGTTTTAATGTACATATCACTTATCTTTTTGGTTATGTTTACTTGTAGGTAGTATATTTATTTTTTGTAACTACTAGAAGTAGATACAACTTAAGTTTCAGATAAGTTGCTATTGGTGTATAACCACGCTACCAATTTCTGTATGCTGGTTTTGTATCACGCAATTTTGCAAAATTTGCTTATTAATTCTAGTAGTTTCGTGGTAGAATTTTATAATTTTCTATATATCAGGTCATTCTATCTTCAAAGAGCTAATTTGCTTCTGTTCAGTTTTGTATTCTCTTTCTTCCTATCTTGCCTGATTGCTCTGGCTATGACTTCCCACATTACATTGAATGAAAGTGGATGGACATCTCTTGTTCCTGTCTTGGAGAGAAAGCTGTCCACTCTTTTCCATTCACTACAATGTTAGGGGTTGGCATATTACAAATGGAATTTATTTTATTGAGATGCATTCTCCTATCAAAGAAAAACTCAGTGCCAAATGACTTCACTGTACCCTTTCTCTGAACTACAAAGCCCTGCACTTGACTTCATGTTCTGCTACCCAGTGGGTAGAGTCTTTCTTTCCCTCCTGTTGCAGAGGTTCGGGTAGTGAAGATGGAGGCAGTCAGCCACTTGGCAAAAACATTTCCAGTGGTTTGTGGGTAGGAATGATTGGGCTCTGCCATCACTGGGTTTCACCGTAGAGTATCTAGTATTGAGTTGAAGTTTAAAGCCTGAACTTAGTTCCTTTTCCTTCACCTAAATGGGAGACATCTCTATCCATGGGTGTTTGGAGTTAGAAAAGAGATGGCACTGTCTACTCTCCTTTCTGACTTTTTCAGTGCATCCCTTCTTTTTGTAATCCTATAGCAGGCACATTGATCTCTCATCTGACTTTGTTAGCTCTTTAAAGGTAGTTTTGTGCATAAATAGCTATTCAAATTATTTCTGGGTAGAGATTCCTCAGTTCTTAACCGCTTGAAGGAAAAATTTTAGTCAAGCATCTGATAGGAAAAGTATAAAGTATTTACGTAGTGAAACAAGAGTACAAATACACCCCAGGGAGAACATGGATATGTTTCTACTAACATAGGAAGTGGCCTGGTATCTTCTGTATTGTGGATTTTTATGGCCCATTTGGGATTCTCCCACCACATGAATTATTCATTCAGGTGGTTACAATGGATTCCTGCCCTGGCTTAGTGTCTTGTGCTCTGTGCTGGTTATACCTTTTTCTTTTTAATAATGTAATATCTGATCTTGAAGTAGATGATTTGTGGGTGGGATTTTTCACCACCTGAGATGGAGTGATCATGTGTCACTCAAGATGGAGGGATCCCTATTCTCTCTTCCCCCATCCCCTAGCTTATCTGTCTACCTACTCTAACATAACTCATATGTCTGTGGGTAGATTAGTACTGGAAGATATTAATTCCATTTTACTGCATTGGGAGACTACCTTTTTAAATGTAGTTAACTCAGAATTTCTATGATTAGTCAATGTTAGGTCTTAGCTCATGCCTTTTCTCTATTGAAATAAGCATGTTTTAGCCTATATAAAATCGTGCTGAAGCAGGGCATGGTAAGGCACACCTGCAATCACAGTGGCTCAGTAGGCTGTGACAACTTACCAAGAACCTGTCTCAAGAAAAAAAAAAAGAAAATAAAAGAAAAAGAAAAAAGAAAGAAAAAAAGGGCTAGCATATGAATCAGTGGTTTAGTGTCCCTGGGTTCAATCCTAGTACCAAAAATAATGTGTTGAGTTTTCGGAGGTTTAAATGTTAAACTAACGTGGCAGTGAGAAAAACTGTAATATAGTCATGTTTGTTTTTCTTCAAATACTACTGGAATTCCATTGTTAACATTTGAGTTTATTGTTTCTTATGTATTCACAGGAGTAAGACTACATATTTTTTTCTTCACTTTAATGGCCTTTTGTGCTTTGTCAGTTTTATCCATATATCACAGAACAATAGGTGATATTCTCCACTTTTTTTGTAGAATTTATTTATTTTTTTCTCCTTTAAATGTTTTTTAGAATGCATTGACAAAGGCATCTTTAGAAAGATATTATTTCTAAGAAACATTTTAATTCAGTTCAAATTGAAGTTTCAATTAAATAAAAGTTCATTCATATGTTATCTTTCTTCAAATGTGAATTTTTGGTTTATTTTCCCAAAATTTTTCACCTTTTAAGAAGATTTTTTGATGTATTCTTATTAATCAATATGTGTTGCACAGATTATGATGTTTATTTTTCTTTTCTAATATTAGAAATTGGTGCCACAACTGTCTATCTTTCTTTGTAAACTCAGACTTGCTAAGAATTTACTTACTTTTTTAATATTTTCAAAATATTAATTTTATTATAATTTTCTTTACCTTACCTATTTTGGTGCATAATTAGTTTCAGGTTTATATGGTTTCTTTTTGTATTTTGTGTTCTTTCTCTAATGTCATGAAATAAAAATTTTAAATCTTTTACTTTTAGCTTCATATGTGAATCAAAAAATAAATTATTAATTTTTTCATTTAATTAATTATTCATATTATAGTTGAGCTCTGAACAAATTTACTTTACACTATTTTACTATCATTATTTTAAAAACCTCTGATTATTTCAGTTTGAGTTTTTCCCTAGTGTTTATTAGAAATAGCTGGTTAAGTCCCAGTACTGGATGATTTTCCACTTTCTTTTTCTTTGTGATTTTAGATTTTGCAACTTCTAGAGACTTGCTTTGTGGCTACTATGTAGTTCATTATTCATGCATACTTTAAAATATTGAATGATTTTGATTACAGATATATTTAAAATAGATCATTTGATCATTTGTTCCATTCTTTTTACTTCTATGTGTTTTTTGCTAGCTCTATCAATTGCTGAGAAGATAATCTGAGAATTTCACACTGTAATAGATTTGAATATTTTCTTTATATTTTTGCCAACATTTATATAATTTGAATATACTTCTTTAGCAATTACAGTTTTATAATTGTCATGAATTTGTGGTCATTTTTACCATTAAACTGCGTATCGTTAAATAAGATTCATTTTGTTAGTACTATTTTCTTTTGCTTAATGTACTTAAAAGTATGTGATTTTTATCCTTCTATGTTTATTTTTCTTCTCTTACACTAAAGGTATAATTCTAGTATAATTTTTCTTATTGTTTAACACATTCCACATATTGTACATAAACATAGTCTATTTAAATTTACTGCAATAGCATACTAATTTCGGTTTTTTTCTACATCCTTGGATGGACTTATTCTTTGTCCCATCAGCTTTCTACCTCATCTATTGTTATCTTTTCTACAAAGTGTGTGTTTTAATACTAAACTTGTTATTCATTTCAGAATTGTTAATGAAGATTAATAAAACTTACTTTCTTTGTGGGAAATTGACCTTGGACAAACTGTCACTAAGCAATTTCTATAGAACCCTATTGATAGTAGTGGAAATCCAGGTGTCATAGAAAATAATTAACTCCTGCCAGCTAGATAAAAAGGGCTGTAGGAAAAAATACGAATACCAGGTTTCAAGAACACAGACTTAATTTCCCTTACATGAAGAATAAAGTAGCATTTTTTGCTGGACCCTAGGATTCATGCTAAAGACTTCTTGTATGGAAATTAAGATTTCTAAGTTAAAGTTGTTTCCACACTTTAGTGTGTTGCTGCACTTCTAAGTTTACTAGTCAGCCAAAGAACTGCATGAGTTTCTCTGTGAGTTTCCACTGAACACACATATTTAATACTCCCCACTTGGCTGGCCAAATGCCTATCGTCTTTCTTCTATTGAAGCCAAGTAAATTCTGCAAAGATAATCTATTCATAGCTATAGTGTGAAAGAGCTTGCTAATGCCCTTCCAGCATATAGGTTGGTATAGTAGCTACCACATAAATGGATTATGGTTCCTTGATTTATAATAATGCAATGATATGTGACTTTTCAGATGATGTTAAGACTTTGGAATACTTTTAACTCCATTTATCCTGTTTTTTGTACTATGTTTGCCATACTTTGTACATAGTTTAAACATAGTTCTATTTGTTTTGCAGAGTCAGTATTATTTTTGTAGATTATTTATGTCCTTGTTTCTGTATTTCACTCTGAGAACATTGCCCTTCTGCCTAAAGATTTTGATTTAGTATCTGTGTAGTAGTGGTTTTCTGTTAGTGAATTATGTCTTTTTTTTTCAACCTGAAGACAATTTACTTTTGAGTGATATTTCAGCTAGATATAGAATTCTATACTTGCAATGATTTTTTTTAAAAAAGATAAAGGAACAGTGAGAGAGAGAGAGAGAGAGAGAATCAATTTAGCTAGTTTTTCACAAGACTTTCGTTGCTCTGACAGTTGTGTACGTGGTGCTGGGGTTTGAACCCATGTACTTGCTCATGCAGGGCAAGTGCCATAACTGCTGAGCCACCACTCCAGCCCCTATTCCAGCATTTATTGTCCCGTTGTTTACTAAGCTCTATTTCAATTAAAAATCATGTAGAAGTCTATTTTATGAGAGTTGTTACTACCTTTATGGCCTTTGTGTCTCTTGAGCATGGTCTTCAGTCTTTTGCATGTGCCAAAAGTCATTGAATGCTATGGGGCAGGATGACAAGCACAAGGCCAACCTCTCTGAGATTATTTTTTCTCTGTGATCTTGGCCTTTTCTTCCTCATAGCCTCAACTTTCTCAGATAGTCTTTATTTAAATTGAAACTATTTATTTTATATAATATTATTGGTCTTAGCTAAACAGTTCTTCATTCATAATACCTGGAAAATAGAAATCTTTATTCAATGACACTTGTAAGCAAAATCTTTCCTCATTTTTTTTTTTACTTTGTTACTTAAATTTAGAGTTGCCCAAAAAAAGCAACTAATTAAAAGGAAAAAAGGGAACCACCAGAATATTTTGCCTGACTACAGATGGTATTTTTTAAAAGTAGAATATTGTCCTGAATCATTTGCTCTATTTCCTCATGGTCCAAATTGCTTAATTTATACCTCGGGTCTGTTGTGTATCATCTGTATGACCTGGCTTCTTGCTTAATATCTCTGAGTTTCATTTTATTCATATGTGAATTAAAGGTGCTAAGAATTTTTACAATGGAAGTTTTAGGAGAAGCAAATATTTAACCTATTCTGTTAGTTTGATGACATTATAATTAAAATATTTACAGCTGTTAATATTGCACATTATAAAATTAAAGTTGATATTAACCTGTAGGAAAAAAATTACAGATTGTGACAGTTATTGCCAACTATAACAGTGCCTATGCCAATACCAGCATATATGTTGTAGAGACTAATGTTAATTATTTACCAATATACACATTCATACTAAATAATATTTGAGGTTGAAATTTCCATACATCTTGCTTTCCTATTTGTTTTGATTATTGCAGTCTGGCTTTTTAATAATATTGCTATTGCACTGGTTATTAGTTCTACATTTTCAGGACAATAAATATTTTGTTCCTGGAATTTGTATTACACATAGAAGACAAGTATTTTTGTGTTCTTTTTCCACATTCATTAACAATATTTCTCTGTTTTGTTCAGAGATTTTTCCCATTCAATATTAGACATTTTAGAAGATATGCTAAGCTATGAATTACATTCTTTGTGGTTTTTTTAAGTTCCTTGGTATGAAAATACCAATTCAGAGCAGTAGTTATGCAATCTCTATGCATTGAGCATAAAGTAGCAGCTTTCATTAGCAGGTTTTCATAGTCAAAACTGTTATTTCTCTACCAACATTTCTAATTCAAAATGCAAGCTGCTTGTTTGCAAACAGAGAAATTGGAACTTGCCAATTATGTTAATCGTCAGTTATAAAAATCCCTTGAATATCTCATGATCTAAGAAACAATTGAGATTTCACTGTTTTTAAGCATGCCTACAATCATATGCTAATCTACCTATTTTATTTTATATTATTTTAATTTAATATGAAGACATTTTAAAAAGCCATTCTTTCCCATTGTTAATGGTATTATTAGATTTTAAAGAATTTAGTTCCCTCTTTCTCTCTGTCTCTCTCTCTCTCTCTTGTGTTCCTGAGTTAATAACTCCATAGAAGGGTTGATGAGGTGGACAGTGCTACGGAAGCTTGGGTTACTCTTCCCATTCTGAATAACAGTCCGTCCTAGAAATTTGTGATGCATGATTTATTTCATCGCTTCACATTTCAGAAGCCTCAAAGATGTGTAGGTTTTAAGTCAGTAATTTAATATAATATTGTGAAAAAAATTTAGTGTTTTTGTTTCTTTACGGCTAATATTATATGATTTTACTAATTGTTGACACTGATAACTCTTGCTTTAACATTTGTTATACATTGAATGTCACTAGAAAATAACCTTTGTTTTCTCATTTCATCAAATCAGTTTTATGACTATCATTCCTTTAAAAAAACTTTTTGGCTAACTAAGCAAAATCTATACTTGTAATGCAGTATTTTATTATAATTAAACGTCAGTATTAATTCTTTAAATCACAATAAATGATTGAAAATTGAATTTTATCAAAATCTTAATCTTCAACACTTGTTTCTTTCATAAATATAAGACACATTAAGGAAAATAAAAAAGGTTAAAAATGAAACATGCTGTGTGTTATTCCCCATTTGTTTATATAAAAATAGTTGTCTTTACTTTCCCATATTTTCTATAATCATCAAATTAGTTTGAATCTTTTTAAAGCCTAATATCAATGAAGTTAAATTTCTTATATAAAAATAAAAAATTATATATCATTCTTCCATTTATTTGCTGTGAAGTGACATTAATATTAGAATAGTAATAATCTCCACATTTACCTATAACATAATCCAAGTGATACCTACTGCTTTCAGTACATAATATAATTGATATAGTGTAGTCCTTACTACATAAGAATTCTGGTTTATAGGACCATGGAACATATTCTGTTTTTCTTCTCAATGGCTCACTCATGATCATCCCTACTCCACATATCTTATGAAAAATTCAAAAGCAGTCAGGTGTGGTGGTGCATACCTGTAATCCCAGCTGCTCAGCAGGCTGAGGCAGAAGGATTACAAATTCTTCAAATCCTTTGTCTATATTTTAATTATATCATATTATTTGTATTTTTGCTATTGAGTTATATGAGTTCCTTAAATATACTGCATAATAGCTCTTTACTGGACATATATTTTGCAACTTATTTTAGCTCCTTCATAGATTGCTTTTTTTCATTTTGTTGTTTCTTTTGCAGAATTTTTTCAGTTTGATGTGATCAATTTATTAATTTATTTACTCTTTCTCTTGCCTGTTAATTTAGTGTCATATCAAAAATATTGCCAAATAGATGTCAAATGGTGTTTCCCCAACTGTTCTACTAGAAGTTTTCTGATCTCAGATCTTATGCTTAACTGATTAATCATTTCAAGATGATGACTGTGTATGGTATAAGGTAAAGATAATTTTGTTCTTTTACACATGAATATTCATTTTCCCCAATACCATTTATTGAAGAAAATTTCCTTATGTGTGTGTTAGCTTTCTAACACTATGACCAAAGAATCAAATTTAAAACATTAAAGAGATAATTTTGTTAGTAGATTTAGAAGTTTCTGTCCATCATTTGTTGGCCACTTTGATTTTGGGCCTATAGTAAGGTCCTACTTCACGGTTGGAGCACACATGAAGCTAAAAGCTGCTCAACTCATGATGTCTAGAAAGCACAGAGAGAGAAGAGCAGAGTCTCAATGTCCCCTTTGAGGGTGTTCCCAAATTAAAATCCACCACTAGGCAACAACTTAAAGTTGCCATCACCTTCCTGCAGGATCATGCTGGAGACCAAACTTTTGCAAAATGGTCTTTGGGAGACATTCCCAAGTGTAACTATAGCAATGTGTATTCTTCATATCCTTTCAAAGAATTGACTGAATATATATATATATATATATATATATATATATATATTCAATTCATTCTATTGGTTCCTTTCCATTTGTCAATGTGTCTTTCATTTCTTTCATCAATGTTTTATAATTGTTAGGGTACAGATCTTTTACTTTTTTGGTTAAATTTATAACTAAATACTTTGTTATTTTTTGGTGTTATTGGGAATGTGATTAAGGCATACAAATTGCCAACAGGTATAGGAACAGGTGGTCAACATCACTATTCATCAGAAAATGCAAAATTGAAACCACAATTAAATATCACATTGTACTTATCAGGATAGCTATTATCATAAGGACGATGTGTATCAAGTGATGATGAGGGTGTGGAGGAAAGGTATTTCTTTTTTTTTATTAAGATATTTATTTGTAAAAAAATAAAATAAAATAGGAACATGGCGACCACCCCAACAACAGTGATTCCGAGACACTCCTGAGAAACACCTCATGCTGCAGGAGTGCATGTGGATTCCCAAAGTAGGACAAAGCTCCCAGTGTGGGGGAACATTACCCCCCCCACTAACTTTTTTAACTCCAGAAGAATAGCGTGGTGCATTATGGAGTATAAAGGAGAAGTTTGTGGTGCCCACGCAATCTGCCCCATACCTGGGGGGGAGGGGAGCTACCCCGGAGGGGAGGAAACTGACTGAGCAAGTTTCCTAATCAAATACCCGAATCCAGTAATGAGCCCCCTGACCTGATTGCTCTTAATTTACAAGAACTTGGTATAAAGCTCTGGGAATTAATCACTCACATTAGTGAACTTACAGCTGTTCATGCCATTGTGAAGTTTCCCTAAGGGCGGGGCTGGCTGCTCAGCAAAAAACGGTCTTGGGGTCTCAGCCGCCAAGGTCAGAAAACCAGAACCTACCACCCCAAGATTTGACCATCTCCCAAAGTGGCTGTGTTGTGCTGGGATTCCTCTCTCCACCTCCGGTCGCTGCCAGCAGAGCCGGCGGGGGAGGGGGGTGGAATTGGCACAAGAACTTTAACTCAATCACCACGGACAACACTTTTCTACCAGTGCTCACAGTTTACAAGAGCTGATTTTCAAGTCCTTTAACATAATCGCTAGCACCAGCATGTGAGAGCCGGGCAGGACTCTCAAAGCGACTTGGGGCCTCAGTTTCCATAAACAGAAAGAGAGACTTTACCACCCCCCCGCCCTGGCCATCTGCCCTGGGGGCTGTATGGAACTGCGAATCCCCTCTCTAGCACACAAACCTCTCGGATGGCAACCTTCTGCCTGCCCCTCTATACGCCAACTAGGAGGAGTCTGTGAACAGATTTGCTGCAGTAGAACACATCTTTCTCAAGGGGACTGCCTGCCTCTGCCTCTGCAAAAGCGACATGTAGCTCTCAAACAAGACAAGGTCTGACATCAGCCTCAGGAACCTTTGAACAAAAGGGGCAGCCTGGGCTCTCCCTTAGCATCTGAGCCCTGTGCATAGCCAAGGCTACAAGGGCCCTGACCTCTCCAGGTGGGCGCCCCCTAGTGCTTGCAACTGAGAACCACGTAAACACTGGCACAATCTGGACCATCATTTGCAGATTTCTGTCAACCCCACAGAGCAGCTCTTGGGACTTCTGAAGTGGACAGGCAGAAAGTAACCATCTCAGGATTACAGCCCAGGGGGTGCTGAAATCTATCCTGGCAAGAAGTGTGAGAAGGCAGGTTCTTATACCCCTTTACAACAGAAAATTTTGAGGAGATTCTCTAAGAAAATCCAGACTTATCCAAACTGCTTCTCCCTCAACAAGCTCAACTGTGAAGAATTCCCAGCTAGATGACAGATTTCTATACATCCCCCCACAGTACATACACACTGACATAGGGGGCAAAAAACTCAGAACTTTCACAACTAGTTTTGATTTGTTTTTCGTGTACCTCCTGGTTGTTTTTTTGTTTTTTTGTTTTTGTTTTTTTTTTAATGGGGATCCATCTGGAGTATAATATTTTTAAATGTTTAACGTTATTGTAGTTTTTTTTTAATGCTTTTTTGCTTTACGATTAGTACTGAATTTGGTATTGTGGATGTAAATATTTATCCACGTGTATGTATTGGTGATTGGCTCCTACTTTCTCTATGTCTTCTTGAACCCAGTGCTATCTCTATACCATTGGTATCCAACCAGGAAAACATTTCATGATAGCTCAGTCTCTGGTGAGCCAAGAGAACCACACCCCATACTAACCTCTTCCTCCCCTGTACTCTGGTAATTCCTAAATATTAGCAGTTTTCTCTCATCCTCACCCAAAGTCTTTTTCCCACCTGCACCACATTTCTATGTTTCCTTATTCCTAATAGAATAACCTAACCCCCCCTAATCTCTTGTTCCTCTTTACTCTAAGTCAGGCATTCTAACATACCTCTGCATTTCACCTCCTTGACCTCCTAGGCATTTATTCTCCCCAATTTCACAGACTCTGCTCTCTGAAGAAACAGACACTCTTCAAAACAGGTACTTGCTTGCTATCATAATATATTGTGAGCGCCCTCTCAAAGAAAAATGCTACTATTGGTGCTAGTCATCAGCAGATCTGTTTTAGTTGCAACGGACTAGTAACTGCACCTATAGGCTCTCAACATCTCCCAGAACAGTCTGGCGTCTTTAGGTCTGACTTGACCAAATAGCTCCCCATCACAAAGAAACAAAGCCATAAGAAGCTCCAATAACTTCGCCAAGAGTAACAAGGTTGAATTACAAGACACGTGCTCTGTTTCTGAAAATGAAGAAAAGGGGAAATAACTTCCCTTCTCAACCTCACAGCTCTCCACTCAAGACCTCATAGCCAGAGCCCTAGATGAAAACCAAAGATACTGTATCAAAATTATGATTAGTAATTCAATCAAAGAGTTGAGAGAAAAATAAGGAAAGATATCAGAGAAAAATTTCAACAGATGAGAGACAACTTTTACAAGGAAATAAGGGAGCAATTCCATGAGATGAAAGATCAGCTATACAAAGAAATAGACATTCTGAAAAGAGATGTAGCAGAGCTATCAGGATTGAAAAACATGGTTAACCAAATCAAATATTCAATGGAAGATACCAACGCCAGAGTATACTCAACTGAAAATAGAATTCCAGCTCTTGAAGAACAAACATTGGAAAATGAAGATCGGCTAAGTAATGTTAAATTCAAGGAGGATAAACAAGATAAGAAACTTATATCACATGATCAGAACTTCCAAATTATATTTGATGAGATAAGGCATATAATCTGAGAAACATTGTTCTGGAGGAAAACTCCAAACAGCAAGCAAGAGGCATTATGAACCTTTTAAGTGAAATCATAAGTGAGATCCAGAATATCACATCCAAGATGCTTATAGAACACCAAATAGACCTAATCAATTGAGAAACTCACCAAGACATATCATATACAAAATGAATAACAGAGAAATTAGAGAATTCTAAAAGCTGCTAGAGAAAAGCCCCAAATCACATTCAGAGGCAAACTAATTTGGATCACTATGGATTTTTCAGAGCAAACAATGAAGGCCAGAAGAGCTTGGAACAATATCTTTCAAGTGTTAAAAAATAACAACTTCCACTGAAAGATATTATATCCTGCAAAACTCATCTTCAAATGTGATGGGGAAATTAAATATTTCAAAAACAAACTGAAGCTAGCAAGACATGTGAACATAAATCCTGCACTACAGAATATTCTCAAGAATGTTCTCCATTCGGAAGAAAATGCTAATGATATCCTAAATCCTTAAACAAGGGTAAGTCAATAATCATATTATACACAAATTGACTTCCAAGATGACTCAAAACTACATAATAGCCACAAAGTCTGAGACTCAGCCTCCCGTATCTATTCTAACTTTGAATATGAATGGTTTCAATAACCCAATTAAAAGACACAGACTGGCCCACTGTGTCAGAAAACAAAAATATAACAATGTGTTGCCTGCAAGAGACACATTTGACACTCAAAAATAGACACAGGCTCAAAGTGTAAGGTTGGCAAAATGTCTACCAGGTCTGTGGCCCAAAAAAGCAAGCTGGCGTGGCGATTCTAATTTCTGATAAAATTAATTTCCAGCTAAAACTAGTCAGAAAAGACAAAGAGGGTCACTTTATCATACTAAAAGGGATAGTCCATCATGAAGACATACCGATAATTAACATTTATGCCCCCAATCACAACACCCTCACAACACCCTCAAATATATGGAAAAATACTTAAGGACATTAATCCCCTCATTGATCTCAACATAGTAATTCTTGGGGACTTCAACACACCACTGTCAACTCTAGACAGATCATCAAAACAAAAAATCAAAAAAAAGACATCTATAATCTGAACAACTCTATTGATCAATTGATCAATTGGGCTAAACAGACATCTACAGACTATTCCATCCTAAGATAGTTGAATTTACCTTCTTCTTAGCGATTCATGGATCCTTCTCTAAAATAGACCACATGCTAATTCACTGGGATAATCCTAACAAACATAAAAAAGTGGATATAATCCCATGTATTCTTTCAGATCATAATGCTATGATCTTAGCAATCAACAACAAGAGAAATAACAGAAACTACTCAAACACTTGGAAATTGAACAATTCCCTTGGAAATTGAACAATTCCCTCTTAAAGGAAGAATGGATAAAAGAGGCAATGAAAGCAGAATTCAAGAAATTCTTGGAAATGAATAAGAATGAGGAAACAACATACCAAAACCTCTGGGACCATATGAAGACATTCTTAAGAGGTAAATTTATAGCACTGAGTGCATACATCAAAAATCTAGAAAGAGACACAGATAAATAGACTTATGTGGTCAAATGACCACAAAAAAAGGAAAAATCCAACCCCAAAGCTAACAGAAGACAGGAAATTACCAAAATCAGAGCTGAAATCAACGAAATTTAGAACTAAAAAAAAAAATATATATATAAACTATTAACAAAGTTAACAGTTGATTCTTTGAAAAAATAAACAAGATCAACAGACCCCTTGCCAACCTCCCCAAAAGGAAGAACGAAATGAAACAAATCAGCAAAATCAGAGACGAAAATGAGGATATCACCAGACACTCATCCAAGATACAGAAGATTATATGAACCTGTTTTGAAAAATTATACTCCACCAAATTTGATAACCTGAAGGACATGAACAGGTTCTTGGACACACACGACATCCCCTCTTTAACACAGGAAGACATTGAAAACCTCAACCAACCTATCACAGATAGCGAGATTGAAGCAGCAAGCAAAGCTCTCCCAAAAAAGAAAAGCCCAGGTCTGGATGGATATACGGCAGAATTCTACCAAGCCTTCACAGAAGAACTAACATCAATTCTCTACAAGCTCTCTTCCAGGAAACTGATAAGAATGGGAACACTCCCAAATACTTTTTAAGAAGCAAATATTAACTGATTCCAAAACCCAAGAAAGACATGTCAAGAAAAGAAAACTACAGACCAATTTCCCTGATGAATGCTGATGCAAAAATCCTTAATAAAATTCTAGCTAATCGGATACAAAAGCACATTAAAAAGATTATACATCATGACCAAGTTGGCTTCATTCCAGGAAAACAAGGCTTGTTCAACATATGCAAATCAATAAATGTAATTCACCACATAAACAGAGTTAAAAGCAAAAATCATATAATCATCTCCATTGATGCAGAGAAGGCATTTGATAAAATTCAGCATCACTTTATGTTCAAAACTCTGGAGAAGATAGGGATCAAGGGAAGATACTTTAACTATGTAAGATCTATCTATGACAGACCCGTAGCCAACATTAGGCTCAATGGAGAAAGAGTTAAAGTATTTCCACTGAATTCAGGAACAAGACAAGGTTGTTCACTTTCACCACTCTCATTCAATATAGTACTTGAAACCCTTGCCAGAGCTTTCAGGCAAGATAAGGAAATCAAAGGAATTCTTCTAGGAAAAGAGGAAGTTAAGTTATCTCTATTTGCTGAAGACATGATTCTATAACTAGAAGACCCAATAACATCAGCCAGAAAACTCCTAGAGCTTATAGGCAATTTCAGCAAAGTGGCTGGCTACAAGATCAATACCAGTAAGTCACTAGCTTTTCTTTACTCCACCAACAAATCCACCGAAGAAGAAATCAGGAAATCTCTCCCATTCACCATCACCTTCAAAAAAAATGAAATACTTGGGCATTAACCTTACAAAGGATATTAAGGACCTCTACAAAGAAAACTATCAAACACTAAGAAAAGAAATTACAGAAGACTTGAGTAGATGGAAAAACATTCCATGCTCATGGTTAGGTGGAATCAATATAATAAAAATGGACATTCTACCAAAGCCCTATACAGATTTAATGCAATCCCGATCAAGATACCAATGGCATTCTTCACAGATATAGACAAAGAATTCTCAAGTTCATATGGAATAACAGGAGATCAAGACTAGCCAAAATATTACTCTACAGGAAGGAAGAAGTAGGGGAAGTAGGGGTTATCTCAACCCCTGACCTGAAATTATATTTCAGAGCTGTAGTAGCAAATATAGTATGGTATTGGTATTAAAACAGAACTGAAGATCAGTGGAACAGAATAGAAGATCCTGAGACAAACCCTCATATCTTTAACTATTTGATATTTGATAAAGGTGGCAAAAGCATTGTGTGGAAGAAAGATAGCCTGTTCAACAAATGGTGTTGGACAAATTGGACAGCCATGTGTAGACAACTGAAGCTGGATCTTTATCTTTTACCCTGCACAAAAATTAAATCATAATGGGTCAAATATCTAGATATTAAGCCAACAACTTTAAACTTACTAGAAAAAGAAATAGGGTCAACTCTACAGGACATAGGAGTAGGCGGCGCTTTCCTTAACAAAACTCCCATGCCTCAAACAGTAAAGTCAAGAATAAATGAATGGCATGCAATTAAACTGAAAAGTTTTTGCACAGATAAAGTTCTAGTCAAGAGCATCAAGAAGGAACCTACAGAACGGGAAAACCTTTGCCTTTTACACCTGGGACAGAGGGCTAATATCCAGAATATACAAAGAACTAAAGAAACTAAACACCAAAATCACAAATAATCCAGTCAATAAATGGGCTACAGATCTGAAAAGAAACTTCTCACCAGAGGAAGTCCAGAAAGCCCATAAATATATGAGAAAATGCTCTACATCATTAGCTATAAGGGAAATGCAAATCAAAACTTCAATGAGATACCACCTCACTCCTGTTAGGGTGGCAAAAATTAAAAATTCTAACAACAACAAATGCTGGAGGTGCTGAGGGAAAATAGGAACACTGTCACACTGCTGGTGGGACTACAGACTGGTTCAGCCACTCTGGAAAGCAGTGTGGAGAATCCTCAAAAAATTAGGGATGGAACCACCTTATGACCCAGCTATCCCACTCCTGGGTATTTCCCCAAAAGTGTTAGAATCAGCATATTTTAGTGATGTGGCTTCATCAATGTTTATAGCAGCTCAATTTACTATAGCTAGACTATGGAACCAACCCAGGTGTCCCTCACTCGATGAGTGGATACAAAACTTTGGTACATATATACAATGGACTACTACTCGGCCATTAGAGAAGACGGTATTATGGCTTTTGAAATCAAACAGATGCAACTGGAAAGACTTATGCTAAGTGAAGTATTCCAATCTCAGAGACTCAAGGGCTGAATGATTTCTGTCATCTGTAGAAGCTAGAATACATAAGGAAGCAGTATGTTAGATGGCTAAGCTAATAATAACTTCAAATTATATGATTCTTTTTTTATTCATATATTTATTTATTTATTTTTAAAGAAAGAGGGACAGTTAGAGAGAGAGAAAGATAGACTCAATTTTATTTAGTTTTTCATGTCGCTTTCATTGCTCCAACACTTTGGCGAGTATGTGGTGTTGGGGTTTGAACCCCAGTCCTTGTGCATGCCAGACAAGCTCTGCAAATGCAGAGCCTCTGCTCCAGCCCCTGATTCATATATTTAAATTATACAGTTTGATGAGTTTTGATGTATACCTGTGAAACCATTACTGTAGTAAAGATGACAAATATATCCACCATTTAAATTTCCTTGAGTCTATTTTTAATCTCTCTTTTCATTCCCCTTTCCTACCCTAAAGCAACCATTGGTCTGGTTTCTTACTACAGATTGCATTTTTTGGATTTTTTATAAATAGAATTATATACTATGTTCTTCTTCATTTGACTCCTTTCACATAATTAGATTCTTATAAGTTGCATGTAAAAATAGTTTGATCTTATTTATTTCTGAGTGATATTCTTGAATGTACTATAATTTGTTTATCAATTTCTCCCATTTATGGACAGTTGGGTTCCCCATTTGGGATTATTATAAATAACGCTACTATGAACATTCATGTAAAAGTCTTGATACAGACATTTATATTAATTTTTCTTATGTAATATCTAGAAGTAGAATTGTTGAATAGTATGGTAGGTGTATTTAAATTGTTAAAAAAATTATCAAAAATTTTTCCAAAGTGATGGTGATGTTTTATATTTTTTTTGAACACCATAAAAGTTTTTAACAAAATAATATCAAATGTGTATAGATTCTGGATATTACAATTACCCTCAGGAGTGCCCCCCCAATTACCCACCCTTATCCCTCCCTTCCCCTTCCCAAAATATCACTAAAAAAGGATTATGTTGTATAGCATTACATCTTATCTGGATTTAACCCATGATAATAGACTAACTTTCTCACTGTCCAGGGTCTAGTCCCCACCTCCACAGATGAGTGGAGACAATCGACTCTTAGGTCTCTGGGTTAAGCTGATTTTACTCAACATGATCTCTTCCATAGCCATCCATTTACCTTCAAAGGCCACAATATCATTGTTTCTAATTGCTGTGTAAAATTCCATGGTGTAAATGTACCACAGTTTTTGGATCCATCAAATCTGTAGTCAATGACATGAAAGAAATTGTATGATTCTTCACGCAACAGTGAAATGACTACCTAGGATATCTGGAGGCGTTGGGTGGGGGACAGGATAGGGGGAAGCTTAGGAAGAATATCTAGGAGACTAGAGAGTGGGAATATGGGGGAATCATCTCAGAAGGAGATCTCTGACCTCCACTAGATATCCACTTATCTCAGGGGTCCTCCTGGGGGAAACAGCAATATGGGGAACCCAAGCTGGGCATCCATGACATGGCATTAGCCTTGGATAACTAAATATATATACATTTGTTCTTGAATGTTTGATAATGTTTCCCCCTCAATTGTAACTCCATATTCATCTAATAAATTAAAAAAAGAAATTTGTTGAACAATCAAACATACTTCTAACAAAAAATATAATATATATGTAAATTCTGAATATTAGAATTATCCCCTAAGGGCCCCCCAATTATCCACCCTTATCCATCCCCCTTTCTCCTTCCTAGTACATCTTTACAAATGCCTTAGGTTTTATGTCATTGCACCTTTTCCAGATTTAAAATGTGAGAATTGACCTCCTTTCTCAATGGTCATCTCAAAGGGATATTCACACCACCGGAATTTATAATTCAGTTTAATAATCTGTAAGCGTGGCGTGGCATATATAAGAATGTTTCTGGGGGCTGGAGTAGTAGCTCAGCAGTGCTTGCCTGGCATGCGTCAGTACACAAGTTCAAAACCCAGCACCACATACACATCAAAATTTCGGAGCAATGAAAATCAAATGAAAAACTAAATAAAGTTGATTATGTTTCTCTCTTTCTCCCTCACTATCCCTCTCTCTTTAAAAACTAAAAAAAATAAAAAGAATTCATCTGTTTCACTATTGACAAATTGTCAACCCTAAAAATCCTTCAATGTTACTCTGTCTAAATTCCTCTATATGTAGGACACCTATCATATAAATGTAAATTTTGTCTCACTGTGAGACAAAATTTGTTGTAGTCAAATAGAGACACAAGACAGAAAAATCAGTTCTTAACAAGTGAAAAACACAACTTGAGCTTCTTGATTTTTTTCCCAGCAAAGAACAGAAAAATATAAGTACAAGTCCTTGTAAAAATATTTAATGTAAATGGATGGCTATGGAAGAAATTATGCTGAGTAAAATCAGCTATGTCTCCACTCATCTGTGGAGGTTGGAACTAGACCCTGGCCATTCAGAAAGGTAGTTTATTATCATGTGTTAAACCTAGATAAGGTGTAATGTTATACAGCCTAATACTTTTTTAGAGATATTGTGGGTAAGGGAGGGGAGGGATTCGGGTGGGAAATTGGGAGGGGCACTCCTGGGGGTAAATCTAGTATCCAGAAACTATACACATTTTATATTATTTTGTTAAAAATTTGTATAGTTGTTCAAAAATAAAAATTAAAAAAATATTCAATGTTACTTGGTGCCTGCCAATTGCTACAAGGCAATGTTTTCACCAACAATAAATATTGTAGGATATGGCTGGAGCAGTTGCTCAGCGTTTTTGGTGCTTGTCTGGCATGTATGAGGACGTTGGTTCAAACCCCAGCACCATGTGTACAACAAAGTGTCAGAGCAATGAAAGCCACATGAAAAACTAAATAAAATTGATTCTCTCTTTTTCTCAGTGTCCCTCTGTCTTAAAAAATATTGCAGGATTAAATATCCATATCTTACAATGACAGAGTAGAGGAAAAAGAGGAAAATTTGGCTATACTTTCTTGTCTCAGTTTGCAAGTAATTTCTTGAGATGAGAAATGATGACAGCATATCTTCCCAATGTATTACTGAGAAACAAAATTTTATGTATAGGGTGACAATGGTAACTAGGCTAACTAACGCCACTACTAGAAAGACTTAAGTCCAATCATATTGAAGTTTTTTTAGTACATCTAAAGAAATAATGTGCACATTTTTAAAACTCTAATAAATCAAAGTTTAAAAAAGAAATCATTGAAAAGGCAACTTTAAAATACTTTTGCAACCACTTTCCATGACTGAGGATGCATACAACCAAAAGTTAATTATATCAGAAACACATTTTCCAAATGTCATTTTTGTTTGAAAGACTGTTGTATTAAAATATGAATTGTCTTTACCGTGGTTAATCCTTACCAAAGTGCTGAGGGATTATAATCTGGTTCTTCTTATATAAATTGTATTAGTGTTCTTTCACTTTATAAGGTAAATATTAAGGTATAATGGAACATTTTTATTATAAATTCCAGATCTGGATTACTTTAATTATCAACATGAGTCAACTTCCCAGAAACAATCAAATCAAGAACTTAGCATCAAGTTTATGCACTCATAGACAATATTTAAAAAAATCACAGCCAAACTATACATTGGCTGACTAATATTCATGAGATATTGGGGATAAAAGATGATGAGAGACAATACTCACAAAAGTTTGCTTTTACCTCTTAGTAACTCTGCCTCATTTTCAGAATCACTTCAAAAATTGGAATTTTTTCTAAAATTAAAAGCTTTTACAAATTAAAACTGTATTCTGACTATAAATTTTTTATTTGTGCTGTGGATTATTATCAGGGCTTCCCAATATACACAAGGATAGACCATAAGACATGCCGAAGGCATTGAAGATAAGGATAACTTTATGTCCTAAATCATCAAGCCTTTTTTAATAATCTAAAGCAGATTTACAGTTCATAAATCATAGTGAGTGTTTAGACCATTGATAAAGAGTTTTCAAAAATCACTGCCTAAGCACAGGTCCCAGTGTGAAACAGTGTTGTTCTACTTTACCCCAAATCAGAACAACAGGGATTCTGCCTCCTCTTTATTTCACTTGATTTTTGGGTCTACACTGACAATACTGTTCAGAAAGGAAATCTAAATCTCAGGACACTTGCTGTAAAGTATACCAGAGGACTTGGGTAACCAGTGAATATCAAGATATTTCCTTAAAGAAAAATATTCCAACATGAAAATTTTAATGAAATAGAACCAGTTTATCATGTTTTTCAATGTTTATATTAGCTTATATGCAATAACAGTTTTCATTTTACATACCTGGTTTTAGCTTTAAGAATTGTTGTACTTATCCCCAGTTTACAATATAATAAAAATAAATAAATGATATAGAAACTAAAAATAAACACAGACACTGTGTCTCTCTCCAAATTATTTTTTATCCTTTCCTTTTAGTATGTTTAGAGTCATCAAAAATATTAAATTCTGTCCAAAATGCCCTCTGAGAAGTATGTTTTTCTATTAGTTCTGTAGTAGCTGACAAGACCTATATGCAGATACACAATTAGCCACTTGGTGATTATTTATATGTGTGTAGTGGAAATAGCAGTGGATTATGCCTTGATGATGAAGCATTTACAGAAGATGTATTAAGGTTTTGACAGTAGTAACCAAGTCAGCAGGTAAAGTGAGCATATAGCACTAAAGAAACCACTCAGTAAATGAATGACTAGATTGGGATTGATTTACCCCACTACAAAAGTTAGACTTGTGGACAACCTGTAATGCCAGGCACAGAGACTGAGAGATAGAGTTGGCTACCAGGTAACCCAAGCAACCATAAACACTTCAGCATTTATCCAGGGTATGAAGCAGAGCAAGACAAATTCATGTGCTGAACAATTAGGCAGGCAGTGTTGGGAGAGAGAGTTGCATTGAGGCAGGCACAGATGCAAGAATGTGGGATGCTGGGGCCTTCGATGTAAAGGAAACTGGTCTGAGCTGGCCTATTACCAGGGTCTGACCAAGTGTGCTAATGCTGAGAGCTTGAGTGCTAGTCATGCTGATGAATTAGCATATTGCATGGGAAAATAGGACAATTATAGACAACACTCTCCAGCGGGAAATGATGGAAACAACAGGAGAAATGGTGATTTATCCTGAAATCTCCCACCTTGACAATGTATCTTCAGTCTCATTCCAAGTACAAATGATTTGACTAAGATAAAGTTGAAAGGCATTTTGAGTTAGTAATAGACAACACTGGAAATCATCAAGATACAGAGACATTGTAATTTGCTCAATGATTTTCTAAAGTATGGGGTGTCATAGCCAATGGTAAAATGCCAGTAGAAACAAGATCTTAAATCATTGATAAAGTAATATAGTTGCAAATGGAAGCTCTCACCCCTCATAACCTAGCTAAGGATTGTTCACAGATTCTATGATTAGGAGCTTAACTAAAGTGTTACAATGGATTAAAATCTCTTGATGAGTACATACCAGTTTGTGGAGTACAGATAGTTCCTCTGGCTCCACTTTGGCTAGAAAGGAGAAAAAATAAAGAAAGAAATAAAAAGAGAAGAAACAAAAGATAGCATGAGAAAATGATAAACTGAGAAGGTCCATCCAGCTACAATGATTTTCACTCATTTGATTTGCAAATCCACATTAATACTGTATAATTTTGAACTCTATTCTTGAAAAGGTTTACCTTAAATTTATAATGTGTTTTGACTAGCATTTTTCAAATCAGAACAATTCCAAATGAAAAAAAAAACAGCTTTTGCAAGCATTAAAAGTATATAATTAATGTTTCTATGGGAGGAGTCATTCAGAGAAGATGCTATCTTTTAATCTAGTTTCCCTGCTCAATGTTTATGATATAAATATATTTTGAATCACTGGAGAAAACTAAAGCTTTATAAAACAAAGTTGTGATAAAAACTAATTATATTTTAAATGTTTCTTAATGCATAAAGTCTCTTTCAAGGAGTAAATATCATGTAATTTACTAAAAAATAATAATGTAAAGGTCACAGGCTACCTTTTTGCTCTGTCTTTGACACCTTTGTGCATTCATCTCATTGTTTGACTGTTTACCTCATGTATTCAGTAATATAAATTCCTTGGCATTTAGCTGGATCTTTTTTTCCTCTTGTGGTTTGAAGTACTTTCCCTTTTTTAATTAGATTGACCTTTTGGTTCACTTGAATGCCCTCAACCTGACAAAGAATAACTGTTCTCTTCTAAGGCTACCAGAAATGAACAGAGAAAGAGTGAAACACTGACAGAAAATGATAATTTTTGATTCAGTGTTCTCAGCAATATATTGTACAATTGTTACTTTTCATAGTCACTATCATGCAGAAATGCTTGTTTTTGTCCAGTTCTCAGAGATTTAATGTGATGAGCTGGTCCACTCTTTCTCAAGTTAATACTTTTATAGAGCTACTCCTTAAGACTAATGTATTTAAAGTGACTTTTAAATATCTAGTAGCTGCTGACCTGGCTTATGTTTCAAAAACCCAGAGCATAAATCCGCTGAAACAAAAATGTGACTCATTCCCATTGTTCTTTCATGTGCCTATGATAGATGTACACACACGTGCACGCATGTGTACATATATACATATATATATATAGATAGTATCTTTTGTTGAAGAGTAAAATATAAAGAATATTTGAACCCCAGCACTACACACATGATCTAGTGTTGGAAAAATAAAAACCAGAGCTATTTCTTGAGAATGAATGTACACTTCTATATTATCCAATAAATTGTGCTAGATTGAAATGGTTCATAGGTACCACCCCATATGTGACTCATAATGTGTAACATATAATAGTGAAAATAAGTAATAACTAACCTGTTTTCACTAATGCCTTGTGAGTCAAAGCTTGAGAAACTAACTGCTTTGCTAAATGCAAACCGACCCATAGTAATACTAACACAAGTTACTTCTAGTTATTCTATTGATATCATATGTCTATTTCAATGGTGGGGGGGAATCGCATTCAAAATGCATAAGTTTGGGATGATTGCGTTCATACAGTATTTCTGAGTTATTAGTTAACAAATTATGTAATTGCTTGGTCAACACAACCTGAATACAGAAAAACATGACAGCTGAATCTCTAGATAGATAAAGTTAGTTTGAAAGAATATCCAGGTAAAAGTCTCCTGTTCAAATTCCTAGGCTTGATCAAATTATATCTGGGATATAGAATTGAAGACAGAATAGATATCATAAATGTAGAAAAATAATCCAAGCATTCTAAAGATTGGTAAGCAGACAATAATGCTAGGAGACATAACCTGTAAAAGAAACTAATTGGGGCTAGAGAGGTGGCTGAGTGGTAGAGCACTTGCCTGGCAAGTGTAGGGACCGGGTTTGAACCCCAGCACCACATACATGATTAAGTGTTGGAAAAGCAAAAAAAAAAGGATGAAAAAGTAAAAAAAAATTGATTCTTTCTTCCTCATTTTCTCACTCTCTCTCACTTGTTCTTTATTTTTAAATCTTTCAAAAAGTGTTTATTGGTGTATTCTAATTATACATCATAATGGGAATGCTTGTGATATGATCATACATTCACATAGCATAAATTAGTATGTTTCATGCCCCTTTACCTCCATTTTCCCTTCCTTTCTCCCACCCCCAATCTTAATTCTCCTCTGGTCACACTTCTATTTTGATAAGCTTTCTTTTCTTTATTTTTCCTCTCTTGAGTTCCATCTCTTTCTCTCTTAAAAAAAAAAGTTCCTGGAAAAAACACAGTCTTGGATAAATTACCACCGAGTACTACAAGGCCACATAACACCCTATTCTGCTCCCACCAAGATAAGAAAGTGAAACAGATGGAAATAACTCACTGTGAACATCAAGTACAGTTTGAAGATTGTTGCCTGGCATGTGCAAGGACCAGGTTTGATGCCCAGCACCACATACATAACTAAGTGGATGAAAAACAAAAACCGGATGAAAAACTAAAAGAAAACTCTCTCTCTCTCCTTAAATAAAAGCAAATAATTGAAATTATATCGCAAGTTTCACATTATAAAAGACTGTGAATTCACAAAACAAATGTATATGAAGACCAATACTAGGGTAAAATGTTCATAATTCAATTTTGAGTAAACAGAATAGTATCTACATACAGTAATATGGTAAGGTCTGTGTACATAGAAATATACACCTAGGGCATTTAGTCTAACTCTGTTTATAATTTCAATTGGCAAAATAAGTGTAAATATATCTTGGTAACAGTATATTACATGAATACATTTTCATTTTGAGTTAAAATTTTAAGTCTGGAAAAAAATGGAGATGGAGTAGTTGACGTGAGATTTTTAATATCTTTGTACTATTTAAATAAGAAATGATGGTGTAGGACTGTACAAGCAATGCCAAAGATCAGGGATTATTACAAGAGTGACAGGAATTGCTGAAAGGTTGATTTTGGTTTTTAAGTCAGATGTACATTAAGCTGTAATTTGTGTACTGGGGTGTTATCAGTCAGTTTGACACATTCGAGCATGCCACCACAACTATGGATATTACAGAACATGTTGATCACTTAGAAGTTCCTTCATGCTCCTTTGTAGTGAATCCACTTCCTCACTTTCTGAACCTGTTAGCCATTGATCTGCTTTCTGTTCCTGTAGAATATCATATAAACAAAGTCATAGAGTATATAGAATTCTGAGTTTGGATTTCTCTTAGCAGATGCATTTAAAATTTATTCTTGTTTTATCTCTACCTTGTTATTTTTAAATATTTGTTTATGGACACATCACAGTTCATCTATCTAGTTGGTGGACATTTACATGGCTTTCTCCAGCACCTATTGCTTTTGCCTATTTACCTCCATGTGCCCTTCTGTTAAGAGCCTTGATACCCTACCTTCCTTCTGGCACCAGTCCTTATCTACTTCAGTTCATGAAGTTCCAGAGGGATGGATTCTGTTCCCAGGATTGGACTTGTGATTCTGAGATGATAGCCCTCTTTCCACATTGCTAACCTGGAGATGCTACAGGTAGGACCATGGTGTTTCTTCTGCCACTGTCGAGAAGTGTTCTTTTTTCTGCTCACTTTCTTAGGGTCTAGGAAGCCTGCTTGATACCTATCTTGCCCCAATTAGCAAAAAGCCTAGATAAGAAATCAGAACTCTGAAAGAAACTGACACACCAAAGTGAGAGACCAGGTCTTAATGTCAGAGTTTGGGCTCATGGGTCCAGCCATGGTTCAATCCTACTCTTCAATATTTCAGTTATGTAAATCACTAATACCATTTTTTTATTTGTACTAATTGGAGTAGGAGTTTCCATCATCTGAAATTAGTAAAGTCTCAAGTAGTAAACAGGACTTATTGAGAAATTTTTCACTGAAATGCCTTTAATGACGAAGGAAAATAAATAAATGGTAACCTGATAGTGGAATCCAGTGAGGGGCAAAATATACATTATACATTTTTAAAATCTCCTTTTTATCTTTAATATGAATTTTACCTTAGTCACCAAAACATTTTATGTTCTATATCAATAAAAAAGAATACTTTTTGTCTTTGGATTAAAATAAACAAATAAGAAATGATGACATTTATTAATCTGTGTAAATATTGCTTAGCTATGACAATGTATCTTAAAAAGTGCTAATAACAGGCTGGAGCACTCGCTCAGCGATCGCAGCACTTGCCTGGCATGCGGGAGTATGCGAGTTCAAATCCTACCACCACATACACATTGATGTCTTGGAGCAGTGAAAGCCATATGAAAAACTAAACAGAATTGATTCTCTCTTTCTCTCACTGTCCCCCTCTCTTAAAAAAAAAGTGCTGATAATAGTAATAAAAACATCTTAATGATAACATCAATACACATACTTTTTTACTTTATAGTTCTTAAAGGATGTTTGCCAGTGTTGCAAAGGCAAATTTATAGACCTTAGCATCTTTCCCTTGTGACCCTGCCTCATGATGTAGACCACCTCTCTCTAGACCTGTGAATATAACAAGTTTTAGTGTACTTATTTCTCATATTCACTCTTAGGACTTTATCTTACTGACCAGCTCCTAAAATAATACCAAGAAGAAGGGAACCCACATGGATAAATTACTCTTAAGTCAGTAATTAATTATAGTTAGACTTGCAAAGTTAACACCATCTTTTGAGGGAAAGAAGTTAGGAAGAGATACTGGAAAGACTGCAATTTCAGAGCCCTTCTGAAAGAAAAGCTTAAGTCTACTATAGAAATATTAATTACTACTTTCTCAGTAATTCTTAAACCAGCATAAAATGCTTTAATTTACAAAGAAAAATAAACATGAATATCATTTGTAATACTAGTATAGCAGGCTATGTCTACCTAGTATAAAACTGATATGCTCTGAAATTTCATTTGATAAAACTGATGCTATTAGTTTTTTTCTTTATTTTTACATAAATAAAGGATTGTTAAATCTCACGAAGGACTGATATTGTATATGGTGCTTTGGGTTCTCTGTTGAACATAATATTGTATTTTGCTGTTTTATGGAGTCTATGTAATTTGCTACTGCAAGACTCAGCAGTTATCAGAATGAGGTATAAATGGTAATGATGGTGATTAACTTCCCTGCTTGGATACATCGAGGTTTTATTATCATGCTAGGATGCTTTTCATAATATTCTTGAATACAAGGAACACATGTTAATTGAGCTTCACATCCAATTCCAACTAAATGCATTAGCAGAGCATTAACTCATTTTAGAAAAAAACAAGAGGAAGAGAGAAAAGAAAAGTAAAATCCTTATTTTGGAATCATATGAAAATTTATGATTTTTAAATTTGCCTCAGAAGAAAGAAAAAAACAGTTTCACATTCCATGTCACTTTTTTATTTCAATATTTGTCGCCACATGTATTAATTCTATCCATCTACCTATATATCCACCCATCATCTGTATGCCATTTTCATAATTATGTTGTGCAATAATGCAGAATAAATTTTTTTTTTATTTTTAAAGAGAGAGGGACAGTGAGAGAGAGAGAGAGAGACAGAGAAAGGGAGAAACCACTTTATTTAGTTTTTCACATGGCCTTAGTTGCTCTATCACTTAATTGTTGTACGTGGTGCTGGGGTTTGAACCCGGGTCCTCGTGCTTGCCAGGCAAGTGCCAAAACTGCTGAGCCACCACTCCAGCCCCCCAGAATAAATTTTTAAGAAAAGATCTATTAATTTAAAAAATAAAATAATCTTCTTTTCTTCTATGTGGTTTTAGCCTAGTTTTTGCAGAAATTCACTAGTCATTGCAGACCCTGTCCAAACTCCATGCCTAGACTACTTTGCACTTTAAAATGGAGAACAGCAGGGCAGGAGAGATGACTCAGTGGTAGAGCACTTGCATGGCCTGTGGGAGGACATGGGTTGGATTCTGAGCACCACATGTGCAACTGAGCAGAGGAAGGACAAGAACCAGATGAAAGAATAAAAGATGACTCTCTCTCAAAAAAAATAAATAAAGAGAACAGCACACAAATGACACAGTGAATGTCTTGTTATGTCATGTATTATTGGGGGAAATTTGCAGAAGTGCAAAATTAAACTAATGTTTTCTTTAACTAAACTAGAAATTGCTAGAGAAATTGTTTTACTTTCCTTATATTTTGAGATCACCAAATCTGATTCCCCCAACCATTTCCTTCTTAAAAAAATAAAGAAAAGGAAAAAACCTACTTGCTTAGTTATCCTTTTTCCTGCTTTTAGCATATAGCTCAGTGGAGGCTGAGTAGATATTTACTGTTCTAAGCTATTTATGGCAGTCCCTTTCCTCTTGGCTTGTGATTAGTTTAGTTCAAGGCGTATACTATGTAACTCCAGCTGATGAGACCTTACTGACACTCTGCTGCAAAGAATAATATTCAGAAATAAAAGCTATTTCTCTGCAATGCTAAGTTATCAGTTGTCAATTCACATTTAAATGTAAGTCCTACTGTATATTCATTCTTATAATTTTTAATGTGACAATATATTGTAATACAGAGCTAATTTCTTATTTTGAGGATTATTTTGTATCCTAATATATGACTCTATGTATCAGTCCCTTTTGTGGGCACTTAAGTGTTTATAGTATTTTTTTGTCACAAATAACCACATAAAACCTTTCTTTGTCATACACAGAGATACATAAAAAACAAAAACCAATTTCTCTGTGTTTTCTTTTTCATTTCTGGAACTGACACACACAATTGTTCAAGCTGTCTAGTTTAGGAACACCTAGAACTATAGGATTCTAATGATGTACATGGCATGCAGCCGGTGGGATATTTTTTAGCACTGAGTTAATGAAATCCAGATTCTTCCTATGACTAAATTTTAGTCCTGTGAGCAATAAATATCTCTCTTGTTGCAAACCAATCTGACTGCTTGTCATTATATTTCTTGCAGCAGAATATGTCCTAATAGGCACCTATTAAATATTTTGTCATTTCTAATAGTAATCAGTTACTCCAGGATATTCTTAAAATTATTTTACAGTTGAATTTATATCCAATTGATGAAGAAGAAAAATATGAATCTGTGTTTCAAATTTTTCAAATTTTCCAATTTTATATGAAAAGATTTATCATAATTATTTATGGAATATTTCCTTTTATTGGTAATAATGTGTTTAGAGCATAGAGGTTCAATCCTGCTGACTAAGGAATATAAGGAGATGGAGGTTTTAACAAAAACAACAAAACAATGGAAAACACAATGATCCTAGTTGTGTCAATTGCTATGAAGCAGCATTTCAGTGTGTTTTGAAGGGAGGGTGAAATGTAAATGAGATTGATGAAAACAAAATGTAAAAATTTAGAATTCTTCACATGATGGAATGGGTGAACTCTGATCAGGCAATTTAAAACCAGATATATATAGTCTTTGAAACAAAGGTACATGGCTCACTGAAGAAAGAAAAAAGCAAGTTTTCTGGGATTTTGCGTGGTCACAATGTGGCTACATGAAGTGACAAGGGGAATTTCATCTGTGCTTTCAAAAGAATTAGCCTCACCAGAATCATCACACTCTTTAATGAATACAAGTGGCTGCAATTACATCACACACTGAGAAATGAAAGAGTGTTTTTGTTTTGCTTTTGTTTTTTAATAAAACTGTCTTGGGAGAGCCAATAGAATCTAAAGAACGTAGGACAGTAGAAGCTTGATCATATCTTACCAAAAGTCAGTGCTTGCTGGCCTGTGAAACTGCTGCTGAGAGGAAAGAATCTGAAATAATGATAAATCACGGTGGATATGGAAACTCATTGGACTTCTATTCATGTAAATGCACTCTTGTGCCAAATATGTCCTCTTTTTGTTTCATGTCCATAAATACTGCCTAATGTTTTAGGAATCAGACACAGTATGAAAAAAAGCCAGTGCAAGGCATTGCATATTTGTGTCCTAAAATTCATGTATGGAAATCCTAACCTCTTACCTGATAGCACTAGGAAGTGGGGCCCCTGGGAGATAATTAGGTGATGGGGGAGGTGCTTAATGAATGATATTGGTGCGCCTATTAAAGAGAACTTTGAGAGTTCTCTGGCTCTTTTTATACTATTTGAGGATTGAAGAGAAGACAGTGGTCTGCAGCCCCAATGAGGCTCCTCATCAGTACCTGACCAGGTTGACTCCGTGATTGTGAACTTCGAGGCTCCAGAACTTTGAGAAATGAATTTTGGTCATTGATATGCTACCCATTCTATTTATGATATTTTTGTTGTAACAGCCTGAATAAAAACATCCAAGTATCTCACTATAATTTTTAAAATTAAGGGTCTTTTTTATACCTAATATAAATAATATCAAATTAGTCATTTTTATGCTTGGACAATTTAGTCATTTCACTAGAATTGAACTTTGAGCAAAACTTAGAATGCCTTGAAAATTAGTGGAAAAAATAATCTTGTTAAAAGAAATCCTGTCGTTTGGTTTGTTTGTTCATTTTAAATCAAAGGTGATAACCACAAGAACTTCATCCATGAGTGGAAAATTATAAATTTGTCTTAAACTGGTATAAATAGTATATTTTAGAATACCTGATTGTGGTTAAAAAGTAGAACATACATAAAATTATCTGGTTTAAAGAAGGTTGAAAAAGTTAAGAAATAAAAAAATAAATAAAAATAGCAAGTGTTGGCAAAAGTGTAGAGAAAAAGGAACCCTTTATACTGTTGATGGAAATGTAAGTTATTACATCTCTGAAGGAAAATAGTATTGAGGTTGCTCAAAGGATTAAAAATAGAATTATTGTATGCTCCAGAATTCCATTAGTGACTGGATGCCCAGGGGAAATGAAATCAGTATGCAACAGTGATTTCTGCCCACCAACGACTATTGCAGCACTATTCACTATTGCCAGGACAGGGAATAACCTCAGTGTCCATCAACACACAGATCGAGTGTGCTGTATACACACATACAAAAAGAATGAATGTTTTTTGCTCCACTGCAAAAAGAATGGAATCCTGCAGTTTGTAATAACGGATGAACCTAGGGGATGTTACGTTAAGTGAAATAAGGCAAGCACAGAAAGACAAGGAGTACCACCTTGTCTTGTTAGGTAGCAGCTAGCAATGAGCAGTGAAATGCTCCACAAGACCACAGGTTTAGTCTTGAAGTCTGCTGTAAGCTACTGGCAGATAAGCTATGGAAAAACGTTAGTACACAAGAGTTGAGGATATAGAGAGACAAAAGGAGAGTGAGAAGGCCTCAAGAACGAAGGATCCATGGGACTCTCTCTTCACAGGTCCCATAAAAGTTGAGATGAACATAAAAGCTACTGGCGCCAGGTGTCTCTTACTAGCTCAGAAGGGGGTATTTACTAATAACACAAGTGCACTGAGGTAACTTTTGACCACTATTAACCCCAATGCCCATATTAACATAGGATTGACTTATAGATGAAGCCCCCCTAAATAGGATGGCCACCATGACTGTTCCAAAAAGGACCAACTAAGGTCAAAAACTCCACTGCCCAATGTAAAGGAGGAGTTGAACACCTGATTGGCGAAGGCTGCTGAAGGAGGATCCCGATTTTCAAATCAGTCATAAAACCGCAAATAAATTTGGAGACAGCATTGTCTACTTTGTCGTTCTCTGCTCAGAGACGGCCCACTCTCTCTTGAGAGTGCTCTCTGCTTGAATCTTTATCTTCTTTTACTTTACTTTCACCTCTCTTTCACTTATAATAAAATTCTCTTGCATGACTTTTTGTGTCTGACTTTAATTCTTTTGTTGGAACAGAAGAACCGAGGTTTGGATATTCAGCTTCCTGCTTTCCTGTGACAGTCTCACATATGTGAAATCTTAAAAAACGGAAAAACTGATCTTATTGAAAGATGGTCGAATAGTAGTTATGTTTACCAGCAGCAGTGGAGTAGGGACAGAAGGGGAAAGGGAAGGTAATGGTTAACGAGTGCAAAGTTACACTTAGATAGGAAGAAGAGATGCTGAGGTTCTATTGCACAGTACAGTGACTATAGTTAATAGCAATCCTTGTCTCCTTCAAAGTAGCTAGAAGAGAGGATTTTTAATATTCCCAACAAAAACAATGACAAATGTTTGAAGTTAGGGGTTTGCTAATTATTATGATTTGAACATTATACAATGTATACGTGTATCAAAACATTACATTGTATAAGTGTGTCAATTAAAAACAAACATTTAAAAAAAACAGGGAGGCAGCTTTAGTAACAGCAGCTACAATGGATCATTTGCTATGTTGGAGGTGGCTGGTTTCTGCTTGGTTTCAAAGAAACCAATCCATAATCTAGATTAAACAATAGTGTTTCTGAAAGTCCACTGAGTGGATAAGTATCTTGAAAAGAATTCTTTAGTAGTCACATCATGAAGTTGCAGAAAGCATCGGCATGTATTCTTTCACAAAACATAGTGGAATCATTTATCATACAGAGGGAAGTCAAATGTACGATACAGCATTAGGCAAGATTTTTTAGGGCTGTTAACCAAAATCATCTGGTGTGGGAATAAGAGTGAGATAATAGGTAGCAAGGGTGAATTGAATTAAGTGCATTTTATATGATCAGAAGTAATCTATCTAAAATGAATTTTTAATTTGCAGTGTTTTCTAATTAGGAGCACAATTGGAAGGGTGAAAGTGGCATTGCTTTAATGTATCAACTATGAAATCTAAATTTTTAAAAGATTGGTGAGAATGTTAAAATATATACTCCCTGCTCTGGTGGTGAGAATGAAGTCTTGAAATCTCCAAAATAACCCTTTAATATGTACCATCTTAGTAACCTTTAAACAACAACAAAACAACAAACAAAATTTTCATGTGTAATTAAAGAAAAACATCAATGCATTTATTTCTTCATTTCAAAAAACTTAAATATAAAGATAATATCTAGTAATGTTTCCATTTAGGCCATCTGAAAACTGTAAGGCCTTGTGCATGTATTTCTAACACATTATGAAAACGCAACTAAAACGATGTTTTTTATCTTGGTTCCTCTTCCTCGTCTTTGAAAATCAGGTAAAGGAGTATGAAAAGTTGCTCTGTTTTTGGAGTGGTGAGGTTTATAGGAGATGAAATGATAACTAGAATTAATAGAACCTTAAATGAATAATTTTTTCAAATGAAAATAGAATTTATTGTAAAATATCTGAAAGATAAAAGAGTTCAAAATTTTTTGAACAGTAAATCAGTCTCTGATGGAAAAATAGAATGTATTCTTCTGTAAAATGATCATTTGAAATGAATAAAAGTAGCTTGTCTCAAAGCATTCATTTATTCTTAATTATGTTTGGAATGCAATCACTTGGAAAGTTTGCAGAATGATATCAGAGCAATGATATTTTATATATAGTGACAGACCAAGCAATCAGCAGGATGCTGAACAAAAAAATAAAAAAAAAAATTCAAAATGAACTCCGCTCCTGAATCATTACAAAAGCTACGGAAATAATTCTTTAAAGAGTAATTCCCATTGCAAAGTTTTGTTTCCTCTTCGCAGTGAAGAGACGTTTTACATCTTGCTCTTAACTCATCTCATGTAATAAGAGTACAGAAAGATGTTCGCTGAAATGCATCATTGCTTAGAGAGCTTAAAATTCATAGAAGAGAATGTAGCAGATAGCTGTGATGTCTCCATGAAATGCATTTGTGCAGTGTTCCAAGCAGAAAAATAGATGTTTCATATATACTTATAAGAACCATTGAAGTTGGTGTTGTCATTTTTAAACTTTAGTAATTTCATCAGAGACAAGCAGAATCATTTCAAACTTTAGACTCTTGTCATTGTGTACCTATAAATGCAAATTTTATTTCTGGAAGGATTCTGAAATCCTGTAATTAATATATACATCTGTGTACTAAACAGTTCAAAGATCTCAAAACTTAACCAATAATAACAAAGCTAATAAAAACAATTTTAAAGGATTCTGCAAGGGAAGAAACATTAAAATTAGCTAAAAATCAAAGAAACAATTCATTTCAAGTGAGAAATTTGTTAGCTTTCTAGAATTTACCACATGAATGAGTTTAGTATTGCTCTTAAAAAGATATGTGAATACTTGAGAAATTTTAATTATTATGCTTAAAGATGCATCAATATTTAAAATATTAATACCAATACATCATTAACAAAAGGGCATGACAAAGAAAATCAAATGCCAATAGAATGTTTTAAAGTATTAGCAATGAAATTCAAGTTCCCTAAAATGATCTGATGATATAGGTTTATCTCATGAATACCTATTAAAATAATTATGATAAGATAGTATTTCTCGAAATTTGTATCTTTTAATCTTGGTGCCAAAGAGCCTTTTTCTTAGAGAACATTGCTTTATTTGATTAACATAAACATGAAAAAACCCATAAGGCTAAACTTTAATTGGGTTTTATCTATCCTAGTCACTGTATATAAGTAAGAGGATTAGAACAACATCAATATGTATTAGAGTTTTGTTTAAAGGGCAGAACTCTCCAAATGTGCACAATATTTTAACAGCAAATCCTATTCGAAGAGGGAAAAAAGTTGTAAACTAATAGTTTTTCATTAAATTTATCATAGCTTCCTTCTTTTATCAGCAAGTGGCCTTTGTTGTAGTATTCTTGGCATCTTTTCTGTCATGAATAACCTTACACCATTTTCTATCCTATTTAATTATCCTCCCTGGCTTAAAGCATAATCAGCATCAAACCAGCTGTGCAACCTTGAATGAATACCATTCCAATAGTACATTGATTTAAGAAAAAGCACAAGGTGGCTATTAATTTTCCTTGAAACCCTGCCTCCTGACAATCGTCTGTACACACTTTTAGAAGTGTATCAGTTTGCTGCTGAGTAGGACTCTCCCCAGTGCACTCATTACGCTGTGATTCTCTCAGTCTGACACCAAGCCTGGTCAGACAGCTATTAGTAGTCAGGAAAGGCACCTTTCAAAGAGGAAGCACCCTGATTACCATGATTGACTGAATCATGGAAAACCTTTTTAAGAACTCAAGAATATAATAATTTCCTGAAAGAAAGGGGAAAACAGTTCTGAAAATCCTTTCCACTAAGACAGGTAGTCTATGACTTAAGACTTCCTACACATGAAGAAATCATAGTGTTGAGAGGAGAGTGTTGATACTTTACTCAATCAAGAGCAAAGAGTAATTGTTGCCATCAAGGTCCTCTGCATGCCCCAAAGAAGCACATCAATCCTGCACATGCAGTCAAGCTCTGAACCTTGGTCAGGGATGGAGCAGAGGACTTACCTGAAGTGAAATACATCCATTTTCATGAATTCTAAATGTAAAAATCACCTTGGGTGACGCGTGCAACCCTCTAGAATTATTAAGATCTAAAGAAGGACTGTATACCAATATTTTATCCAAAAAGGATACAATGTTAGAAAGAACAGCGATGATTCAATCCAAACCTTAATCAGCCAATGGAAAACAGTAGGAGAGTCAAACGAACTACCAAATATGTAAACCCTGTTTAAGAGACATTTTTTGTTGTTATCGCCATCATTTCTACTGAAATTATTAATCTTCAAAAAATAAACAGCCTTCTTTGATGATAAACAACCCCCAAATCTCTGTTTATTAACGTGAAATGAGCTTATGAGTTTATTTTACCTTATAAAAAGAGCAAACATTTTTGGTGAGATGCTGACGTTTAACATGGCATTCAAGATCTGTGTTTGGTTATCTCTTCTTGATGTACTTGTCATCTGCTTGATCTTGAGAAAAACAGAATACAAATGGAAAGAAGGTGGAGAACCATGGAGGAGATTTTTATGAGCCATATCTGGAAACATGACAGATTGGTTTTGTAGCCATACCTAAGCACAGGAGTGGCTGGGGAATGCACTTTCTCTCTGACTCTTGGAATGTAGTGGATGCTGTGTGTCACTCAGTTTGGACTGAGATACTGAGGCATGTATTTTCTTTGGCTATTTAGAGAACAGACAGGATTATTTTTAGTTAAGTCACTCTCTGGGGACTTTTCTATGGAAAGAAATCTGACGTAGCTACAGTCTTGCCTCATTCACACAGAAATCTTCCAGCCAGTCATTGTAGAAAACAAATGTCTGGGCCACTTGCCACAAGAGACAACACTGAAGAACCAATCTACACTTACCTTGTAAAGCAATCTAACATCCTATGTGGTAATTCCATGCACCTTGAAGTATAGCCTTTGGGCTGAAGTATGGACCTTTCTACCAGGTCCAGTCACCTTTTCCTGATCCAGTAACTAATTAACCAGAAAAGCAATTCATCTGCCTCTAATGCATGATGGTAGAGAAGGTTAACAAAAGCAAATGAAACTTTGGAAATAAAATAACCATAGCCATTGCGGATACATTTAAATGTTTTGCATGCCTTGTGTTGCACATGACTTATGAAGACTTATATTGGAGTAGAGGGTGGTGAAGAAAACCCCTTATGTAGACTCCAATATTGACATAACGGTAAAACATACTTATTTTCCCTGGGAACTGGTTCCACCATTTATAGGGCCTTTCTTATTTGTTTAAATTCCTAATCATATCTCATATGAACAAAGAGAGTATGTTCTGCATGGGATCTATTATTGTCACTTTTATTTCAACTTGAAAGTCACTGGCATTATTGCACAAGACTCTTGATTTATCTTGCCTGTGTAATTCACAGTAAACTTGCTAAGCTTTTGATCTATTTGAGTCTAGTCAGTTCCGTGAGCTAATAGGCAACCAAAGCTATTTCCCATATTATTTTATTTTGCTTTATTTCTGATGGTCCTTTCTCTTTCACTTTTTCTCTCAATTACATGAGAGTTATCTTGAGTTTACTTAATGTAAAAGATGTATTTGGAAAGAAATACCACTAAGTGGGATATATATGTGTATATATATATATATATATATATACACACACACACAATTCAAATTTCATTGAGATTCTTTGTTCAAGTTTTTCTCCCCAATACATGGTTCTTTTTAAAGGAGAATCTAATAAAATATTTACCTTTCTAGTACTTAAGGGCTTTTTACCTCTGAATCTTCTCCATTTCTCTTGAAACATCGTAAACATATCTTTCCTGAAATAACTGGCAAAACGCAACTAATAGTAACTAGCCCACTGCCATCTTCCAGTCATTTGATCTTGAATTTCTTTCTGTACATGACCTGCCCTGGGAGCTATGGCAGATAGAGATTTTATCCCAGCTCATCAGAACTTCCTAGGTTATCTTTATGTCCATTTCCTGATTGCTAAGCAATGGTGCTTTGGTTTTGTTTTTTAGTTTAGTTTTGTTTTGTTTTGATGGGAATTCATCACTTACAATTTGATTTTCTGTAGTATGTAGAATAAGCAATTATTTACAGTAGAAGGTAAGCAACAAATGCAGTCCCAGATTCAAGAACCTCAACACAGTTGGAGTTTAGCTCTTCCATAAAGTACAATGTGGATCTTTCCAGTCATTGTGTAGCATTGCTCCTTGTGATCCAGACACTTAGACTTCTTTCAAGTTTTCTCTCCTTTGTTTTCTGAGCCTTAGGGGCTTCTGGTGCATTGTCTGTCTCCACATAACAATCAGAGGAAGAGGGCATGGCAATTACTTGGCCGAAGTTTTTGCGGAGCCAGACTTGGAAGAAGTGCATATCAAGCATATATACCAAGTCCTAGGCCATGACTTGGTTATATGACCAAATGTCACTGTGAGGGATGCTAGGGAATGAAGGATGATTTCTCCAATAAGCAGTGGAAATATTTCATGAGCAAATACCAGCTTCAGACTATTATCAGCCCAAACAGCATTGTAATAAAAACTGTAATGAGATCATCATGTGACATTAATATCATTAAGAAATTTCTTTAGCTCCTAGCATTAATAGTTTTACTCCTGAAGCTATAATATTCTTATACCTTCAAAATAAGATATGCAAAATATTAAGTAAGTTATATGATACCAAACACTTTATCTGGTACAACTGTGTAACCTTACCAATTGATAAAGACAGAGACAATAATGTATTCATATCCAAACAAAAGAAGTTTTGGGAAAAAAAATACTAACCCCAAGGTACATAGATAAGCAAAACCAAATTTAACTTTGTTTCCATTCTTCTGAAATATACCCTATAATTACATTTAATAGCCCTGAAGTAAACACCATGTTAACCAGAGTATTCTTTAAAGGAGAGAAGCAATCACATATTCACACTGTAATGATGGGGTATTTACGCAGCAATTACTAAGTCATTACATTGTCTTTCCTTTAATTTAGTCAGCTCCATCTCCTAAATCTTATCCAGGAATAATGGTTGAGCTAAATAACTTTTAACTACCAAAATATATATGTTTTAAAGCCATTGCCATTGGTATTATTGTAATTATTATGCTTTTATTTTTTTATTTTAATGATTTAGGAAAATACTATTTTAGATATCAGTTAAATATTTATGGGAATGAGCTATGGAATTATCTGAGTTTTAATATTCTGATGAGATAATATACATTCACTATGGAAAATTGAAAAATAAACTGCAAGTTAAATAACTTGAAATATTATCCCAAAACATAAACTATTGTGAAAGTAAACCAAAGATTAAATTACAAATTAATTATTTTGGTTTCTTATTTTGGAATTATACCATCTATATGTCCTATCGCTCTTTAAAGTAAATTTTAATTGAAATATTGCATATAGAGGCTGGAGTGGTGGCCCAGCGGCTAAGGTGCTTGCCTTGCATGTGCAAGGACAGGGGTTCAAACCCCAGCACCAAACCCCAGCACCATGTACACAACAAAGTGCCAGAGCAATGACAGCCAAATGAAAAACTAAATAAAATTGATTCTTTCTCTCTCTCTCTCTCTCTCTCTCTCACTGTCTATCTCACTTTAAAACAAAAAGAAATAATACACTTATGAAAATACATAATTTGTAATTTTGCAACTTGAGGAATTTCCACAAATTGAATTTATCCATGTAATTAATCATTATATAACAAACAGAACATTAATAACATCACAGAAATCCATTTCATGCTTTGTCTAATTTTATCTCCCTTCTATTGTGACTCCTATTGCTATAGATTAATTTTACCTTTTAAAAATTGTATGAAGTGCTTTTATATCCTATTGTCAAGTACATCTAAAAAGAACGGGGGTGGGGTGGGTGGATGAAGGGTGAGGAAGGGAAAATACTGGGGTGGAGTTTAAACAAGCTTTTATAATTATGTCAATATGCTTTCTATTGTCATGTATTTATTTAAAAATGTGGTGGGAGGAAAGGAGGGGAAGGGGGAAAACTGGAGATTGAATTAGAACAAATAAAACTCCATACTTTTATAATTATGTCATTGTATAATTTTATGTCATGTACACACATAAAACAACCAATAAGAAATTACATGAAGTTGGATTTACTCACATTGTAATTTAGCACATACTATGTTGTGCTATCCACTTCTCCTTTCAGGGTTTGTTCTCCTGGCTACCAAAATCTACTGACAATTCCTAGATGTGTCTCTCTCAGGGGTTTGTCGTTGGAGGAAAGGAGCTGCATTACCCAGTTTTGCACCTTCTCCATGTCAAGCAGCCTACACAGAATGCTACATGGGTACAATGGCTGAGCACTCTTACCTGTATTTGGATCCAATGTAACTAGCCATCCTGGATGCAGAGCTGCCAGTGAATCATCAGAGGTCTCTGTTGGGGCATATTACAGTTGAATATCTTCCTGTATCAATTTAGCTTCCCTCATGCCCTGCAAATGTTTCTGAGATCATTCAAGATATTTCCATCATACAATTTTCCACCTTAAAAATGGTTTTAGAGAATATATGTGAAACAGTTGGTATTGGAATTATTCTTAGGAGAAGTCTTTAAAGTGGGATTTTGAAGCTGGGTTAATTGGTAGCAGGCTGACGAAGAGAACCGTTTATCGAGGGTAGGTTGAAACTGTTAGCTCCTGGCATGTACTAATGATTTAATTATCAAACTTTTTATCAGAGGTGAACTGAGATGGAAGAGAATGCACTGGCTATAATATCTGTAAAGTGGTAGGTAAAGAAGTAAAGGGGAAGGACTCATTTAAAACACTATGGAAATTAACTGCTGTTGCAGAGTGCTCTAAAGGCATTGAAAAACCAATGAAAATCTGAGTTTGGTTATCACCAATAAGGTGAAGTTTTTTTTTTTCTTTTTAAAGAGAGATGGATAGTGAGAGAGAGAGAGAGAAAGAGAGAAACACAGAGTATCAACTTTTATTTAGTTTTTCACATGTCTTTGTTGCTCTGACACATGTGTGTATGTGGGTACTGGGTTTGAACCCGTGTACTTGGGCATGCTGGGCAAGTGCCATAACCACCAAGCCACCGCTCCAGCCCAAAGGTGGGTTGACAACTGGAGACTCAGTTTTTTGGGGGCAGATACAAAAAGAGCTGAAGCTCAGGCATAAGGTTTACTAATGAAGAAAACAAACAAACAAACAAAAACAAAAAACGATTCAAGAAAGAGTGAATTCTTATTTCAAAGTTAGGTTTCATTTTGAGGAAGAAGGAAGAACAGGAACTACATAATTGTGCATTAAAACATTGGGATCAATTTACTTGAGAATATTTAAATCCTGAATCACCATTTGCGTTTGGGTCTTAGTGAATGTAATGCCATATCAGCTTGTGCAGATGTAGGACACAAGGTGAATTAAAGGAGGAATGAGTCTCAAAAACTGTGAGATATCAGACACAAAAAAATGGAGTCAAACTCATTACAGACATTGAATTCATTGATTATTGGTTATTTCTTATTTAAAATCCATGTTAAATAGGAGGAACATTTGTGTCATTTGTAGGGCATTAGGTGATCTTATACTCCAAGACATTTGCAGGATTTAATTTCATCAGTGTCTTTTTTTCTTTTGGAACAGCATAGCTTTCAACAGTTTCTAACTGATCCTGTGGTATTTTCACAGGATACAATTTTTTTTCATTTCTGAAATGACAAAGGGTTCATCTGCTAAGATACCTGTCAATTTAATTTTATTTATATTAAAAATTTGTCTTCTTACCTCTCTGGTCTTTGTGCATATAATATTTGAAATGTCCTATGAGAAAAACACCCAACGAAAGACTCATGTTTCTATACCTGTCTTTTCTTTGAGATCTTGGTGCCATAAGTACCAGATGATCATTTTTAGTCCCAAAACTTCAACTTTTGCCTTCAAGTAGTATTCTGTAATGCTTCAAGACCTCTGCTGACTTGTTTTTTCTCAGAAATAGCCTTGTTCCTAGATTTGTCCAAAATACACAACTATATTTAAGATGAAATTGACTTACCTTTGTTTGATTCCCTTCCTTTCAGGTCTTTTTCCTATACTGGGGATTAAACCCAGGATCTCATGCATGCTAGCAAGCAATCTATGACTAAGCTACATTCCCAAGCCTCAATTCAAACTTACTACTTATTTGTAATAGAAATCTATTTTATTGTTAAATTCTTTGAAGTTAAAAATAAAAACCACAAGAGCACAGACTGTTGGGATATAGGAATATCAATGGGTGCTTTTGGGTCTTTCCCTTTGAGGTAAAATGTGACAAAATTCTCTAATGTGTTTTAGATCCCATTGCTTTTTTGATGTATTTTATATACTAAAGCACATTTTTTGTAAGATTTTAAATAGTGATAACTAGTAAATTTCCTAATTTTGTAGCTTTACATGTATGTAAAAGTTTAGGAACTCTCAGAACAATAAATGAGATGCCACAGATTTCACTGAAGGATAAGGTACATTTTAAATTTCTCTTCAATTATTTTTATTTGGTTAGTTCATTTTCTTTTTTTCTTCTTTTTCATCTTGGCGTTAAGGTACAGGTGTTTTATTCCTGTTGCTCCACCTAGAAAATCAAACTATGCTTTTAGGTCTTGAAAATAAAGTGGGAATAGAGTAAATTCAAAAGCTGCAGGGTACCATTAGAAATAAACAGGGAATATGAATGATGATTAAAGATCAAAGAATAGTACCAGAATTAATTATCTGAAAGCTGTGAAGCCACTTATAAACTACATAAAGCCAAGGGAAGGTAATTGAAAACTTATTACTGATTAATTCCTATAATAAATTAATAAAACAGACAAGGCACATCTTCATATTTTATTGGAGATTTGGATGTAGTATCCGGATTGATTTCTGAAGGGTGTTTGATTCAAAATGACTTTAGGATATGTATATCAAAGTGGAACATGTGTTTTAAACACGAGTGTGTGTGCTACTCACTTCCTGGGTTTGTATGTAGAAATTATAAGGAGACTTTAAGAATAAAAGTGTTACAGTAAAATTTGATATAGTTACAGTGAAGTCTGCCAATTCTAGCAGTGCTTTAGGGAAAGTGAATTGATTCAAACTCAAACACTGATAACCAACTGAATGATAGAACACAATGAGAGGTACTTTTAAAAATGTTGTATGAATGTAGCACTATGTATTTAGGCAACTTAAACAATTAATTTCTTCCTTTAAGTTAAAAACTCTTAAGTATTTATAAATCATACTTTATACTCTGTGAATTAGTTTGTGCAAATACAGAAATTAGGTATATAGTTATTTACTTTCTGACTCCTGGACTTTCTTCTGACATTAGGATTGTAAATGGCATTAACACATATTTACTTTTTATTATCTTTTATCATTTAATTATTCTGCACAATTTATAGATAAAATCTTGAGTTTTCTGGATTAAATTTATACTATTATTTTCAATCAGTGGTACAACTTTTATAATTTATCTGGGACTCAGATAATTTTATAAAAACATTTTTCAGAGATTGACCTTTAATTTTGTGTATATATAGCTTCATTGTTGTAAAAAGTTTATTTTAAAGCAATGATGAGGATTTTATTGAAAAGTATAAACATGCAATTAATATTTTTAAAATCCTTTTGATAATAATGATGAAAGCTATAGTTTAAAGATTCATAGAAATATAGCATGCATCAGTAGTCCATGATCTTGATGACTATGCTAGAAAAATCAACAAATCAGAGCTTTTCATTTGTAAAACACCTTATGGACTGAATCAACTCCAGTCCACATGCAGCCAAATCAATGTTAAATATTAAAACTCTGGGTTTTTGTGAGATTTTGGGATAATGGTATAAGGAAACTCCTTTCCTTCTCTTCAGTTGTACCAATAGTGAATATTGTGAGGTCATCAATGAGTAAAATAGTAAAATAAAAATTTTCTCATACTCAAATAGACAATTACTGTCAAAGTAGCATTTATTTGAAGGACACAGAACTTGTCAGTAACCAGGGGGAAAATTTAAATAAGCTACCTCAAATTAAACAGCTCTAAGCTTTATCATTGAAATATGATTGTATATGTTGCATTTCAAATCAATGTGCTTTTCTTATGGGATTTGAGGGATGTACCATAAGAAAAAAAAGGGTAATAAAATTCGATTATTTTTCTCTGTGAGGATGAAGCCTCTAAATTCTCAAATTCAGTAAGCATTTTTTGAAGAATTCTGTGTCAGATATGTTTGTAGCTTCTGAAATTATAGTGGCAAAAACAGTAAAAGTACTTTATCATATGAAAAGTGCAATGTAGTAAGGAGACAAATAATAAAGCTGTAAAAATAAAGTCATGAGACACATTTACTTGTGATAAGTGCTTGTAGAAATTTAAATAGGAAAATGTTATAGGGAATGTCAGATATTCACTAAGTGTTTCTGTATGTAGCAGATGGATTCCACCAGAGCAAGTAGAGGGAAAAAGGGAGGAAGAGGGGGTCTATAAAATGATAAAAGCTTCCCTTTCCTTCCTAGGATTCTCAATGCTATTGTGTCATCACTTCTGCCACATTCCATTGGTCACAAAGACCACCTCTGATCTAGTGCTATAGTCTTGCAAGAGGCCACACAGAAGGATGAATGTCAACAGTAGGAAGTCACTCTGGGCACCCTAAAAGCTAGTGTAGAGATAAAAGATAATGGGAAATGCAAAAAGTGCCTGGAGATCTTTTGATAATTTATTTTCTGAAATGTATTGGTATCAGAAGTCAAATTAAGAAGAGTTGAATGTGTGATTTAGACAGAAATAATTTTTAGGAACTGAAAATTTCACAGGAAAGGAAAAGTAGGAAGGTCATGATATCTTGAACATAAAGCAAATATAAACAAAGTCTGACTGTAACCACATGCAAAATTTCGGTGGAAAGGAAGACATTTGAAATGTTGACAAGAATGAGAAAAATGAGCAAATGGGAGTCCTGTGCCCCTGTTATAAATGAGGGAGTAAAACATGGTGCTTTGCAAGTGGAATATTAGTGCTCAAAGTAAGAAACTTCTAACCCAGTGTTCCAGGTTTAATTACAGCAACACATTTTTCCATAATCTCCTATACCTCATTTTTATCCATAAACTGTGACCAGTCCAACCGTGGAATGAAACAGAATGCTCATTATCATCTTGGTGGCCTTACCATTGCCTGAAATTGCTAGAGAAATGTGCATAACTTCCAAGATGGGGTCTACAATTCATATCTTCCATACGTAATTGCATCCATAGCACAGTCATAGCTAATCTCTGTGTGCTAAAACTTTTACAAAAATCCATAGAAAACATTGTAAGCTTTCAGAAATATTGCCTTCTTCCCTTACATTTTGTAGATTAACGATAATGGCAGAAAATACATTCCCAAGTGTGTACACTTACACACACACATTCATTCCATCTTCTTACTTCCTCAGTATAGTCACCCCTTTCTTCCATTTTGTCATATAAAACTGAAATATCTCTCATTTTTGAAAGGTTATGCACCTTTTTTCTTTCCTTCTGTCTCATATAATCTTTGCCAGGAATCTTACCCTATCCTTTCTCCTCTCTCTGTCTCTTTCCTTCCTTTTGTCTCTCTCTCTCTCTCTCATCTTTTGTTCCTTCTGGCTTTCTAACAATTCCTGTCTTACGCAAGCATATTTTCATGATGAAAGGAACCAACCAAGAGAAAGAATTAGTACAACATTCCTTAGAAACTTACTTCTACCAATTTTACATCGAAGTATTATTTTGTACTTTCTCAACTTTCTTAATGTTACACATTTGTTAATCCTTTAGTTTCTGACCATTAGTTGAACAATTTTACTTAGTCTTTCATTATGTTAACTATCAACTTAGGCTATCTGACTCATAAAAATGTATTTATTGGTTTATAGAAAATTTTGATAATATTGCACATACTCTTAGTTTCATAATATGTTTTCTGTTAGTCTCAGAAATAATTTTCTAGTGTTACCTGATTCTGCTACTATGTTTATAAGAATTCTAGCCTTTGTAGGTTGTTTCCCCAATACACACATTAAATGCATTAAATGTGGAGCTGCTTTGCCCTTTTCAATTTGATTATTTTGTAGTCTTAAACTCTTATTTGACAAATTTTAATAGGATATCATTAACATGACTAATTTTATTTATTATTTCTAAGCTTGGTGTTCTTGATGGCATTTCTGAAAATTAATACAAATATTTCCAAACAAACAGAATCCCTAAATGGAATTAATTTCAACTAAATCTATTATTTTGGATTCTTAACTTACTCTCCCAGGATATTACATAATATATGTAAATTTTTTCCTGTCAAAACTGCACTTCCATTTATTCTCTCCTACTTTCTTTTTTGTCCTCATTACTTAACTTCATAAGCATTCATACATTCATTAAATCAAATATACTACAGAATTTGACCTTGAATACAGATTTTCCTGTCTACTCCACTGTTTCTATTTGTCATCAATAACATTTGTTTGAACCACTCCAAGATAGTTATCTGGTTTCTACTAATAAGCTCTTTTCACACTGGCTTACCATGTATTGTATTAAGAGGTTACTTTTTAATAAAATAGAAATATATAGTGTTGAATTTATGGAAAAATTAGCCATAGGACATATTTCGAATGTCTTACTTAATATTCAAGAATCTCTACATCATCTCTTTCTTAATATTCTCCTATAATGCACATACACTTCCCTCTTTGGACATTGTGATCTTCAAAAATGTTTCTGAGACAGAATAAAGCTCCTTAATGATTAGTGTTTCTCATCGAATGTCAATTTTTTTAAGAGAGAGAGAGAGGGAAAGTGAGAGAAAGAGAAAATCAACTTTCTTCAGTCTTTCATCAGGTCTTCATTTCTCAGGCACTTATTGTGCATGTGGTGCTAGGGTTCAAACCCAGGTCCTCATGCATGCCAGGCAAGTGTGATACCACTGAGCCACCATTCCAGCCTCCCAAATGTAATTCATGATTTTGCCTTTCAACTTGGAAAGATTTTACTTTACAAAATTCTTATTCAAGTGTTTCCATTCCATTTGATTTGAAAATGTGCTTTTTTCCTATCCTCCATATCTCAAATATATTTTGCTCTTCTTGTCTTCAAAGAAATCTGATTGAAAATGAAGATATGCTTTTTTATTAGTTGAATATGCACTTACAATTGAGGGTGAATTATTTTTAAACAATCAAGAACAAATGTATATTCACATAGTTTGCCAAGGCTGATGCCATCCCTTGGGTTCCACATCGTCTTTTTTTCCCCAAAATGAAACCCTGTGTTAAAAGGACTTCTTGTGGAGGTTGGGGATCTCCTTCTGAGTTGATTCCCTGAAACTCCCTCCTTCCAGTCTCCTAGATATACTTCCTAATTCCTCCCGTCTTCGTACTCCTCTCCCTATGTCTCCAGGTGTCCTAGGCAAGGTACCCCTGTTTGTGTAAAAATTCATACATGTTGAGGTTATTATTAGTTTAGCCATCTAACATACTGTTTCCAGTTGTATTCTAGCTTCCACAAATGAGAGAAAACATTCAGTCCTTGAGTCTCTGAGATTGGGATACTTCACTTAGCATAATTTTTTCCATCTCCATCCATTTGGCTTCAAAAGCCATAATATCATTTTCTCTAATGGCCGAGTAGTATTCCATTGTATATATGTACCAAAGTTTTTGAATCCACTTACTGAGTGAGGGGCATCTGGGTTGGTTCCATAGTCTAGCTATAGTAAATTGAGCTGCTATAAACATTGATGAAGCTGTATCTCTGTAATAGGCTGATTCTAATTCTTTTGGGAAAATACCCAGGAGTGGGATAGCTGGGTCATAAGGTGGTTTCAGCCTTAATTTTTTGAGGAGTCTCCACACTGCTTTCCATAGTGGCTGAACCAGCATGTGACAGTGTTCCTCTTTTCCCACAATCTCTCCAGCATCTGTTGTTGTTCGTATTCTTCATTTTTGCCACACTAACAGGAGTGAGGTGGAATCTCATTGAAGTTTTGATTTGCATTTCTCTAATAGCTAATGATGTAGAGCATTTTCTCATATATTTATGGGTTTTCTGGACTTCCTCTGGTGAGAAGTTTGTTCTTAGATCTGCAGCCATTTATTGATTGGATCATTTGTTATTTTGTTGTTTAGTTTTTTTAGTTCTTTGTATATTATGGATATTAGCTCTCTGTCCGACGTGTAGCAGGAAAAGATTTTCTCCCATTCTGTTGGGTCTCTCTTGAGTCTCTTGACTAAATCTTTAACTGTGCAAAAGCTTTTTAGTTTAATTGCATCCCATTCATTTATTCTTGACCTTACTGCTTGCACCATGGAAATTTTGTTAAGGAAGGCACCACCGACCCCTATGTCCTGTAGTGTTGATCCTACTTCTTTTTCAAGTAAATTTAAAGTTGCTGGCTTAATATCCAGGACTTTGAACCATTTTGATTTAATTTTTGTGCAGAGTGAAATGTAAGGATCCAGTTTCAGTGGGACATATGGCTGTCCAATTTGTCCACCACCATTTGTTGAACAGGCTTTCTTCCACACTGTTTTTGCCCCCTTTATCAAATATCAGAAACTTAAAGATATGGGGGTTCATCTCAGAATTCTCTATTCTATGCTATTTGTCTTCATTTCTGTTTTGAAACCAATACCGTGCTGTTTTTGTTACGATGGCCCTGAAGTATAATTTCAGGTCAGGGATTGAGATACCCTCTACTTCTTCCTTCCTGCTGAGTAATGTGTTATTCCATATGCACTTGAGAATTGCTTTTTCTATATCCATGAAGAATGACATTGGTATTTTGTTGAGGATTGCATTAAATCTGTATAGATATTTGGGCAGAATGGCCATTTTGATTATATTAATTCTGCATAATCATGAGCATGGAATGTTTTTCCATCTACTCAGATCTTCTGCAATTTCTTTTCTTAGTGTTTGATAGTTTTCGTTGTAAATGTCCTTAATATCCTTTGTAACATTGATGCTCCAGTATTTTATTTTTTTGGAGGAGCTGGTGAATGGGAGAGATTTCCTGATTTCTTCTTCCACAGACTTATTGCTGGAGTAAAGGAAAGCTAGTGATTTATGGGTGTTGATCTTATAGCCAGCCACTTTGCTGAAATCACCTATAAGCTCTAGAAGTTTTCTAATGGAGCTTCTGGGGTCTTCTAGTTATAGAATCATGTCTTCAGCAAATAGAAATAACTTAACTTCCTCTGTTCTATAAGAATTCCTTTGATTTCCTTATCTTGCCTGATAGCTCTGGCAAGGGTTTCAAGGACTATATTGAATAAGAGTGGTGAAAGTGGACAACCTTGTCTTGTTCCTGAATTCAGTGGAAATACTTTAACTCTTTCTCTATTGAGCATAATACTGGCTATGGGTCTGTCATAAATGGATCTTACATAGTTAAAGTATCTTCTCTTTATCCCTATCTTCTCCAGAGTTTTGAACATAAAATGATATTGAATTTTATCAAATGCCTTCTCTGCATCAATTGAGATGATTATATGATTTTTGTTTTTAACTCTGTTTATGTGGTGAATTACATTTATTGATTTGCATATGCTGAACAAGCCTTGTTTTCCTGCAATGAAGCGGAGTTGGTCATGATGTATTATCTTTTTAATGTGCTTTTGTATCTGATTAGCTGGAATTTTATTAAGAATTTTTGCATCAATGTTTATCAGGGAAATTTGTCTGTAGTTTTCTTATCTTGATGTGTCTTTATTGGATTTTGGTATTGGTGTAATACTTGCTTCATAAAAAGTGTTTGGGAGTGCTCCCACCCTATCAATTTCATGAAAGAGCTTATAGAGGATCAGTGTTAATTCTTCTGTGAAGGTTTGGTAGAATTCTGCCATATATATCCATCTGATCCTGGGCTTTTCTTTTTTGGAAGAGCTTTGATTGCTGCTTCAATTTTGCTATCTGTGATAGGTTGGTTTAGATTTTCAATGTCCTCCTGTATTAATGTGGGGATGTCATATGTGGCCAAGTATCTCTCCATATCCTCCATATTATCAAATTTGGCAGAATATAAATTTTCAAAATAGGTTCTGATAATCTTCTAGATTTTGGTTGAGACTGTGGTGATATCTCCATTTTTGCTTTGATTTTGTTAATTTGCTTGACTTCGTTCTTCCTTTTGGTGAGGTTGGCAAGGGGTCTCACAATCCTGTTTATTTTTTCAAAGAATCAACTCTATCTATTTTGTTGATAATTTATATTGATTTTTGTTCTCAATTTTGTTGATTTCAGTTATTTCTTGTCTTCTGTTAGCATTGGGATTGGATTGTTCCTCGTTTGCAGGCATTTGAGTTGTAGTGTAAGTCTCTTTATTTGGGCTCTTTCTAGATTTTTGATGTATGCACTCAGTGCTATAAATTTACCTCTTAAGAATGCCTTCATACTGTCCCAGAGATTTCAATATATTGTTTACTCATTCTTATTCATTTCCAAGAATTTCTTGAATTCTGCTCGCATTGCATCTTTTATCCATCCTTCATTTAAGAGGGAATTATTCAATTTCCAAGTATTTGAGTAATTTCTGTTGTTTTTCTTGTTGATTCCTAAGATCATAGCATTGTGGTCTGACAGGATACATGGGACTATATCAACTTTTTTGTATTTGTTAAGATTACCTTGGTGAAATAGGATGTGGTCTATTTTAGAAAAGGATCCATGAGCTGCTAATAAGAAGGTAAATTCAGCTGACTTAGGATAGAGTATTCTGTAGATGTCTGTTAAGCCTAATTGATTAATAGGGTTGTTCAGATTGGTCATATCTTTATTGATTTTTTGTTTTGATCATATGTTGAGTGTTGATAATGGTGTATTGAAGTCCCCCAGTATTATTGTGTTGAGATCAATGAGGAGTTTAATATCCTTAAGTATTTTTCCACATATTGGGGGGGTGTAATTGGGGACATAAATGTTAATTATCATTATATCTTCTTCTTTTTTTAAAAAAAGAGAGAAGGACAGTGAGAGAGACAGAGAGAATACATTTTTATTAAGTTTTTCACATGGCTTTTGTTGCTCTGACACTTAGCTGTGTACATGGGTGCTGGGGTTTGAACCCATGTACTTGTGGATGGTGGGCAAGCGCCGTAACTGCCGAGCCACCGCTCCAGCCCCTCATTATATCTTCTTGATGAACTGTCCTTTTTAGTATGACGAAGTGTCCCTCTTTGTCCTTTCTGACTAGTTTTAGATGGAAATTAATTTTAACATATATTAGGATTGCTACGCCAGCTTGCTTTTGTGGGCTACAAGTCCTGGTAGACATTTTGCCAACCTTTCACTTTCAGTCTGTGTCTATTTTTGAGTGTTAAATGTGTCTCCTGTAGACAACATATTGTTGGATTCTGTTTTTTCATCCAGTGAAATCTGTTTCTTTCAATTGGGGCATTGAGACCATTCACATTCAGAGTTAGAATAGATATGGGACGCTAAGCCTTGAACTTTGTGACTATTACAGAGTTTGGAGCCATCTTGGAAATCTTTTGATGTGTAGTGTGGTTATTGACTCACCCTTGTTTAAGGGATTAGGGTATTATTAGCATTTTCTTCTGAATGAAGAATATCCTTGAGAATATTCTGTAGTGCACTGTTTGTGTTCATGTATCTTGCTAACTTGAGTTTATCACTGAAGTATTTAATTTCTCTGTCACATTTAAAGCTGAGTTTTGAAGGGTATATTATTTTTGGCTCAAAACTGTTATCTTTCAAAGCTTCAAAAATATTGTTCCAAGCTCTTCTGGCCTTCATTATTTGATCTGAGAAATCCATAGTGATACTAATTGGTTTGTCTCTGAATGTGATTTGGAGCTTTTCTCTAGCTGCTTTTAGAATTCTTTATTTAATTTATCTGTGATTTATTTTGTGTATGATATGTCTTGCTGAATTTCTCATTTGATTAGGCCAGTTAAGGTGTTCTATAAGCATCTTGGATGTGGTGTTCTGGGTCAATTCTAATGTAAGGGAAGTTCTCCTTTATAATTTCACTTAGAAGATTCTTAATGTTCCTTGTTTGCTGTTCAGAGTTTTCATCCAGTCCAATGGCTCTCAGGTTATTTATCCTTATCTTATCAAATATTATTTGGAAGTTCTGGTTATGTATTGTAAGTTTCTTCTCTGTCCTCCTTGAACTTGACATTGTTTAGCCTATCTTCATTATCTGATTATGTTCTTCAAGAGCTGAAGTTCTATTTTAATGGAGTTTACTCTGGTATTATTAGCTTCCAGTGAAGATTTGATTTTGTTGACAATGTTTTTCAATTCTGATAGCTCTGCTACATCTCTTTTGAGGGTGTCTAATTCTTTATAAAGCTGATCTTTCATTTCATGGAATTGTTCCCTTATTTCCTTATACAAGTTGTCTCTCATCACTTGAAATTATTCTCTGATCTCTTTCCTTAATTCTTCTTTCAACTTTTTGATTGTGTTACTAATCATAATGTTACTACTATTTCTTTGATTTCCATATAGGGCCCTGACCACGGAGTCCTTGGGTGGAGAGCTGTGAGGTTGAGGAGGGGAGTTATTTCCCCTGTTCCTCATTTTCAGATACAGGGGGTGTGTCTTGAAGACCAATCTTGTAGGGGTAATTGGAGCTTCTTATGGCTTTGCTTCATTGGGATCGGGTGCTAATTGGGCAGCACAGACCTATAGCTGCCAGTCCAATCAGTGACGAATTGAGAGCCTATATGTGCATATACTAGACAGTTTCAACTAGAACAGTTATGATGATTAGCACCTATAGGAGCAGTTTTCTTTGACAGAGCTCTCATAGTATATTATGATAGCAAGCAATTACCTGTTTTGAAGCATGCCCCTTTCTTCAGTTAGCAGTGCCTTTGTAAGTTGAGAGAAGAAATGACTAGAAAGCCAAATGGTGAGTTGGGGAGGTAGATTAGAACTCCAGACTTAGAATAAAGAGGAACAAGAATTTAAGATAGTGTAGGTTATTCAATTAGGAATATGGAAAACATAGAAATGGGTAAAGACTCTGGATGAGGATGAGAGAGAATAACATATATTGAGAAATTGCCAGAGTACAGAGGAAGAAGAGGTTAGTATGGGGTGTGGTTCTCTTCAACCAAAGAAGACTAAGGGCTAGTTTGCTATCATGAAGTGTTTTCATGGTCAGACACCAATGCTATAAAGACAGCAGTCGAGTTCAAGAAGACACAGAGACAGTAGAAGCCAACCACCAATACATACACACACAAAAAATGTACATCCATGAACACCAAATTTAGTAATAACAATAAAACAAAAAATGTTTAAAAAATAAAAAAAAATAAAAAGTTGAAAGTTAAACAAGTTAAAAAAGTTAAAAATACTAGACGGCAGCAGGATTCACATTAAAAAAAAAAAACTAGTTAGGAAAGTTCAATTTTTTCCCCCCTAGGTCTGTGTGTGTACCATAAGGGGGTGTGTTCATATCTGCCATCTAGGTGGGGACTCTTCCCGATTGAGCTTGTTGGGGGAGATACAGCTTGATAATCTCTGGTGGCCTTGGGTTTTCATAGAGGATCTTCTCAAAATTTTCTGTTGCAGAGGGGTAGAAGACTCTGCCCTCTCCCACTTCTTGTGAGAATAGAGTTCAGCATCACCTGAGATGCACTCCTGGGCTGATTATTTTCTGCCTGACCAAACTCCTGATCTTCTTAACTTGGGGACCCAGGAGCTGTAGGTAATCTAGTAGATCCTAGTGTAGATGTGTGGGACACTGACTGTTCCAAGGAGAGTGGACAGACTGAAGCTTGATTCCCCAGGATCACTGATGACCCACTCTGGATGTTTTATGATCTTCAGATGCCCCAAGGGAAGATGTGTGTGAGGGAGACTCCAGGCTAACTGGACCAGTGTTTATGTGGTTCTCAATTACAACAACTAGGGGGTGTCACTCCTGAAGAGGTCAGGACCTATGGAGACTTGGCTAAGCATAGAACTCAGAGGCTGAAGGAGAGCCCAGACTGCCCCTTTTGTTGAAAGGTTCCTGATGCTGATGTCAGACCCTGCCTTGTTTGAGTGTTACAGGCAACTTTTAGAGAGACTGAAGCAGGTAGCCCCCCTCAGGAAGAATATGCCCTACTGTGCCAAGTTCTGTTCACAGTCCCCTCCTTTTCGGTCATGTAAGTAGGCAGGCAGCAAGCTGGAGAGGTGATTCACAGTCCCACATAGCTCCCTGTGCAGACAGTCACATCACAGAGTGCTTAGATTTGCTTTTCTGTTGGTGGAGACTGAGGTCCCTAGTCCGTGCATAAATGATGGGTCTGGTTTCACTTTTGCTGAGTGAGTGACCATCCCTGCCCTCAGGAAAACCTCAAAATGGCGGATGGAGCTGGCCAGCTGCAATGTGATGCACAAACAGCTGTAGGTTTGCTATTGTGAGTGATTAAATCATTTCCAGAGCTTGAAAATCAGCTGTTGCAAACTCTTAGCATGGCTGAGAAGGTGTTCCCTGCTGCGACCAAATTAGAATACTTGTGCCCTGTTTCCTCCCCTTTGGGATAGCTCCCCACCCCCCGGCTGTGGGGCCCATTGAGCGGGTGCGACAAGCTCCTTGTTTAGATTTGTTAATGCAAAGCTCTTTTCCTTTGGTGTTAAAAAATTAGAGGGAGGGAATGATCCCACACACCAAGAGCCTGGTCTTACCTTTGGATACCACCTCTCACACCTGCAGCATGAAGTTTTACTCGGGAGAGTCTTGGGATCACTGGTGGTGGTGTGGCCGCCATGTTTGAACCCCCTGAAGATATGCTTTCTGAATGACATAAATCGAGTACATCTGAAGAGTTGATATGGTAGATATCATAAGGGTTCACTTATTCAAGAAACCAGGGTCTTATAAATCTCATTTGAAAAGAAACAGTTCCACACATTTTAAGGACTAGACTATGCCTCTTTCCAATTCCACATTATCTAAATTTAGGCCTTTGGTCTGAGTTGAGAATCTGTGCTGCAGAAAACAAGGATGGTTGTGTGCTTAGCACATTCTCTAGTTACATCTGTTCTACAGTTGTTCATACATTTTTGGTTGCCTCCAGTATAGTCTCTAATTTCCTTGATTTTATTATCTTTAGGTAAATTTCTCTTCTTGGTAATTGCCACTTAAGTAATATTTCAGTAATAAAGAATCTCAAAGATAGACTAGTAGAGAAAATAAATTTGGTAAATAAAGGGCAAAAATAATGTGCATAGAATTTTTATAAAATGGAGAACTAGATAAATACTATCTTATATGAGCATAGAATGACTGACATACAATAAAATAAAGACAATAAAAAGTACTTCATAGCCAGGAAGAAAATATGTGGTCACATGAAGTAATAAATAAGCTTTCACTTCCAATAAAAGATACCTGAGTTTTTAAATAAAAATAAGTAAAATTTTAAATAAAATCATGCAAGTGGACAAATTAGAAACAAAAAGTGTTTGAAATGATATACCAGAAAATTGAGGTAGGAAAATGTATATTGTTTGAAAAATCATACAATTTTCAGTGGATAAAATTAAAGTAAATATACAAATAAATGTAATCCAAGAGATGGTAATAACTAAAGGAGTTAGGCAAAAGTATTATAACATATACATAATTGATGCATCTGAAAATTATTAAATGTTAAAAGAAAATAATAGAGTCATTAGATAAAAACTAATTTCTAGATTGAGTGGTGTATTTGTTCCAAGAGAAATTGGTAAGGATTAAAAATAATAACTAAAATAAAAGAGTAAAAATGTAATCTATGAAAATCGAAGGGGTCTTTGCTTTCAGGTATTACTAAGATAAAAATAGAGTCCTATAGGTATATAGGCAAAGAGTTACAAAAATAGGAAAAACTGATTTGTCTCCAATATTCTGCAATGCAAATTTGAATAAACCAATCATTAGGGATTAATCTCTTACAGACCATAGAGGGGAAAGAATATTGTCACAAATTCTCATTTACGTAAATAGAGGATAGGAAATCTCAAAGACATAAAGAACTTGCATAAGGTAGTATTAAAGCATTTTTTGCAAAATGAAAAGCATATCAAATACAATCAACTGATAAAATATAAATTAGGTCAAGGATAATTATGGCACAAATAAACTTTTAGTGAGTATGAAATGCATTCAAATCTATGATATTGAAATATGATATGTCCTGTCAGTGAGGAATTCATGAATTAAAATATGACATTAATATTATGTAGCTGTTAGAACAATGATATGACTGTTTTAAACCAGTGTGGAAAGATATCTAGATTGTATTTTTGAACAAACTTTCCTCTCCATCTATGAATGTGGGCATCTGATGTGCCATATGCATGTGAATGTAAAGGATATTTGGTATTGACATAATCTGCTAAACCCATATACCAGAAAGTGGATCATGAATCAAATGTCATATGATTTTATGACTTTTTCTGCTACTGTCTAAAGACAGATGTTTCAGGTCACTAAAAAAGGTTCTTTTCCACCTGATCATTCAGGAATGCAGACAGATGAAGAGGCTTTTGTTAATATGTGGCCTCTACTGTCAGTATAAGCATTTCTAGGCTACCCTGTGAGAAAGAAAAAGCACATAGAAGAAATAATTGGTTTTATGATTCATGCCTGAAATGAACACATGACATTTCCCTAGCATATTTGGATAATCATCAGTTAAATGTCTATACTTATATACAACAGAGGCTTGGAATTTATGCCAGGAAGAAGAAGGTAGAACATGTCACTTTCTTCCATAGCATTTCATGAGAAATAAATATTCATGAAGTCTAAAATATTGCAATATCTAAATCAGAGCTGAAAGTGTGCACCAGCTTTTTTCTTTATGATCTGAGGGGAAGAGTGTGAATTCCTAAAGGATCCACAAAGAGTGCTGTTCTGGAGAAGGGGATGGATAGATGAAAAGGGAAAGCTAGTGAAGTACTCAATGAAAACTTAACTTAGTCTGCATTTTACCAAATCTCATCAAAGGATAAATATATTTTTCAAATAATTCAGACTATTTCATGTAGAAAAATTGGTGAATGAACTCAATCATTTTGCTATTTGATGAGGGGAGTTGATTGACCCTTCACATACCACAACAAAATTTCTAAAATTAAGAGGTTGAATTTATCCAAAACTGTATCAATGTCCAAATGATAGAAGTGCCTTCGTTTTTACAGTTGATGAGTTTCCTGTTTTCAATGAGTTGTTCAATTACTATATTCAATTGTGTTGATCCCACAATTAAACTGGGAATTTTCTTTGTTGTGAAATAATTTCTCTCTCCGTTCCTTGTTTCAATTAGCAGTTTCACTGCTGTGACTTAAAGACCTGACGATAAAAAGTTTAGGAGGAAAAGTTTATTTGAGGTTCACAGTTTTAGAGGTCTTAGTCCACAGAAGGTCAGTTCTATTCCTTGTGGTTTAAGGTGAGACAGAACATCATGGTAGAAGAGTATGGCAGAGAAAAGCAACTTCCTGATGGTCAGGAAGGAAAGAGAGCATTCCACTCACCAGATACAAAATATGTACCCTAATGGCAAGCCCGCAATGTCCCACCACCTCCAGCCATATAGTACCAGCTGTACACTACCAGCTTAGAGTTACCAGCTAATTCCTGTCATCAGATTGATTCATTGATTGCCTTAAGGCTGTCGTAACCCAATCATTTCACATTTCAGCCATTGCATTATGTCACATATTTAGCTTCATGGGGACACCTTTCATCCAAATCATAATAACCCTCCTTTTGGCAATACATTGCAGCTGCAGGCCCTATGCCTAATGCCCAAAATCCCCATTTCTCTGATCCTTTCTTTGACATTTGTTTTAAATATCCTTGAAAGTGTAATTTTGAATAAAATATTTTCAGGTCCTATCTGTTTAAATGTAAGAAACATTTTCTGAAAAATATGGTTTAAGGTACAATACCATCTTGAGATTTAACAAAAAGCATTAATGCATTTTACATTTTATCATGTTTTATTACTGCCTAGCACCTTATTTACAATAAAAAATAATGAGTTGTGGAGATATCTATTAAGGGATTTCATGAGGAATGACTTCATTCTCACTATGAGACTAAATGCAGGCAGCCACACAGCATTGTTCAGGATAAATGACTGTTTGATAGGATGATTATTCCAGGAGGGATAACCTTCTCTGTGGTGCACAGAAATTCTTAGGCACAGAAATCCAGCCAAATACAAGGAGAAATATCCCTGAGAGACTTTTTCTGGCAATGGATGGGAGTTTTTTTCCTTTAGGACATTTGGAGGTCAGTGCTTACAGTTTCACCAGTAACCAAAGTCTATTTAAAGTGTCCCTTGTTAGAGACATGATGGTGATAAAGATTCTCTTCAAATTTAATTCCAAAGGATGGGAAGCACTGCCAAGAACAAGCAAAAAGATAGGGGCAAATGTGTATGAAAGTACAAAACTGCACACCATTTCTTCTATCATATATTCATAAAAGAAGGCTTCACATGTAAAGATGAGTATAGTAGTCTAGAAGAAATAGGGCTAGAGTTCAAAGCAGAGCATATCCTATGTGCAGAGAATCAACCTCACTTATCATTTTGAGAAGCAATCATACAATCATACATATGGTACAACTCTGAAGAATAGCTTTTCTAATCTCTCAGTGTATTCTTAATCTCAGATGTTGGCTATTGATAGGAAGAACTGGTGATGACTAGCGACGTGCTAATAGAGGCAAGCAAGTACAATAAACTGCTATGTAATAATAATTGTTCTGAAAGTCTCTATTGATCCCCAGATTCACCTGTATGTATAATCCCAGATCACTTTTAGAGTGACTGAGTTGTTTTACACATATGGAGGAACTATAGAATTAAAAGTCTTTTTTTCTTGATGTATTTGTGAGTATTTTGGAATATTTGCTGCAGTTATGGGTTTAGAGTCTGCTCCACGGAAATTGTGGACACTTTATGAGAAATGTGGAATGGCTGCTTCATTCAAGGAAAAAATAAAATTGCTTTGTTCTACTTGTCTTAGTGCCTTAGTGCCACATGAGTTGCAGATCCTTTATTTATGAATAAAAATACAAATGGATCTTTTAATTTTTAAGTGAGTGGCAATTGGAGGAATTTATATGGAAAAAAAAGAGTTTGGGGGAGGAGAGATTCTCCATTATGATTAATAAGAGGCTTTTAAACTTGTTAGTTTTCTGTTGTATTTGACGGAAATATAGTTTTTAATAGTGGTTCTGCCAATCCATGTTTTTTAAAACGCCAGAATTATTACAAATAAAACATTTTACATTATCATATTCCTTTTTATATTGAAAACTGAATGACTATTTACCAAGTAGCAACAGAATAGAATGTTTTTCAAAAACTTACCCCAATTGATAGGTCACTGTTTTCAATTTTCACCTATTTTCAGGTATTTGCTTGCATAGTCTATCATTCTTGCTCTTACTCTAAAGCTTGCTGTTTCTCTGGCTTAATCTATGACTTCCAAATTCAAGAAAATCTATTTAAAATAATTTGGTCAGGTGAATTTTCAATCTGTTTATTCTCTCTGTATTGTTTGCATACAATAAACAAAATGCAAACATTAATCTATGGGAAAGTTGTTAAATGAGACTGCTTCCTTTGGTTATATAACTTTTATTTAGTAAGGAATGTTCCAAGTTCGTTAGGAGAATTCAGAGTATTACAAATTGACTAATTCTTCAGATGATTCTAAACAATTTTGTAATTCAGCACCTATCTGACATCAAGGGCACTTGGAATTCTAGCTCAGAAAATTCAAACATCTCGAATTCTGGGGTGCTGGCAATACTTTATAGTAACAAATAAAGGGAAATAAAAGTTTTTCCATCAACCTAGTGAGGATATATTTCCTCACTCCACAAAATTAAATTCATATGTTCAAGAGATGCACTTTCTTCTGGGAATCTGGACTCTGTAAATTTCATAAATCCCAAGATTTTTTTTTCAGCCATGGTTTTACTAAATGCATAAAATCTTCCCTAGCTTCCCATATTTATAACTCCAGGAAACTCTTATTGCATGTTTTCAATTTTTTACTTTACTAGCTTACAATTTGAAAGGCAAAAGCAGTTCTTTCCATTTTACATATTAGGAAATGAGCCTTAGTTTGAGTAGTTTTTCTCTGGTCATGTCAAGAAAGCACTTTTCCTAATGCCTACTGGTGACATGAATTGTGTAGCTACTTCATTTCTTATTTAGGATTTATTTTTTCATGTTCAATCACATATTTGTTTTCTTTTTTTTTTTACAGCTTGGAAAAATGTAATTCAACACACAAGCTAGTCATTTAAAAAATTCATTGAAGTGTCATCTACATATGAGAGATCACAAAGTCATGTAAGACGAAAGCAAAGTACTTATTCTTGTTTTTCAGCACAACCAAAGAAAGAGAGGACCCTTAGGAAAGTTCTGCTTTGCTGTTAGTCCACAGGCCTCTAATGAAGCATTCCATCATTTGCAGTGTGTCACATACTATGTTGGAGGTCCTACCACAAATAAGCAACAGCAGAATGGGTTATGGATGCTGATTCAGTTTCAAAATAAACTTTGCTCACGAAGATTCATTTTATCTATTACTTTGCTTGTTTTATGGCTTCTTGGTACTACCTTTTTATTCTATAAAATTCTCAAAGTTTAAGAGTACATGAACCTATTTTGTGCATTTCAGCATTACTCAAATTTTGAAGCTTTTATTCATGTCATGTTGTCCAAGAAATATTTGACAGATGTGCTCTTTCCTTGGGCATCGTATTTGCTTTGAGAAACACAGCTCAGAGTACAAGGAATTTGTAATTTTCATCATAACTGACAGGACCGGCAGACACACTTCTCTCAGTCGATTTGATGCTTATTTTTGATGTACATAAATTATTAAAGCAGTCTTACTTGTTTACAATTTTATACTCTTAGAGCACTAAAATAGATTATAACATACCTGTTCAAAATAAATAAAAATGATATTCAAATACAGCAATATCCTCAGTATTTTAGCGTAGAAAGCTTAAAGCATTTGAAGTGACAGAAATGGTGCAGGTTAGAAGAAATGCAAAGCTGATCATTGCTGTAAGTTAAATAAGCAATTTGTGCCAATAGGTCATGTACATACCACTTTTAATACACATCACTGAGCTGCCTTAACATTAAAGAGTATTTTTCTTTGTAGATCCAAAGTGGTAACCTGTTTTATATTTCAACTTTCATCCTGGTGAAAATTGAATCAGTTGAGTTGTAAAATCAAATTTATATTAAAAATGGTAACTGACCATTAACTACCATGCAATGCTGTAAACATGACCTATTGTGATACTACAAGGCTGTCTGTTCTAGAACATGACAATCAGGAGCAACAGAAAAAGGCAGTGTATTTGTCACTAAGAACAAGAAAGATAAAAGGAAGACGATCTTGTGCTGTTTCATTGTTTTCTTCACAATTTTAAGACACGCACTATGCTCTTGATGGCAAATGCCTAGAGGTATGATGCCTTCATTTTAAATCACAGCTGTGTATGTTTAAGAGATTGTATTGGCATTTTCAAGGAGTTGCTTCTCTATATTAGATATTTTGTTTTAAGTGCAGCAAAAGGCCAAACTCAAATTCATTCCTAATGAGCCATGTGTTAATGTCAAATTCTCTGCTGTCCACTCAAATGCCAAAGAACACATCTGACTTTATAATGAGCCAAACAGTTGTCTCTTTATAATCTCAGTTAGCCTTCTGTTAGGTAGCTGCATCCAAAATTTATAACACAGTGGTGCAGGTTGTTGCTGTGATGGCTGAAATCCAATCAAAGATGTAAAACTCCAAATATTGTGTCAATATTATTGCCAAGTCTTTACTATTCTATCTCCGTATAGAATAACCTGGCTCAACAAGTTCCAGATGGAACCTTGCCTGATTTTCATCTGCTCTGTACACTAATGGGGGAGAGATCAAAACCAGATGACAGACATCAAGGCAATCCGCCAGAGGCAGGGCAGGGTGGTTGGAATGTGGGCAAAAGTCTGAAGTGGTACCAACAACACTTTCTTTTCCCCAGAGGACACTGTTTCCAATTAACCATCTATTTTCTTACACTCACATGTTCTAAACTTTACATGCTTTCAGACTTGATACTTGCTGACATTCCAAAAGTTTAATATTTGCCTTTTTATAACCTGAGATATAGGTCACACATAATTCTTTGACCTAGTAGGTCAACATGAAAATAAATATCTTCGTATAGACATAGATAATGCATTTGATATCCAGAAATAAGGACATTTGAGGACATTTTCAATAGAGTCATACAATATATTAAAATTGTGAGTTGAGTACATTGATCATTCAGGAAAGACAATAAAATTGGGGACCATTGATATTTTTGTTATATTTTCTAATGAGTTGGTCTGTACTAATATGCATTCCAAAATTGAATTTTTGTGCTTACTTTTAAGAAAAAAGGGAAATTAGAATATTTATGCATTTAAATTTGAAAAACATTTAATAGTAATACAGATATATACTAACATATTAAAGTAAAAATTAGAGTAGATAACAGCATATAGTAGTATCTTACCTGGTGATTCTTACAAAACTTTTATATTTAAAAATATTTCCTAATTACCTCTATCAAAACTGAATTTTGGGAAACATAGCTTATGTAGATCAACATCAGGTGTGGCACCACACAAATAAGTTGTGCTCATTGAAAGTACAGGAACAAGCATATTACAGAGATATCAACACCTTTGTAACATGCATCAATTCTTTTAGTTTTTACTTTTTGACAGGCTTTCTCAGAACATCTATAAGTAATAGACAACAAAAATGTAGCTTAAACATAAACAATTTTTAATGCATATATTGATAACTATATGATTTTAAAAGATTACAAAAATGGGAAGACTTATTGCAAAATATCAAACTAATTTAAAAAGGACAGTGATACTATCAATGTCTATAGCACCACAATTCGCTATAACTAGCTTATGGAAGCAACCCAGATGTTCATCACAAGGTAAGTGGATTAAGAAATTGTGGTATATACCCACGATGAAGTTATTTCTGCTCAGCTATTACAAAGAATGAAATTATGGCATTTGCTGGCAAATGGATGGAAATGGAGAATATCATGCTAAGTTAAATTAGCCAAGCTCAGAAACTCAAAAGTTGTATGCTTTCTCTTATCTGTAGAAGTTACAGTAACACAAAGGAAAGGGGGAGGGAAGGATAAGATTACATAAAGAACCATTCAAATACAAATTAATAGATAAACTAAAGGAAGTCTAGTAGAATAGAGGTAGGAGAAGGGGAGGGGTGGAAGGATAGGAGAGAAGAAAGGGTGAGTAGAATGTGTGAGGAAAAAAATATCTTCTGTACCTATTATGGGAAGAAAGGGATCATGGAATAGGAGGAGGGTGAGGGGAATACTTGGGTGGAATACTGGCCAAATTATATTGTGTGCATGTATGAATATATAACAATTATCTTCATTATCTGCAACTTTATTGCACCAAAAAAATGTGGAAAATTTATAGTGATAAGATGGTATTAGGATAGAAGAGAAAAAAATCACTGGATAGATCAATTTATTTTGAAGCTAAAAGTAGATGTTGACATAGTGATGCTACTTCTAATAGAAAAAAAAGAAGGAGAGAGAGTGGCAAAGAAGGAGAATGAGGAAGAATTGTAGAGGAGTATGTATGCAGTTTGTATGAAAATTATCTTACTCTCTTTGCAGAGTGTATTTAGAACCAAGTTATAACAAAGAATATTAAGAATATTGTGTGGAGTATCACTCCTATATCCTGTTCTCTTGAAGTACCTGGTTGACTACAACTATTTATAGCTTTAAATAAAGTCTATATGGCACTTTGTCCTAAATCTATATCTGATTCCAGATATAAGAATTCCACATTCATATGACCATTGATATACCAGACCACATTGCTTTATTCTCTACTATTTATCTCAAATTTTAGCATGTTCTAAAGGAAATACTTAATTTCTCATAATCTTTTTAAATGTGTGCCCTTCTAAAAAATAATTTTACAGTGAATTTGAGCAAAAAATATGAACATTATCTTTATTTCTCTGTTTTCTTAATCCCATCCCATATATACTTCACTCTTCTCTATCACTTTCAGTACAGCCAAAACTATTTTCATCCCTTGCATAAAGCAAAACAATAGTTTCCAGCTGGTTTCCCAATTCAACTCTTTTTTTTAAAACAGAGAGAGGGAGAGAGAGAGAGAGAGAGAGAATAAACTTTATTTATCTTTTCATCAAGCCTTTTTTTCTCTGACACTCTGTTGTGGTGCTGGGGTTTGAACCTGTGTTCTCTTGCATGCCAGGCAAGTGCTCTGGCTGCTGAGACATCACTCTAGACTCCAATTCAGCTCTTGATCACCTCCTTATAATCTAGTCTCACCATTATAGAGAAATATTTACAAATATATAGTTAAATGTCATACCTGTGCAAAATTGTAGTAGTAATTGTTATTAAAATGCCTAAAAATACAAAGGCTTCCATCAGGTCAAGTTTCATATATCTGGGACCTTTCCAACCTCCACATGCTCTTCATCTTATCCACTATACGATCATACCAGCTCCACAGAGAATTTCTGTACTATTTTTTGTAAATCCACAGCCCATACTAACTGGTCCCTACATTAGAAGCCTTAAATAAGCTATGCACTTTGTCCAGTTGCTCTTTCCCTGCCTTTTTGCTGGCTACATCCTCACTGTTATGAACATAACTTTTGGGCTAACTCAGTTTATTTGACCAACCTGGTTAAAGTAAAACACTGTATGCATAGGTTGTTCAATTTTAAACAAATTTGCCATAGTATGATATTTCTTTCTGTCTTTATTTTCCCAATGCTCAATAGAATATAGGCTTATTGTAAACAGGACTCTTGACTTTAGCAGTAAAGTGGTACCTACCATGTGAGTATTTGGTATTTACTGTTAAATAAATGTTGAATAATTGATTATTAGGTTAGAATGAAGATGTGTCCTTTGACAAGACCAATGATTGTCTTGTGATAGGAGCTTTAGTTCTGAATTAGATAAGAAAAAGAGGCAAACCAAGATAAAATAGAATAATGCCATGGAGAAGAGCTAGCAAAATAATCACGGACAGAAGAGGTAGAAGAAGCAGGCTCCACAAAAATCTCCTCCTTGCATCTGTAAAAGGAAGCTTGCTTTTCCCCCTTTTCCCCCTAGTATTAATATAGAAAAGCTAGAGGATATGGGTGTTGTTTCACTTTCTTCACTACTATTAGTGGATTATTTCAGTCATGTATACCTTTAACTTGCTAGAATGTCATTGCCTTTGGTTTCACTTAGGTATGAATGATTTCCTGGGTAGTAAGGTGTTAAATTTAGCCCTTCAATGCTAAAATGATAAACACTTAAATTGAATAATTCAGTATGAAGATATCCTGGTAGTTCCTTATAGTAGACAGGAAACAAGTATCCCAAATGTTCAGTAAAAGGACAAGTCTTACATAACGTGAATGGATTGCAAAACATGTTCAAAATAAAAAATGCCAATGGAGAAACTGAGTTGACAATCAGCTACTTAACAAAATCATATATGGACCTGAATTTTGATATTTTGCAGAAGTTGGCTTTATCATTTCAAATTACAAAATTGATCAACTGAAGTAGGATTCAGTATGATTTTTATGCTTATTGATCTCTTCTCTGTAAAGGCAGATACCAAATAGGAAAAATTTGTTTATAATGTTTGTCCAGAAATTCATCTCAGATTGGAATAAAATGACCATAAGTTTTTTACACATTTTAAATAACTGAATGGTTATACAGGTACTTACCAGCTTACTAACTGGAGTCACTGTCCTTTAGTCCTGTTTTCGCTCATAAATAGGTGCAATAAGTAGTGGCTCTTCATTCTAACTGAAATATTGATAGTCAGGACTTCTTTCTTTAATCAAGTCTCTTTTGCAAATGTGGTGTCAAAGAATAGTGTGTTTAGGTTAGAACAACTTTTTTTGCATTATGAAAATCATAGCCATATTCAAGCAATACAGATTTATTTTATTGCTGCCTAAAATGCTACTATTGAATTGATTCTTAGAATTGCTGATAAATATATTAAAGCAATAGAAAAATACATGTTTTAGAATAACTATCATTTTACATATGATTCAAAATTATAATTCAATGTTTATAAACTCATTTTCTCTCTATTAAAAAGATGGCTTTGCATTATGACTTTATAAAATAAATGACATGTGTTTTAGATATATAGGCTAACAAATAACTTGTGAAATAAAATTAGAAAATTCAAAAATGTTTTGCTTCAGTTATAAAAGTGGAGAGAAATATTAATATATCTAAAGTATACCTAAATATGTATAATATTTTAACCAGGACTACATTCGAGGATATATTAAATGTATTAGTAATAATGAGAGTTAATGTCAAATACTCATCAGTTTTTTCTTTTGCTTAGAATTGTATTCTCATCCTGCTGCATTGTTTTATAAAGACAATCAGTGTAATTTCCACGTCTCATATTAAACAAGTAAATACTTCTTTTGAAAATAAGAAAATAAGATAACATCAGTTTTCATATAGTACTCATGACAGTGTATGGATATAAATTTATTTAATCACCATAAATGTTTCTTTGTACATACCTTTAAACCAAGATTTACATACATTTTCAGAGAGCAATATGATTTTATAATTATTTTCTCTTTAAGAGCACTTAGAATAACATATTATTTTCAAACATACTCTAATGCAATGTTATTTATTAAGATTAACTGAGAACTATAAATAATATTTGGTGTTTTGCATTTCATACTTTCAATAAAAAGTTTAGTACTGTGCCCAATAGTTTAAATCTATAGCTTTGAGTTCATATTTTAATGATGATATAGCTCACACTTTAAAATTGTAAACTTTTAAAAATAAGGGTAACTACTTTATGGGATGAATCACTCATTTAAGATTATCTTGCAAATACCCTTCTTCCTTATCATTAAATTCAGCCTTGGCAAAGATGTTATGTGAGTTTAGATAATATGCAGCACATAATGATTTGGTATTTAAATATGAGGCTTTCATGTACACTTAACAAATCCTTATAGATTCAGTAAGGATTTCAACCCAAACCTCAATTGATAGAATATAAAATAAAAACTCCAGGGGATTAGAAGAATTCACTTACGTTTATGCTGACTTTAAGTTCCTTATAATGATGAATGCTCATGACAAAGGAAGAAAAGAAAAATAATCCCCTGTGTATTTATTCTTCTTTTCTGAGAAGGGTCAGCTCCATGCTCAGACGATTCCCTGAACTATCATGACAGAGTTCCCTGGAACTCTGGATTAAACTGCCTTAGTTCATAATTGCTAGTGTGCGAAATAATAGTTTTTTGACTTTGGTACCTACTTAATTTCTCTGCATCTTAGATTTCCTATTTGTGAGAAGGAGAAAAATGATATCTAGGAAGTTGTTGATGAGCATTAAATGAATAAATATGTCCAAAGCACTTAGTATAGTGCCCCGTACACACTAAACATTCTTTAAATGACATTATTTTTATTGCTCTCTGTTCCATTTCCAGCTGTCCACTCTGACAGTTTCTTGATGTTTATAATAGCTATCATGTGATTACTCACCTGGGTAGCTTCCCACTTCTTAAAATTAGGCTTAAGAGCTCTATACTTAAACAAAATTCTGGCTACTTCCCATTAGATTTAAAAATTTTGAGGGCAGAGACCACATCTTTTACAATGAGAGAGAGAGAGAGAGAGAGAAAATAAATTTTTATTTAGTTTTTCACATGGCTTTTGTTGCTTTGACACTTAGCTGTGTAAGTGTGTGCTGGGGTTTGAACCCGTGTACTTGCACATTCTGGGCAAGCACCATAACCACTGAGCCACTGCTCCAGCCCCACAGACCACATCTTATTTACTTTTGTCCTCTGTGCTTGAAAATGTAAACTTGTTATGACTCTGTGAAGAAAAGTATGAATCAATAGATCTTCATAGAGACAGACATGGGTTTCAATGTACAATTGTAACTAACTTAATAGAGTGCATGTATATCTCCAGACTAAAGCTTCTTGGATTTGAGGTGTCTGTGCAAGCTAATAGCTTTCATTAATGTACTATTCAAAACATAGACATATAGATTATAGGCATGGGTTATTAAACATGTATAAATTTCTTATATCTATTTTTTATACCAAAAGCAATGATAGGACAGTAGCAAGGTTGAAACCTAATGCCCAAATCTTAATTTCTAAAAAACATTTTTCAATAAAATAATGAGGAAATTTGGAAAAAATGTTGAGTCTACCAACTGATTTTTCAGAGATGTGCCTGGAATTTCTTGTAGTGTCAGAAAGGAAGGGCATATTAAAACAAAACAAAACAAAACAGAGATGAAGCATTATAAAAATAATACAGAAGACAATCTAATGGTCAAAGCTGTAAAATCTTGGGCTGGAGTGGTGGCCGGGTAGTTACAGTGTTTGCCCGGCATATGCGAGTACACAGGTTCAAACCCCAGCATCCACATACACAACTAAGTGTCACAGCAATGAAAGCCATTTGAAAAACTCAATAAAAATTGATTCTGTCTCTCTCTCACACTGTCCTTTTTTTTAAAAAAAAAGCTGTAAAAACTTGACTAAAGTGCTTATATTGAATTATGATCAATAGTTATAAAATACTCATGAATCCGTACTGATATAGAGAAAAAATATAAATAAGTAAATGAGTCAACGGATAAAGGATGACTCTCAAATGTAATGGGATTTCAATTAAATGTGATGTTTAAAAATGAAATTGAAAATGGTCCTTTAGCAAATATCATAATAATAATTGCTTCAAACAAGACCTACTGATGGATGCTAAATTTAATGAGAAAAAGTTTGAGAAGAAAGATTTACATACTGTGAAACTCTCTCCTACCTAATAATTATTAACTACAAAGGGGAAAAGAGAACTTTGCAATGGAAAAATCTGGCAGCAACCATTTTAATCAAAAGATTAATGTCAAAGCATCACTAATGCAAATTAGTATCAAAACCTGTAATATGAAACATTGAGAAGGACACGTCATTTCTACGTTATTCTTGCCAAAAATTTATAACCTGAGTCTAATCATGAGAAAACACATGAGAAACCCACACTGAGGGCATTATACAGGATGACTGAAAAATATTCAACAGGATCAGGGTTAGAAAAGAAAAACAAGGAAGAAGAAATGGAAAAAAATGTGAATTGTTAAAGGTTGTAGGATACTAAAAAGAAATAAATAGCAAATAAATGCACTGCGGAAACTTGGATAGAATCCCTTAGGATGTCCTTTAGAGTAAAGAGACCTTAGTGGAACAATTTGGAGAATTTGAATCAAGTCTAACATTTAGTAAATAGCACTGCACCAATGTTACTGTTCTGTTTCTTATAATTGTAACCTTATAAGATATTAATATGGGTGAAATATAAGAGGATCATATAAAAGTATATGTACTAGTTTTGCATGCATAAAATTAATTCAAATTAAACGGCTAAAAGGATTTTTAATATTTTTATTGAGAGAAAGATCATTAGTCATAAAAGAGGAAGTTGTTTAAGTTCCATATTGTATTTGCTATCAGTCAGGATAGGCTAGGATAGGTTACATAAATGACCATACACTTTTTGGTTTGATATGAATAAGATTTCATGTTCACTTACAATTTTCTGCAGGCCTCACCACATCCTCCATGGAAAATCTGTATAGGATAACACAGATATTGATATTGGTAGGAATTCCAACAGTCTGTGTTAGTCCTATTTGAGATAAGTGATATCTTTGTTGACATGACTTGGGACTGTGGAACTTGCTTGTGCTAAAAACTGAGTTAGGTTCTTCTCTTAGTGATTTTTCTATATTTCATTGATAACATAGTCACATCTAATATAAAAAGACAGCAGTATATAGTCCTTCATGAATGAAAATATAGAACAAGCAACATATCAGTGAATTTTCATTCCAGGGTCAAATTACTCTTTTTTTTTATTAGTTTAACATAGTAATACATATTAAAGTGTCTTGTTGCTACCCATTCTTGCATGTATAAATAATGACAATGTAACTTAAACCTGATCCTTGTCTTGAATTAGAATTGTTTTTAAATGAAAAGACAAAGCAAAAGCCTCTTATTGATAGAAGAGAATCACATAGAATGAGAGAGATCTCAGCTGTTCTAGGTAACAGGTATGGTATTAAGCAAGTTACATAACCTTTCTTAGCCCTGCTTACTTCTTTGTCAATTGGTGATGTTTCTCTCTCTCTCTCTCTCATAATGCCTTTGTAGGGATTAAATGGCTTAATAAATTAAAGTATAAAAGTATTCTGGCACAGTTCCTCACATAATTAGTAAACATGTCTGTAATAAATTGGGGAAGCATTTTGAATATAAAAAACATAAAGGCACCAGGATTAATATCAGATTCACCTTAAGCTCTTTACACAATTGTTTCTGGTCTTTGAAAAGAGCCTTCTGAGGCTGCTATTCATGTGTGTGTGTGTGTGTGTGTGAGAGAGAGAGAGAGAGAGAGAGAATGAGATGTGACAATTGTAGTTATGCATGTAATTTCTGTGATCGTTAATCTGAACTATCAACTTGATTAGATTAAGAAAGGACTAAAATTAAAAGGCTTCTGGGTGTGTTGATGAGGGTGTTTCTAGGAATATTTGGCATGTGGAATAGCAAACTGAGGGGTTTTCACACTAAATCTGGGCAGCAATAGGTTGGGATCCTGGATGGAAGAGAAATGTGGAATAACAAGGAAGCTGATACAGACATAAGCTCCATTCTTGAGTGGGTGTGTTGATGACTGCTCTGATGGAGGATAGCAGACTCCAGTTCCATATTCTTCCAAAGTGAACTTTGACCAGAGACTTTCCAAGAAGAGGCATTGTAAAGTCCTTGATCATGGACTGGAACCATATGAGTGGTCCTTCTTCTGAAGTTCCAGGTTCTTCACTAACCAGTAACCTCTTCATCTCTCCAGCCTGCAAATGGCAGGCATTGGGGGACTATTCAATTTCTCATCCCATAGTCCAATCTAATAAATATCCTATATAAATATCCTGTTGTTTCTGATCCTCCATAGAATGCTGATTGATAGAATTTCTGGACTGAAATCAATAAACATAGGGAAAGAATGCTAGTGCCATTATGAATATGAAATTCCAGATTCTCTCATAATGTTGTTGAAAATTGTATATCATAAAACCAGACAAAAAGAAGTTTTGGAGAGTCTAAAAGAAGTGACATATCCTGTTTATCCTGCAATGTTTCTCCATATGGAAGATATTTGTATTTGGGAATGGCAGCTATCATGGAACTAGGACATAATCAGAGAAGCTTCATTAACAAAATCTGTAGAAAGCTTATCCAAATGAGTTAAAATTAGATGGAGGTACATTTTCATTCATATCATATTTATTAAGCCATATGTTATTTGCTTTTCTAATGCTATTTTGGATTAAAATGACTTCATTTGTATTACGCTGAGACATAGTGATCCATAATGTGGGGGTGGTGAGGCATTAGTTTTTACATGTAAGGCATCATCAGTTCCCTGGTTTCTAGGTTAATATGTTTCATAATCAGGAGCTTGCAGTATAGGGAAAAGTTACATGGAGCACAAATCTACAAAGTTTAAATCAACGTTGTATGTAAGAGGATACATACAAAACAGAAAGCAAATATGATCATTTAAGTCACTACAATTTTTCATTAATTTAAGTTAGCTTTGAGTATGTGTTTTGTTGGGAAATGTAATGTACACTAAAGATACATTTAGAAACAATAAAAACTAGCTCCCTGTCTTCCTGGTAGAGAGAAAAGTATGTAAGCAGATGTATAAGGAAGATCATTTTAAGAGAGTGGCAAAATTAATGAAAGACACCAGAGAAGATAAGTGTATGGGAAGGGCTCAAAGGGAAATTACCCTTGATAAAGTTAAGGTCAAGCTTCTTTGAGGAAATAATATTTGAACCAAGTGCTGACTAATGAGTGGTTGGGTCATGTGAAGATCTAGAGATTGGTCTAGGTAAAGGGAGCATTTTGTCATGTTTATTGAGTAAAAATTACCTCGTCAGGATGAGGAGTAGAACAATATCCCTTGTTTAGTGTTGCTGAAACAAAATGAAGACAGAGAATCCTAGCTGGAGAAGCAGAAGCCCTATTTTGATAAGTCTCTTGAGGTGTGAGGAGGTTGTTTGGGATTAATTCTTATGAATATTTTAATTCTCCCGAATCTCCTAAATAATAAATACGTGGAGACATTACAAAACAAAGTGTCAAAAAGTGTTGGAACAACAACAAAGTGTCAAAGTGTTGGAGCAACAAAAGCCTCCTGAAAAACTAAATAAAGTTGTTTCTCTCTTTCTCAATGTTTCCTTCTCTTAAAAAAAATACCTTGTAATCTCCAGAATCTATATAAATTTTATATTATTTTGTTAAAAACTTGTATGGTTGTTCAAAAATAAATTTCTCAATAAAAAGTAAAATAAAAAAAAAGAGAAGGGGAAGAGAGGGCTCTCTCGAATAAGTTTTACATTTTTTTAAACCCACACACAGCCAATAAAACCACAAACCTTCTAGCAAAAAAAAAAAACCTTGTACAAACACTAACTTTGACATTATTATAACAATGAACTGTGACTTTCATATTTTAAAATTCAAAATGTATTCAAGCAATTGTTTTTCCACTTTGCAAATCTCAGCAATATTTGCTTCACTGCTTGTTTTACATATTTATAGAATAAAATATCTGGATAACTTGTCTTGGATTCTTGGAACCAGTATTATTCACTATTAAAATCTTCAATAAAAATCGTGTTTTGGTTTAGATGTGTCGTTTTGACTCAAAAGTTAATGTGCAAGACAACATAAAAAAGTTCAGAGGTAAAATGATTAAATTATGAGAGCTTTACCACAACAGGTGGATTAATCCACTAATATGGATTAACTGGGTCATTGTAGGCAAGTAGGAAGTAGGTTACTGTGGGTATGCTCTTAGGGTTTATATTTTTCCTTGGTAAATGGAGTTCTCTCTGCTTCATGTTTGCCATGTCCTGAATTATTTTCTTCTACCACACCCTTCTGCCATGATCTTCTGCCTCACCATGAGCCCAGAGCTATGGAGTCATCTGACCACATACTGAACCTTTGAAACCATGACCCAAAATAAGCCCTTCCTCCTGTAATTTGCTCTTGTCAGGTCTTTTGGTCACAGCACCACAGAAGCTGACTAAAACAAAGTGTATGACCTAAAAAAATGTACACTTATAGGCACCAACATCCATTCTCATAAGATGGTTAATATATTCAGTATTTCATTCTAAAATTCCTGGCTGTATCCGTGCCCAAATGGAGTTATGTGGGTTTCAAATGTTTCTTGCAGTGGGATAGTGAACTAGTGGGACATTGTTTTACTTGCTCAAAAGGCATTTTGTTATAATTCAACCATAAGTAATACAATATGACCTTACCAGTGTCATAACTTTGAAGAAAAACCCACCCTTTTAATAAGTTGGGTAAGGAAAGTACTAAAAATTTAGGTGAGAAGAAAAGTAGGTGGAAATTGTATAATAAAGATATCTACAAAGTTCTCTGCAGACATTGAATAGTAACTAGAAGGTCTAAACCTCAAGGACTCATAAAAATTAGACTTTTAAATCTCTCTCTCTACCCTTTTTCCTAAGAAGGAGGCTGAACCCTTTTCAGAAACACATATACCCATGCATACAGACACAAAACTAAGAGCCAAAATAATGGAACAAAAGTTCCCCAATCTGCTCTAATAGTTTAGAATTTATAAAAATTTAATCAAGCTGAAACATATAACATCTGTCAAGGGAAATATTGAAGTTTTATATTTAATAACTTCACTAATGAATATCTGGCCTCTGGAAAGGTGGTGGACAGGATCAGCCAGCAACCCTTATCAATGCTCCAACACTACAGGTATTTTACTATTTCATGAGGTGGATAATGATCAGATTTCATTAATACTAAATTTCTGAAAAAATAGAAGGTCTTAGAATCTCAGAAATTTGATTACATTGGCCAGAGAGGTGGAAGCCCCAGCCTAATTCAGCCATCGTAGAAATAGAGCCACTCCAGTCCCAGACCCAGTGCCAGTTGGGGCAAAACCATGAAGAATCTGCAAATAAGCCACAAAGGAAAGGAATGCATTAATTCAGCAGAATTATTTTGGTTCAGAGAAATACACCAGTATAAGGTGATATGAGAGGTTGCTTGGTACAATTATTCACAGAAGAGACTTGTGCCTGTAGAGAGAGATGAGATGGCAGCCATCCTTGGGCAAACAGGCAGCCATCTGTTTTCAGTCCTGTAGCCATTTTTTGAGTAGTCCTGCTGACTTGGGAGCTCACAGAACTGAACAGAAAATGCCTATATGGGCAGATGCCTACAGAGCAACAGGCTATGTTCACCATTAACAGGCACAGACCACATCCTACCCAGGGTGACCTGAGTTGGAGAAGCACATGAGAGTCCAGTCTGTTACCCCCATTGAGCCAAGTGGTTCAAGTAAGCAATTGGAGCAGTATGGGAACCTGAATTGGAGTGGGAAATGTTGCACAGGAATTAACTCCAAAAGGTTAGGAGGGACTTTTCTTGTTGCTGCTAAGTGGGAGAACTATTTATTGCCCCCACCTCACAACCAGAATCTTAGAGGAATTCTTGAGAATCAGACATGCAGCAAAGAGAGACAATGAATAGGTAGGTATGGGAGCTGATCCCCTGAAAGATCCAGAGACCTTATCTAACCAAAGCTCCACCCACCATGGTTCCAGCCATACAACTCTGCACCCTTTCCCTGGGAGTGCATACTGGTTTCAGCTGACATTAACCTACATCACATTTGATCTGAGGCTGTTAATGGCGTAAACCATGCATATAAAGAAGAAAGACTGATCAACCCTCAACCCTTTCCCACCTACCCCATGCAAGAAATAGAAAGAAAGACAGGGAAACAGTGGGGATACATAATGAGTATATACTCTTATTGACTACTCTAACCACCTCAGAGGTCACAATTCCTCAATCTGCTATGAATTTTGCATTAAGAGTATATCAACTTTGATTTTCTTCTTCTTCAATTTGTCTCCTTCTCCTTTCTCCCTCTCTCTCTCTCTCTCTCTCTCTCTCTCTGTGTGTGTGCTCTTGTGGCAGTGATGACTCATGGACATATATGTATATATATACTTGCTGCTTTATTTTTTTCTGCCTTCTGAGATTTGGGATTTTTATCAGTATATTTGGTTTTTGTGTTGTATGGTCCCTTATCTGCATGGTTCTCTTGTCCCTTCTATCATTCATTCAGATAACAGCCAAACTCTCTACTTTTTCTATGTTCATTCTCTGAAGTTACACACTCCTCTCTACCTTTCTTTTGCATTTCCTTTTCTTTCAATTGTCTGTAATCTTACACCTCCTAGTTCTAATTGGATTATACAACTCAAGCCTTCACCATTACTGCTATGTTACCATTACTGCTGTGTATGTCAAATTCAGTAATTGGTGATTGATATTAAGCCAGCTATAGATGATGGCTAAATATTGTTTTTGCAGACCATGATATTTCTGTCTTAGATGAAAATTAACATTGTAATACAGATAGCAAGGATTAAGGAACCAGTTTAATATTGTCTATTTTTTGCATTCATTGTTGATATTGCTTGTTTCCCTTTATATCATAAGGTGCTAGAAATCTACAGGGACACTAAAAGTTCACAGGTTAGGGATTCTGCTGCTAAACTCATCTTTCTGGACAGTACTCCAAATCAAGTGATAGAGGAGAAAAAAACCACAATCCATCCTCTGGCACTGACTCATACATCAAATTCAGTTAGAAAACTCAAAACAAATGAGATAAGTGCATACAAAGGCTCACACACAAAATAGTAGGAAAAGGAATCAATCTCAATTAAGGAGCAAGACAAATACCTTCAAAAATGAGAGAAAAGGCAAATAAATACCCCCAACAACAGTTCCCCAACAGTCAGGGGAAACTGATAGGGAGATGGATGAAAAACAAACAAAAAAAAATGGTAAGAGCTTTCTGATTACTAAAATAATAAGAGAATTAAAAGAAGATTTAAGAAAGGAATTAAGACTGCAATTACAAGAGATGAAACAACACTTGAACAATGAAAAAGAAATGGTGAAAATATTTGTAAAAAATTACTTGAAGTAAAAGAAAAATTTAAAATTCAAATTAAATAATTCAATAACAGATTAAAATCTGTAAAAAAGATAGAATCTCAACTCTTGAAGAAAGAACTTAGATACTGAAGACAGGATAAATAATCTTGAACATACAGAAGACAGTAAAGGAAAAAAAAACTTGTAGAACATATTGATAATACCCAAGATATTATTAAAAGAATAAACATGAGAATCAATGGCATAGAAGAGAACATGGAGCTACAAGCTAATGACATAAAGAGCATTTTCAACAAGATAATACAGAAAATTTCTCACATATCAGCAAAGTGATAGATCTGCACATTCAGGAAGCATATAGGATCCTAAAGAGAAATAACCAAAGAAGAAATTGTGAGACACATCATATTCACAATGCATAACAGAGAAAACAAAGAAAAAGCATTAAAGGAGCAAGACATAAACATCAAGGCATATTTAGAGGCAAATCAATAAGGATCACTGCTCTTTTCTCAGTGTAGACCCTAAAACAAGGAGAGCCTGGAATGATATATTCCAAACCCCTAAAGAAAACAACTGACAGCCATTGCTATACTCAGCAAAACTCAGTTTCAAGTTTGATAGAGAAACAAAAACATTCCACAACAAGAATAAATTAAAAGCATTCATGAGCACAAAACCAATACCACAAAGAATACTCAAAGGCAAATGTCAAATATGGTAAAGAATAAACAATCCCCAAAGGCAACAAGCAGAGGAAGTTCAATAAAAATATATTCTGCTACTCAATAATCAAGAAGGTACAAAATATAGCAAATGATCCCAATACTCAAAGGCAAATTTCAAATATGGTAATGAATAAACAATCCCCAAAGCCAACAAGCAGGAGAAGTTCAATAAAAATATATTCTGCTAATCAATAATCAAGAAGGTACAAAATATAGCAAATGATCCCAACTGCAATGAACCACAAACACATATCCACACTAACATTGAATATGAAGAGTCTCAAATGACAATCAAAAGAACAGATTAGCAGAATGGATAAAAAATCCAACAAAATATAAGAGATGCATCTTACAGGGAAAGACATCCACAGGTTAAAGGTTAAAAGACTGAAAAATTTTACCAGGCATATGGCCCAAGAAAACAAGTAGAAATTGTGACTCCTATATCCAACAAAGTAGATTGCAACCAAAAATTAACCAGAAGAGATAAAAAAGACCATTATATCTTAGTAAATGGAACAGTACAACAGAACTTATAACCATAATACACAATTATGCCCCAAATACCAATGCATCCAAAAACATGGAAAAAATACTCTATGACATTAAATCCCTCATAGATCACAACATAATAGTACTGGGGGAGTTCAGTACATCATTGAAACTAAAAGACAGATCATAAAAGCAAAAAATCAATAAATATATCTTCAAGCTAAACAACACTATAAATCAAATGGCCTTAACAAACGTTTATAGAATATTGCAGCCCAAAACAGCTGAATTTACCTTTTCAGCACCACATGAATTTTTTCCAAAAATAGATCATATTCTAGTCTACAATAGAAATCTTAGCAAATACAAAAAAATGTGATATAATACCATGCATCCTATCAGATCATAAAGAAATAAAGCTAGTAATCAACAGCAAGGAAATAACAGGAAACATTCAAATTCATGGAGATCTTAAATGAAGAATGGAATAAAGAAGGTATGAGAGCAGAAATCAAGAAATTCTTAGAAATGAATGAGAATGAAGACACATATCAAAATCTCTGGGACAGTATGAAAGCATTTCTAAGATCAAAATTTATAGCACTGAGTGCCTACATTAAAAATCTAGGCAGATCCCAAATAAATAAGCTTATGCTCCACCTCAAGTCCTTAGAAAAAGAAGAATAAAACTAATCCCAAAACTTAGTAGAACACAGGAGATAATTAAGGTCAGAGATGAAATCAATTCAATGAAATTGAAAATTTTTAAAAATACAATCAATGAAATGAACAGTTGCTTATTTGAAAAAATAAATGAAATTAGCAAAATTCTTAGCCAATCTCATGAAAAGAAAGAATAAAAAGAAGGAAATAAACAAAGTCAAAGATGGAAATAGAGAAATCACCACAGACCTTTCTGAAATCCAGAGGATTATCAGAATTTGCTTTAATAATGTATACTCTAATAAGCTTTAAAATCTGGGAGATATGTACAAGTATCTACATACCTTTTACATGCTCAAATTGACATAGGATGATATGGAAACCCTAAACAGATTAATATTAGCTAATGAAATTGAAACAGCAATTATAAGCCTTTCAAAAAGGAAAAGACCTGATGGATCCTCAGGTGAGTTCTATCAGAGTTTTATAGAAAAACTGACACTTCTCTTTATTGTTATCCATGAAATCGAATGGATGAAATGTTCCCAACTTTTTTATTGAGAAATTTATTTTTTGAACAACCATACAAGTTTTTAATAAAATAAAATAAAATGTATATATATTCTGAAAATTAAATTTACCCCCAAAAGTGCCCCCCCAATTACTCACCCTTATCCCTCCCTTCCCCTTCCCACAATATCTCTAAAAATGTATTAGGTTGTATAACATTACACCTTATCTGGATTTAACACATGATAATAGACCACCTTTCTCAATGGCCAGGGTCTAGTTCCCACCTCCACAGATGAGTGAAGACATTTGATGCTTGGTTCTCTGGGTTATGCTGATTTCACTCAGCATAATTTCTTCCATAGCCATCCATTTACCTTCAAAGGCTGCAATATCATTATTTCTAATTGCTGTGTAAAATTCCATGTATATATGTACCACTTTTATGAGCCAACCCTAACCCAGATATCAAAACCTGACAAAGATACACCAAGAAAAGGAAACTACAGACCAATATTCCTGATGAACATAAATGCAAAAATCGTTAATGAAATACTAGCAAACCATATTCAAAAACACATCAAAAAGACAATAAATTACGACCAAGTGGTTTTCATTCCAGGGATGGAAGGTTTGTTCAACATACACAAATCAATAAATGTGATTCATCACTTAAACAGAATTAAAGACAAAAACCATAAGATCATCTCAGGAGATGAAGAAAAAAAGCCTTTGATAAATCTAATATCCTTTCATCTTAAAAATACTAGAGAAGCAAGGGATCAAAGGAACTTAACATTGTGAAGGTCATTCACGTCAAACTCATAGCCAACATCATACTAAATGGAGAAAAATTGAAACCATTTCCACTACATTCTAGAACAAGGTAATTATGTTCACTTTCAACACTCTTATTCAATATAGTCCTCAAAACTCTGACTGTAGCAATTAAACAAGAGCAGAAATCAAAGAGATATGAATAGGATAAGAAAATTTAAGCTGTCTCTATTTGGTGATGACATGAATCTATACCTAGAAGACCCAAAAATCTCCACCAGAAGGCTTCTAGAGCTTATAAATGAATTTAACAAAATTGCAGTATACAAAATCAACATGCATAAATCAATGGCATTCTTATACTCCAACAGTGATTTAACTGAGTAAGAAATCAGGAAATCCATCCCATTCACACTAATCTTACACACACACACACACACACACACACACACACACACATGCAGGGAGAGAGAGAGACAATAGTTAGGAATTAGTCTAAACAAGAAAGTAAAAGATCTTTATAATGTCAATTATAGAACATTGAAGAAACAAATTGGAGAAGACCAAAGAAGATGGAAAGATATCATAAGTTCCTGGATAGTAAGAATCAACAAAATTAAAATGGTCATTCTGCCAAAAGGGATATACAGATTCAAAGCAATCCCCCCATTAAGATATCAATGACATTCTTCCCAGTTAAAGAAAAATAAATTGTTAGATTCATTTGAAAGGTAAGAGACTTAGAATAACCAAAGCAATATTTAGCAAAAACAGACAAACCAAACAATAACAACAAATATAACCCAAAGCAGGAGGTATCACAATACCTGATCTGAAACAATCCTGCAAGCTGTAGTTTCAAAACCAGCATGGTAATGGTATCAAAACAGACAAGAACACCAATGGAATGCAATAGAAGATACAGAGAGAAAACCACAAATCTGTAGCCTTCTGATATTTGACAAAGGTAGAAAATATATCTTAGAGAAAAGACAGCCTTTTCAACAAATGGTGCTGGGATAACTGGACAGCCATATGCAAATAAATGAAATTGGAACCATATCCCTCATCCTGAACAAAACTCAAATCAAAATGTATTAAAGACATAGGAATTAAATCTGATAACAACTGCTATAAAAGAAAATAGCATCAACACTTCACCATACAGGCGCTGGCACCAACTTCCCAAATGAGACCCCCATTGCACAAGAATTAAAATCAAGAATCAATAAGTAGGATGCCATCAAACTAAAAAGCTTCTGCACAACTAGTTAAGAACAATTAGTTAAGAGCATGAAAAGAGATCCTACAGAATGGAAGAAAGTTATCAGCTACTCTTCTGACAAGGGACTAATATCCAGAACATTCAAGAACACATAAAATCTTAATGTCCAAAACAAAAACAACCCAATCAATAAAAGGGCAAAAAAACTAAACAGAAACTTCTCAACAGAAGAGATATAAAAGCCAATAAATATATGAGAAAGTTTTTGACATCTCTAGCAATCAGAGAAATGCAAATCAAAACGACATTAAGAAAATAAAAAGTGGCTACAGCAGTGGTATCTCGCTTGCCTGCCATGCATAAGTACCTGGGTTCAAATCCCAGCACCACACACAAAAATAAGTGTCAGAGAAATGAATACCAGATCAAAAAAATTAATAAAATTGTATCTCTCTCTCTTTCTCTCATAAAAAAAGAAAACTGCATTAAGATTTCACCTCACTCCAATCAGAATGGCAAAGATCAAGAATACAAACAACAACAGATACTGGAGAGATTTTGGGGATGTAGGAACTCTTGTACATTATTAGTGGGACTGTAGATTAGTCACTCTGGAAAGCACTATGGAGATGCCTCGAGAAATTAGAGTTGTACCACCATATGTTCCAGCTGTTCTACTCCTGAGTATTTTCCCAGAAAATATAAAATCAGTATAGTACAGTGACACAGCTACATCAATGTTTATAGCTACACAACTCACAATCACTAAATTATGGAATAAACCCAGATGCCCATCAGTGGATGAACCAACACTGGGTAAATGGATTTCTATTCAGCTATTATAAAGAATGAAATCATGGCCTTTGCTGGCATAAGGATGGAGATGCAGAAAATTATGCTGAGCAAAATTAGGCAAACACAGAAGCTCAAAGGTCAAATATTTTCTCTCATATTGAAACTAGAGTAATACAAAGGAAAGGTTGAGAGAAGGGTAACTGTATATAATAGAACCATCAAACTTGGGTAAACAAATGAACTTTGGTAAGTGTGGTTATTTGGGGGGAGGAAAGTGGGTGGGAAGAGGAAGGAGGAGTGGAGCTGGAAAGGAAAATATAGTTTTGTAAGTCCTGTATGGTATATTTTGCACCCCTGAAATGCTGAATAATTCCCACGAAGACATTTGAAACTGGAAAAATGAAACTCATACACATACACACACAAACACACACATATATAAATAAATATGTATTAATATATATGTATACATGTAATCAGGGGAAATAAGTGGGAAAAAAGAGACTAAGGAGAGGGAGAAGCATGGGGGAACATGTTGGGGATGGAATGCAACCAAATTATACTGTCATATCATATGTATGAGTGTGTAATAATAAATCCCTTCTTTTTGTAAAAATGTGAGGCACTAATAAAAATATTTTAAAAATTAAAAAAGAAAAGCTTTACTAAGCTGGAGACTTCCAAAAGCATGGACAAAGCTAAAACATTTTCCTAATATTAGTATATTTTAAATGCCTGTCACATAGTAACTACTCAATAAGTACTTGAATATGTAAGTAAATATATTCCAGTTGCTGCATTTAGGCCTCCATCTGTTTGTGAAATTTTTATCTGCATTTTTTTTCTGTTTCCCTAGTTTTATTTTCCATTTAGAACTCTTCATTTGTGTTATTAATGTTAGTCCAACTGAATATTCAGATCTCTTGGGTCATGCTCAGATTTTCATGGTTAATATGTAAGAAACATAGCCTTTGTTGAACAGACAAGGTGATGTACTTTTTTCTGATAACTTGATGGTTTCCTCTAAGAGGACCTGGGTATTTTTCTAGGCTCTCATGATGGTAGAGTTAAAATTTTTCTATAGTCTTAATTGTCAATCTTCCTTTAATGAATTATGGAGTAAATAAAAGATTGCTTTCATGACTTTTTTTGTTTGTTTTTTTCCTGATTTTCTTGTTGTTTTGCAGTACTCAGAATTGAACCCAGGGCTTTCTGCATACTAGGAAAGCACTTTACCACTGAAATGCATAGCCCAAAATAGTATTTATTATTTTATATTTGTATGCCTTGTCATGCAATCTGTTGTTTCAGGTTGTAATCACATGGTATATATAACCAAATTTTCATTTTTGTAAATAATATAATTTTGAGCAGTTAAGGGCCATACATAAACTGTCTCTTTCTAATTTACCACTCTTCTGACTACCTAAATATATAGACTTTCATAGATCTTGGTTTCAATTTTTTCCATTTTAATACAATTCAATAATTTTTTAAATGTTATTTTTAACTTCTTCATTAAGTGATGAGGTGTTGAGAACCTTTTTTAACTTCCATGTATTTGTATTTTCTGAAGTTTATCTTATCATTTTTTTATCTAGTTTTATGCAATTGTGATCAGAAAAGATACTTGATGTAATTCTGTCATCTTCAGTTTATTAAGACTTATTTTGTGGCCTACAACATGCTCAATCTATCCTGGAGAATGGACCATGTGTAATTGACTGGAATGTGTGGACACACACAATGAAAGCCAATCCCACCTTCAGTAAAAATAGGAGACATTTTACTACATGGCTTTAGTACTTTGAAACTTACTGCAAAGCTGTACTAATCAAACAGCATGAAACTGGCATAAAAACAGACAAACAGACCAATGGATCAGAAAAGAGGGCCTGTAAGCAAAACCACATATCTACAGTCCACCGAGTTTTAATAAAGTTTCTAAGAATATGTATTGGAGAAAGATAGTCTTCTCAATGTATGATGCTAGGAAAATTGGGTATTCATATGCGGAAAAATAAACCAGATGTTTCTCTCTCCCCAGTTAAAAATCAACTCAAAATGGATTAAAGACTTAAATGTAACATCTGAAAGCTATGCAATTATTGGAAGATGACATAGGGGAAATGCTTCAGGACATCAGAATGGGCAAGATCACAAAAGCATAGGAAACAATAACAAAAATAGACAAATGGGATTACACAATAGTAAAAAATTTCAGAGAGAAGAAAACAATCAATGGAGATGGAGTAAAATAAGACCATTGACAGAGATTATGAAAATATTTTTAAAACAATACATTTGATAAAGAGTTAATACCCAGGCTGTAAAAAAAAAAAAAAAAGATTTACAAGCTTATCCAGTAAGAGTGGCTATTATTAAAAAAAAAAAAAATTTTTAATCTACCAGCAAGGAATTGGAGAAAGGGAACTCATGCACACTGTTTATGGAATGTCTGTTAGTGGAATGTAAAACCAGTATTGAGTTTCCTCAAAAGAATTCAAACATAGAGCTACCATAGGATCTAGCAATCCTGTACACACACACACACACACACATACAAAGGAAATTAAACCAATTTGTTAAAAAGAGCTTCACTCCCACATTTGTTGCTGAACTACTCACAGCAGCCAAGAAATCTAAACAACATAAATGTCCTTCAACTGATAAACAGAAAAATAAAACATGGTAGATACATACAATGGAATACTATTCAACCATATAAAACAATGAAATATTCCCTTTTATGATAATGTGGATAGAACTGAAAATACTTTGTTGAATGAAAAAAGGCAGGCACAGAAAAACAAGTACTATATAATCTCATTCATATGTGGAATCTAAGAAATTTGAGGTCACAGAAGTTCAGAGTAAAATGGTGGTTTCTAAAGGCTGGAAATAGTAGGGGTGAGAATAGAAACTCTTGTGTGCTATTGTACAGAAGAATGACTACAGATAACAGTTATGTACTGTACATTCCAGAAAGACAGAGAAAAGGATTTTGAACGTTTTTACCATAAAGAAATAATAAATGTTGGAGGAAATATTAGTTAACCTGATTTAAATATGTAATGCATGCATATGCATGTATAGAATCATAGCATGCTGTCCCCATATGTAGTTTTTTCTATTTTTAAATATTGACTATAAATAAATTTAAAAGTAAAATAACAGTAAAACAGAATAGATCCTAATCAGAGTAAACCCAGAATCAGATGCCTCCACTGCTGAATTCTGTGAAGTATTTAAAGAAAAAGTGATACCAATGCTTCCTATCACCTTCTCCTAAAAATTTGGACAAGGAGAAAATTCTCTGAAACTCCTAGGAGAGCAGCATTACACTAATGTCATATTTATATCCCTAATGGAAATAGTTGCCAAAATCCTCAAACAACAAAACAAAACAAAACAAACAAAAAACAAAAAAAAGCCCCAAAACTCTAAGAAACTGAATCCAAAAGAATCTTACAAAGGTTATTCTCTGCCAGGAGTGGTCGTGCATGTCTGTTATTGCAGGGACTTCAGAGGTTGAGACAGGAGGATCACAAATTCGAAGCAAGCCTCAGTAACTTAGTGAGACTCTAAGCATCTTAGTGAGACACAGCCTTATAATAATAAAAAAAAATTAAAAGGGCTGGGCATGTGGCTCAGTGGTATAGCACCCAAATAACAACACACTACACAACAAAGTTTATAAGATTATTCACTGTGATCAAGTTAAATTCATGCCAAAAATGGAAAGACGGTTGAACATGGGTAAATGAATGAACATGATATGCCACAACAAAAGAATGAAGTACAAGAATTATAGTATTATCATAAAATTACAATTTTTATGTTTCAATTAAAAAGGAAAAGCTTAAACAAAACACAGAAAATATTAAAAGAGAAATAAGAAAACTGGAAGAATTTTCAGTCATCATTTGAGACACTCAGAAACGCCTCAATCCACAAAAACCCAACTTGGCTTTGAACCACCTTTAATGATTAAAAAAAAAAAAAAGAAAAGAAAAAGAAAGAAACTTTCTTATTCACCTCTCCCTATTGAATTTTGTTATGACAAGTATGTACTTAGCTACCATTTCCATCCCTTTCTCTTTCAATTCATAAAATAACCAAAAATGCATGGGAAATTTCAATGAAAGGAAAAGTTTAAATGTATTTCAGTGGGTTAAATATATATGATTAATACATAAGCATATTAATTAACATTGGACATTTTCACGTCAGGAAACTCAATCAAGGAAAAACATCAGGGCATTCCTGGACTGCCTTCTCAAGGAGGGAATTTCTCTTTTGAATTTTTTGCCTCTCTCTGCAGATTTCAAATGTTGGCCTCTTGCGGTCATTTCACTGTATACCATAGAATGCTTCCCTAGATTATTTCCTATAGACTTGCACAAAAGGAACACTTATTTAAAAAGACAAGGCCAATTGATAAAACATGGAACACATATTACAAAACAAATAGTCATATTTTAAATTTAATCTTATGAAAACTAAAAGAAAAAAAAAATCTTCACACACTCCATAAGTCCAAAATGACTTTGAAAGTGAGAACTCAAAATTTAAGGTGTATGCAATCCAAGAGAAACTTTACGAATGCACAAAAAAATTGTAATATTAATTTTTTTGTCAAATGAAAACTGAAGATAAAATGTCAATCAATTTCCTGTATAAAAATGTCACCAGAACAAGGGTTCTGAAGAGGTCCCCCAAAAGGGTAGTGGACCTTGACTCAGACCATGAGGATTCTTGATGGCATTATGCATAGAAACTTATTGATAGATCAAAATGAGATACAGATAAAATTTATTGAGAGAACAAAAGAGGTGTATACTCAGAGTCAGGGTAGAATGGGAATTACAGATGAATGCACTGTCTTAGCTCCATGCTAGTCAGGGATATTTATACATTTAAAATCTGTAAGGTAGAGATTGGACCTAAAAGAGTGTTTTTAGTAATCTTTGGGACTGGTAACTGAATATGTGTAACATTACTGGATGGGGGTTGTTTATTGACACATGGACCATTATTGGAATGGGGAGATATTTCTTTTCTTTCTTTTTAATGTATTTTGCTTTGTGAATTCAAACAGTACTATACTAGTATAGCTGTAGATAAATTCAAAAATTGATTTAATAGTGCTGTCTGTGATTAAACTATATGAAAGAAACCTTTAAATATGGTATTTAATCCATGTAAAAGTGGAGTTTATACCTGGACTTTTAATCATGGCCACTCCTTGTCCTTCATGTCTCTTTTCTACCTATCCATATGTCTTCTAGCCACATCAATGTTTATAGCAGCTCAATTTACAATAGCTATACTATGGAACCAACTCAGATATCCCTCATTGATGAAATGGATTAAAAAACCGGTATGTATATATAATGGAATTCTACTCTGCTATTAGAGAGAACAATATCATGGCATTTGCCACCAAATGCATGGAGATGGAGAAAATTATGCTGAGTGAAATATCCCAAACTCAGAGACTTAATGGAAGATTATTTTCTCTCATATGTGGAAGCTAGAGGAAAATCTATGGCTGAAAGTTAGCTAAGTTCACACAATAAACTCAACATAGGTAAAATATCTCACAAACATGTGGAACCATAACTATGAAGTTGTGGGGAGAAGAGAGAAGGGAGGGAGGGATTAGGAAGGTTTCCAATGCAACTGGAAAATTTCAACTACCATGACAAGCCCAACTATACACAGATGGGCAAAGAAGCTAGAAAATTTAAAAAGTAATACACATGTATATGCTTATTTCTATCTATAACATGGGAATAAAGCAGAGGAGACACGAGAGCAGGGAATGATTGAAAGGTTTACATCCTGGACCAGGATTGTCCTTAAATTACTTTGTCAAATTCCATGTATGCATGGATATGTAGCAACAATCCCCTCCAATATGTAATACTACATCGAAAGAATAAAGAAGAAAAAAAGAAATAGCTGGAATTTTAAGGACAGTTAAATAAATATCATATTTTCTTATGAGCACATTTGAAGTTTTATACTTTGGAGGTAGGATAAAAATGAATTGAATGTGCATGAGTTTGTGGAGTCAGCCAGTAATTATGTTATAGTAATTTTTATTTATTTATTAGACATATTCTTACATATTGGAGGGAATTGATGTTACATATTCACACATGCATGGATATTGACATAGTGAGATAGAAAGTTAAGTCCATTCCTAATCCAGGATCTATCCCCCTACATCCATTCTCCAAACTCATGTCTCCTCTATAATCCATCCATATTCTAATTTGAATTGAATATATATACATATATGCATATATATATTGAAATTTCTGAGTTTCTCTGCCTGCCAGGTATATATAGGCATCAAACGGGAGTGTAGTATTGATAATACCCTTTGTCCCTCCCTCCTTTCTCTGCCTCCCTCCCTTCTTCCCCAACCTTCATAGGTATGGATCCCCCAGCTTATGTGAAATTTCATCTATGGTGAGTTTATTACTTAAACTCAGCTAACTGTCATCCTGTCTTAGGTTTTATTCTTGCTTCCACATATGGAAGAAAATATTTGGCCCCTGAGTCTCTGAGTTAGGGATAGTTCACTCAGCATAATTGTTTCCATGTACATCCATTTGGCTGAAAAGACCATGATATCGTTTTCTCTAATAGTAGAGTAGATCCCCATTGTATGTATGTGTGTGTGTGTGTGTGTGTGTGTGTGTATGTGTGTGTGTGTGTATATGTGTGTGTGTGTGTGTGTGTGTGTGTATATATATATATATCCATATATATCTCACAGTTGTTGACTCTACTCATCCAGTGGGGAGCATCTGGGTTGGATCCATACTTCACCTATTGTAACTTCAGTTGCTATAAGCATTGATGCTGTTGTGTCTCTGTAGTATGCCAATTCCAGCTCTTTTGGGAAAATACCCAGGAATGGGATAGCTAGTTCCAACCTAGTTTTTTTCTTTTTTTTTTTTAAGACAGAAGGACAGTGTGTGTGTGTGAGAGAGAGACAGAGAGAGTCAACTTTATTGAGTTTTTCACATGGCTTTCGTTGCTCTAGCAGTTGTGTACATGGGTGCTGGGCTTTGAATCCCTATACTTGTGCATGCCAGGCAAGTGCCATAACCTCTGAGCCTCCTCTCCAGTCCCCCAACTCTAGCTTTTGAGGAGTCTCTGCATTGCTTTCCAGAGTGACTATACCAGTTTGCAGTCCCACTAGCAGTGTGTTAGTGTTCCTTTCTCCCCACAACCCCTCCAGCATCTATTATTATTTGTACTCTTCATTTTTGTCACTCTGACTGAACTGAGGTGGAATCTCAGTGAAGTTTTGATTTGCATTTCTCTGTTAGTGATGTAGAAAATATTCTCATGTATTTATTGGCTTTCTGGACTTTGGCTGTTGAGAAGTTTCTGTTTAGTTCCCTAGTCTATTTATTGATTGTATTATTTTTGGTTTTGGTGTTGAGTTTTTTTAGTTCTTTATATATTCTGGATATTAGTCCCCTGTCTGAGGCATAGCATACAATGTTTCTCTCCCATTCTGTAGGTTCTCTCATAATACTCTGGACTCAATATTTAGCTGAGACGCTTTTCAGTTTAATAGCATCCCACTCATTGATTCTTGGCTTTAATTCCTGAGCTATGGGTATCTTGTTGAGGAGGTGCCTACAATGATGTCCTAGAGTGTTGATCCAATATTTTCTTCTTGCAGTTGCATAGGTGCTGATTTAATTCCTCATTCTTTTATCCATTTTGATTTGATTTTTTATCCAATTTCAGTTGTCTGCATGGCTATCCAGTTGGTCCAGCACCATTTGTTGAACAGGCTATCTTTCCTCCATGCTTGTTTGTCTTAGTGTCTTCTATTCTATTCCAGTGGTCTTCATGTCTGTTTTGATACCAATACCACATTGCTTTTGTTACCTCAGACTTATAGTATAATTTCAGATCAGGTATTGTGTAATCTCCTATTTCTTCTTTCTGGCTTAGTAATGTTTATTCCAAGTTTCTTATTATTCAAAATGAATTTGAGAATTGGTTTTTCTATATCCATGAATAGTGTCACTGGCATCTTGATGGGGATTGCATTTAATCTGTACAGGGCTTTCTGCAGAATGGCCATTTTAATTATATTGATTCTGCTTGACCAAGAACACAGAATGTTTTTCCATCTTCTCAGTTGTTCAATTTCTTTTCTTAATGTTCAGTAGTTTTCATTGTAGAGTTCCTTTACATCCTTTGTTAGATTAATGCCCAACTATTTTATACTTTTTCAAGTTATTATGAATGGGACAGATATCCTCTTTGGCAGAATCATTGCTGGAGTATAGGAATGCTATTGATTTATGAGAGTTCATCTTTTAATCAGCCACTTGGCTAAATTCATTTATAAGCTCTAGTAGTCTTGTGAAAGAGATTTTGGGGTCTGCTATATATAGGATCATGTCATCAGCAAATAGAGATAGCTTAATGTCCTCTTTTCCTTTTCCAAATTGTTTGATTTCCTTCTCTTGTCTAATAGCTCTGGCTAGGGTTTCAAGGACTGTATTGAATAAGAACAGTGAGAGTGGACAGCCTTGTCATGTACACAAATTTGGTGGGAATGATTTCAGTCTTTCACCATAAAGTATAATGTTGGCTATGGATTTGTCATGAATGGCTCCTAAAAAATTAAAGTATCTTCCTTTGATACTTATCTTCTCTAGAGTTTTGAGCATGAATGGCTGTTGAATTATATCAAAGGCCTTTTATGCATCAATTCAGATGATCATATGATTTTTGCCTTTAATTCTGTTTAAGTGGTGAATCACATTTATTTATTTGCTTATGTTGAATCAGCCATTCATCCCTGGAATGAAACCCACTTGATCATGATATATTATCTTTTTGGTGTGTTTTTGGATGCAATTTACTAGAATTTTATTAAGGACTTTTGGATCCATATTCATCAGGGAAATTGGCCTGTAGCTTTCTTTTCTTGATATATCTTTGTTGGGTTTTGGAATCAGGGTTATATTTGCCTCATAAAAAGTATTTTGGAGTGTTCCTTCACTTTCAGTTTCATGGAATAGCTTATTAAGAGGATGTATTAATTACTCTGTGAAGGTCTGGTAGACCTCTGCTGAGAATCCATCAGATCCTGGGCTTTTCATTTTTAGAAGCCCTTTGATGGATGTTTCAATTTCACTACCTGAGATTGGTTTGTTTAGATTTTCAATTTCCTCCTGTGTTACTTTGGCAGTGTAATATGGGGCTAATTACTTGTCCATGTCTTCCAAATTATTGAATTGGTACAGTACAGTTTTTTCAAAACAAGTTCTCATAATCCTCTGGAGTTTGGTTGAGTCAATGCTGATGTGTCCATTTTCATCTTTGATTTTTGATTTTGTTGACTTGCTTCACTTCATTCTTCAATTTGGTGAGATTGACTAGGGGTCTGTAAATTATATTTAATTCTTGAAAGAAATAACTGTTTTGTTGTTGATTCTTTCTTTCTTTCTTCTTCTTCTTCTTTTTTTTTTTTCAGTTCCATTGATTTCAGCTCTGATAGTGGATATTTCCTGCCTTTTGTTGGATTTGGGATTGCATTGTTCCTCTTTAGGTAGGTATTTGATTTGGAACATATTTGGTTTCTCTCTTAATATATGATGAAGGCACTCAGTGCTCTTAATTTACCTCTAAGAATGTTTTTATTCTGTCCTGCAGATTTTGATATGTTGTGTCATCTTTCTTATTCATTTCTAAGAATTTCTTGATTTCTGTTCTCATTTCATCTTTGATCCATTTTTCAGTTAAGAGGGTATTATTCAATCTCTAAGTGTTTATGTACTTCCTATTGTTTTTCTTGGGGTTAATTGATAAGATCATACCATTGTGGTCTGACAGGATAAATGGGATTATTGCAACTAATTTGTATTTGCTAAGATTTCCTTTGTGGACTAGGATGTGTTCTATTTTGGAGAAAAATCTATGTGCTGCTGAGAAGAAGGTAAACTCAGTCAATTTGTGATAGAATATTCTGCAAATGTCTGTTAAATCCAATTGATTGACAGAGTTGTTTAGTTAGAGATAATTTTATCTATTTGTTTGCTCTGATGATCTGTCTATTTTTGATAATGGTGTATTAAAGTCCCCCAGTATTATTGTGTTGAGGTCCACAAGCAAATTCATGTCCTTAAGTACCTTTTCCACATGTTTGAAGGGTTGTAATTGGGGGCATATATGTTAACTATCATTGAGACAGTTTTAGGAGAGATAGTAAAATGGCTAGGTAGTCAGGACAGGAAAAAGGGTGGAGAGTGATTGACAGGGCATGCTCAGGGCCTTCAAATGCAAAAAGACCATGAGGCTCACCTTTGTCCCAACTAAGAGATGGGGGTGGTCATAGGTGGGAACTAGGAAGGATTTGCCACCTTTTGTTTTAAATAGATTTTAACCAGTGGTGTTCTTGACCAGTTTCAATGCCTGTTTTTGCATAGATTTTAACCAATGACTTTGGTACTAAGTTTCAATGCCTGCTTTGCATAAGTTTCAACCAATGATGTTGATGCATTTCTCAATGCCTGCTTGCATGAATGTTAATTATGCTCATACCCCAAATCAATACAACCCCTGGCCTAACCTCCATTAGATGGTGTCCTCTTTCCAGGTGCCCCTCCGCCTTGCAGAGTCTCTGCTCTTCTTCCTAAATAAATCCTACTCCTTTTACTCCCCTTTCTGTGTTTGTCCATGGATTTGATTCTTCAAATTCATGAGACAAGAACACAGAAGATTGGCTCTGGGTTCCTGGGCTGAATTTCCACCACACCAAGAGCTGCAGTACCCAGATTTTAGCTGGAGAGTTGCTAACACTTTCGGCTGCAGACACCTGTTGCCAGCCCAAATTCCCAGTTTTAAGTGGGAATGGCTGCAAACACTAGAAGCAAGCTATTTTGGCTGCTGGACTCTGTAGTGGCCCAGACTCCATTAGCCAGTGGGAGCAGAGAATCTGGCCTCATCTCAAAATCCCAGCATCATCATTATATCTACTTTATAGTTTAATTTATTTTTTATTAGTGTATTATAGTTGTATATAATTGATGGGATTTGTTGTCACATATTCATAAAGGCACACAGTACAGCAATACAATTTGGTCACCACCACCCAATGCCCCTGTACCTTTCTCCTCCCATCCCCTGACCATATGTCTCTCTTCTGGGTCCCTTATTTTTCCTAAAATACCCAAATACCTATGAAGAACATTTTTTATGTACATGACTATAGTATATATAGTGACAAATTTATAACTGCTTGGACTGTACCTTGCTTTACCTCAGTTCCAATTTTTCCCCTTTTCCCTTCCTATCATCCTTTCCTATTCTTTGATATATTTGACAATAGGATTAAATATTTATATTTCTGTAAAGGCATGCATTATAGCTTGTTCATATATATTATCTAGTATCTTGCAATTGTGTCTCATAAATATTAACATGTTGCATTTTTGTTCTGTGGTTCTAATCCATGAGTTTACCTTCCTTTCCCCAACCCTTGATGCATTTTTTCTTTTACTATGCAGTGATCTTATTTACCCCTTCTGACTAATTTTTGGTCAAAATTAACTTTGTTGGATATAAGGATCACAACACCAACCTGCTTTCTTGGGCCATAAGCCTGGTAGGTTTACTGCTAACCTTACATCTTCAATCTGTGTCTTTTTTTGGCTCCAAGATGTAAGCAGCATATTGTTGGATATTTTTTTTTCTTTTTGATAGTTTGATAATTTCTGTCTTTTTATTGGGGCATTGAGTCCATTCACATTCAGTGTTAGAATAGATATGTGCTTCTGGGTCCCTGGTGTTGTGACCTTTGCTGCATTTTGTGCAATCTTGGATATATTTTAATGAGTTATGATTTTATTTACTTTCATGATTATGGACTTTTGGAGTTGTTAGTCTGTTCCTCTCATTGAAGTTTATTTTTGAATGCTCCTTTTAGAGTTGGTTTTGTGTTCACAGATGTTCTTAGTTTGTTCTTATAATGGAAGTATTTTATTTACCATCACATTTAAACCTGAGTTTTGCAGGGTGTGGTATCTTTGGATGAAAATTATTTTCTTTAAATATTTAAAAAATATTGTCCCATGCTTTCCTGGCATTTATTGTCTGAACTGAAAACTCAACAGTAGTCCTTAAAGATCTGCCTCTGAATGTGATTTGGTGTTTATCTCTACTGCTTTTAAAATTCTTTCCTTGATTTCTGTTATTCATTTCACATATGATGTGTCCTGGTCAGTTTCTCATTTTGTTATGTCTATTTGGTGTCCTTTAGGCATCTTGAATTTGAATTTCTGGATCAATTCTAATATGGGGGAATTTTCTTTGACTATCTCATTGGAAAGTTTCTTTGTGTTGTTCATTTATTTTTCTATGTTTTCTCCTATTCCAATAACTCTCACATTATTTCTTCTCAACTCATTCCATACTTCTTGGAAGTTCTTATCATGCTCAGTAAGTGTTTTCTTGTCTATCTTCCTTGCATTCAAAATTGATTATCCTGCCTTTGTTATCTGAAGATTGTTCTTTGAGAGCTGACATTCTATTTTATACTGGGTTTATTCCGATATTATTATCTTCCATTGAACTTTTGTTTTGTTTGACTTCATTTTTAAATTCTAAGAGGTCTTCCATATCTTTTCAGACTCTCTCTTTATCAAAGTGTTCTCTCATCCCCTGAAATCGCTCTTTTAGTTTCTTCTTTAACACTTCTTTTAATTCTTTGTTTTAATAATCAGATTGTTGCTACTTTTTTCTAGGTTTTCATCAAGGACCCTATCCACGGCCTCCTTGACTGGGGAGTTGTGGGTTTGAGGAGGATAATTGCATCCCTTTTTCTTCATTTTCAGGGCTAGGGAGTGGGCCTGTGAGCCCTATTTGGTTATTTTACTTTGAAGATGTTGTTGAGTTGTGGGGTTTTTGTCACTTTGGCAACTTGTGCAATTTGAGAAGCTGAAATTAACAGCAGGCTCCCCAATCTACATCAATTATTGGTCTTTATGATTTCTAATGCCTCACAAGATAAGGCCAAGTAGACAATATAAGAAGCCAGTGGGTACAAAAAAAAATTTTGTTAACCTGGTTGCTTTACTCCTTCTGAAACTGTTACCATGTTAACTACCACCTATGAGCAGAATGGTGGGATTAATAACTATCCTTGTTTACAACACTATTAACCAACAGACTATATCTGGATTAAATTAACCAAGCTTTATCAAATTTAAGCATTCACAACAGATTTCCATGAAGGCCCTCCATAATGTGACTAAACAATATGTTCAGTTACTGTAAGAATCTTCCAAATTACCAAAAACAAAAAATAAAAATCAAAGAACAAACAAACAAGAATAAATGGAGAGAGAGGCAGAGGGAGAGATTGGGTGAATGATGTTGGGGCAGGGTAAGTGTTAGAAGAAAAGAGTGGCTTTTGCTAGAGAATAGGGAAGGTGTGGGTAACAGAGAAGTGGACTACTAGTGGGTTTTGCAGCCTTGACCTAAGTGGTATGGCGAGTACTAATATTTACATTAAAGCAAGTGTTCAAGGGAGAAGTAAGAAACAAGAAAGTAGAAAAAAGAAATAGGTCCACAGCAACATCTACTGCAAACAAACACACACACATTAAACAAAACCGAAAAATTCAAACTCTGCTGTATGGACTTGAAATAGCCATCCTGATCACCAGTAAAGTCTGACCAGTTATATTAAAATGTTGTCCCTGAGGCTGCTGGCTTAATGTTTGGGAGGGGTTTGCCTTCAGGCAGCCCTTTCACTCCTTGATCCAATTATCTCTGGTTTAACTGTCCTGTAGGCTACACTGGCTCCAGGCTCTCCTCTTAGGTCCACTTGAATTTGGCCAGGGGTTGTAGGTAATAAGTGTCCTATACAAAGTTCTGTCCACCTTGCCTGTGTGCTCCAAATGGCTACAGCCTCCTCCACTTAGTGCTGGAAGGAGGATCAATGATCTCTCCTCAGAGCATGGATGCCACAGAATTGTCCCAGTTTAAGCAGGGAACAGAGCTCCTGTTTGCCCTCTGCCCCTTCACAGGAGGGTGTAGGATCCTGGCAGTATTGTAGGGAAATTTGCCTTAGATTCCCTGTTTCATTACCCTGCTTGTTTGTCCATAAAGGCTACAGTCTGATCTCCTTCTAGGTGGGAGGGGGAATCTGTCCCCTCCTCCCCAGCAGAAATGTGGAGAGAGCCTGCTATCAGTCCAATACTGCTTCTCTAGGCACAGTCAGTCTCTGTTTGGTTGAACTGGTCAGAGTGAGGAACAGTGTCATGCCCACTGCTGTACTGAAGCACAAGCAGTACCTGGTAACTGGCTTGGTCTAAATAATTTCCTCTTGCTACACCAAAGTGTCTGAGTCACTGATCTCCTACTGACCTGCACTGTTTTCAGCAAATCTTTTCCAATATGTGCTCCTTGCAGGAAGGTAGCTATCCTAGTGTTTCTTCCTTTCAGGTCACAGACATGCTGGGGTGTGACTTGCTTGTCGCCTGCCATTTCCCAGGATCCATGTTATAGTAATTAGCATATTTATAATTATAGAATATTTTAGGTCTCATATGAATAAATACATAAATGTTTTTACTGGGATAATGGAAAGGTATACATTACAGCTTAGTAAATCCTTTAAAATGAAACACAACATATCTTACAACATTTAAGATCAGAATCTTTGTTATTTAAATATACAGTTTGAATCTCCTACATATTTAGGTTTATTGAAATACCATCTATTCCCCAGTAATACAACATATAAATGTCCTAAGTCATGGAGGCAACTTGATTGAAAGTTATCTTTAGCCAGTGTTGAAAATAAAATTTCTCTTACTACAACAATAAAAAAATATTGCATAGGGATTCTATTTCAAGCATGAAATGCTGAATTATTTTACTATATTTCTCCTTAAGTTCTCCTTTTTTCAAGTGCTTTGGAACAGTAACATTGAATTTAATTTCCTTATTTGGCATTATAAACTTAAGAAATGCTTCCTTACCAATTAAAAGACTTGGGATGTTCTGAAGAAAAGTATGATTATTTTTCTTCTCATCCTACCCACCCCTTTCATCTATTAATTTGGATTTATATAATTCTCTACACTTCTTTGATTATATGAGCATCTTTAAACATTTATGCATGCAGATATTTAATAGATATCATATTCCTGTCTTCAAACAATACTATGCTGCAACTAGAAATAAATACCTATTGCCATGGCAATAGTTATAATGAAAAAGCTGTGAATTTAATTCAAAGAACATACTTCCCCAGTTGCACTTGTAAACAGCCAGTAAGTATGCTTACAATTGATTGCTTATGCATAAATGATTGCTTCTGTTACAGAACATAAAAAATAATATTTTGAAATAAAAATATGCTACAGCATAGAAGGAAGTTTTAAACTAAAGCTTAAAATCAAAAAAGCAGAAAATAGAAAAATTAAAGATTGACTACCATGTTTGCATTGTATGTATTATGAAATAAAATTTCACTTTGAACAAGTTAGATTGCTGAGTAATTGCAAATGCATTTCTTCCAAATTCAAAATAGCTATGTAGGGAAGAATCAGTATTTCTTTAAGAAGACACATGATTCATGATTTAGCTAAATTTTTATACAATGGGTTCATTTCTCAATCACTTGGGATGGACTTTGGTGCTGAGGACAGCAACAACTCTCATGACTTCTGGTGCCTTGCCACAACCTCACATGTAGTTTTATGGCCAAGGGTTGGCAATTTCATGCAATTTGGATATTTGTTTTCTCTGGAGATTGTAACTCTTTATAAATTGACAGCAGTTGAACCAAGAAAAGAGGTATATGAACATTTCTGCAGAAATCATAATTCCTTGAAAGAATTTGAGTAGACATAGAAGATTGGTGTTTTCCAGAATGCAAAGTGATTTTGGAATATGAAAATTTCTCTTTATTCAGTTCCATATAAATTTTTCATGGATTTGTGTTCCTAGACTAAGAAACATTAGAATGTGAATTAAAAAATAGTTTTTCTTAAAAAATAAACAAAAATACATACAATATGATTTATTTACTGTTTACATACATACACAATAATAGTTTGGGGAATCTTAACTAGAGCATTTAAATGCTCTGCATTGAAGAAACTTTCAGAAATTGTTTATTGTATATAAACATAGATATTAATAATAATTTTATTGAGAAATACATGACCTCTTGAACACCTTTAGAATAATATTAAATGATTAGCGATAAAATAGTATAAATTTTTTGTTTATATAACTTTAAACTGACTGAAAAAATAATATCAAAGCCTCTGACACCAAAATAAACTTTATATTTTTCTTTCTTTTGTTTTTTAAAGAGAGAGAGGGACAGTGTGAGAGACAGAAAGATAGAATCAATTTTATTTAGTTTTTCATGTGGCTTTCATTGCTCCAACACTTTGTTGTGCACATGGTGCTGGAGTTTGAACATGCACCCTCACTCATGCCAGGCAAGCACTGAACCACTGAGCCACCACTCCAGGCCCAAATATTATATTTTCATAAAATTTTGGAAGTCTCCTTAAATAGCCAGCATATATAGAAATTATAAATGCAAAACAGGAAAACAAATGCATAAATAAATTCATTTAACATGTTTTTGTCGAACATGTGCTAACTGACAACTATTGTGAAAGATGATGCATAATGTGGGGGACCAGGAAAAATGCTCATCCTTAATCTCAGGAACCGTACAGAGTAAGCATTAGGAGATATGGAGAGAAACAAGTGAGGGATTAAAGCTCTTGGAAGTCATACTGGTTCTGAAGTAATCCTCAATCTAGTTCAAAAGCATTGTTATTATCACACATGGTTGTACATTTTCCTTTGCAGAACTTTCAGATCTCTTTTTTTGGCACTCAGTTATCTGAAGGAAAAGGTCATGTCCAAAGAACATAATTCAAAGGATCTCTTCCTGCTACAAAAATATTGCCGTGTTAATCAATCCAACAGAGTTGACAGAAATTTGCCTTTATTTTCTAATTCTCCATATTCAGCATCTTTCCTCCCTCAACAATTGGTACTTTCTCTTGCTAATAAACTCATTTTCAATAAGATGTGAGAGATGACATATCTACCTATCCCAGATACATATATAGTTAATAAGAATAATTTAATATTAAAGTATTGTTTCAAAAAGCTTTACTTTCAGAGCAAAACAAGTTCATCAGTTTCCCATTATCCAGATTTCTAAATTTTTGATATAATAACTTTTCTCAAGCAAATTTCACAGTAGCTTAACTGAGTCATTCCTACTGAAGAAGCTTAAATAATACATGAATAAATTCCTAAAGCTGGATTTCAAGTCATAATGCAGTAAAATGTAATAAGTATAGAGGAGGGCCTTTCATAGAATCCTTCAAATCAAAGCCTGTGAAAGAATGAAAAAGTGACAACATGTAGTCACTACTGAATCTAGCATGAACTGAAGAAATTCACTATTTCTATTCGTATCAGAATGTGATACGTCACATTGAGGTGACGGATGGTGTGGTGACCTGAGGTCACAGAGGAGTATATTAAGGTGTCTCATTAGCTGTGTTTTTGATTAAAGGAAATAAAAAATTCCATTATCTTCCATTTCAAAACATATTCCTGAAGAAAAATAAGTAAAATTATGTTAGAGTAGCAGAGATGTTTCTCTCTCAACAAGAGAATAATAATCAAATTATAGGTCTATAGTTTTCCCTTCCAATTGTTTGCTTTTATGGTAAAAGATGTGTTAAGGTAATGATTTATTAATTTGTTTCAGGAAAAAAGTGCAAACCTTTTAATATGCTTAAGGCATGGGAGTATTAGACTCTGATTTTACTTTTAGGGTAATTCCAATAAGATAAACCTTTGAAATGAGGCATATAAAGAACATTTTAATCATTCAATTTCTCTGTATTGCTACAGCTTATGAGAATAGACATGGAAAGATAAATTAATAGACAAATAGAGCAATTTGAAAGATAAATTAATGGACAAATATAGCAATTCTAGCATCCACTGAGCTTACAATGTGTGCTGGCACTGTGGAGGGCACCTCAGAAGAAATGTAGCATGTTGCAGGAACACAGAGATGATTATAATTTCTCCTGACAGAAAATTTTGGTTCAATTACAGCTATAGATGCGACAAATATGCAAGGTAGGTGTGGAGAGGTTGAAGTGATACAACAGAATGCTAATGACAGAACTCAACAACCACAAGACTTCATATTGGAACATACTTTAGAGTATGTGCCATGTCAAAAGCACTTTCTAACATGTGATTTAGGTTAAGACAGTTTACATACACTTGACATAGGGTTGTAGAAGTACAGAAAGGTATAAGTAGTAGTAATAGGGATTTTATATGACACTTTTATGAGCTAGACTTTGTTCTAGACTATTGTCTTGTGTTAACATATCTAGTCTTACCTATGAGGTAATCACCATTTTCATACCCATCTTGCAAATGTAGGGACTGAGACAGTGAGGGGTCACAAAAACAAAACACAATCAAACCAAAACAATAAAAGCAGTTAAAGTAACAGCAGTATGGCTTCAGTGTCTGTACCATCAACTACTGTTCCAGAGCATCTCATAGTAAGATGATTGGGGCATATCTAAATGGTCTTACATGTATTAATTAGGATTACTGTTCTCACTAACTTTGTACTAGTAGATCACTTATCACCCTATTTTATGGCCATTTACTGTATTTACTGACCATTTAACTCCTAGGCTAGGTAAATCTTCAATATTACCCTTGGCAATTAGTTTTTTTTGTCTTTATTTTTCTTTTTTCTCTTTCTGTTTTTATTTTGTTTTTGTTTTTTGTACCAAGGATTTTTTTTTATACAGGGGCACTTAACAAATGAGCCACATCCCTGGCCCTTTATTTTTTATTTGTATTTTGAGGCAGGGTCACCTATGAAGTTTACTGCCTCGTAAAGCTGCTGAGGCTGGTTACCAACTTGGGATCCTCTTGCCTCAGCCTGCTGAGCTGCTGGGATTATAGGTATGTACCACGTCACCTGCCTACCTTTTCACCAGTTTCTTGCATATGGTTCAATTTTACAGTCATTTACTGAGGATCAGTTGTTTACAGTGCTAATTTGAGTACAGGTAAATAAGGCAGACCAGAGAGTGACTTCCTTCAAGGGGTTTGTACTCTAGGACAAAGTCCTCATTACCAACAGGGGGGAAAAATGTACATACAAGTCAATTTGAAAATTACGATAGGGCTGGAGTGGTAGCTTGGAGGTTACAGCGCTTGCCCGGCATGCACGAGTACCCATTTTCAAACCCCAGCACCAGATACACAAGGAAGTCTTGGAGCAACAAAAACCACATGAAAAACTAAATAAAATCTCCCTCTCGCTATCTCTCTCACTGTCCCTCTCTTTTAAAAAAAATTTAAAATGCAATGATAAAAGTATAGATAGGATTTATGAAGCACAACTGATTTATTTAGTGATTTGTCTGATTAGAATCAGAGAAAACATTTAGAAAATTGCTGTGATGATGTGGGACAGAATTGAGAGAGGATTCGCTTGTAGTACAGGAGTTGTTACATGATTTTACATGACAGAGGAGGTCTTGATTGACTTCCACCATTCTAGTTTCTGTAACTGGAGAAATAATTTAGCCTTTTATTCAGAGAAATATATGGTATCAGTCTGAAGCTCAATAAACACACATTTATTTTTATATTTGATGAGCTTGTGAGACTATTAATTAGAAATGCTGAATGTGGAATTGGATACCTGGGGATAATATATAAGATTAAACAAAAGATAATAATAAGAAGGAAACTTGAGATATAATCATTATTTAAGGGTGTGCAGAGAAGGAAAAGCCACAGATTTATGATAACATATGCAAAAGAATAGAGTTATTACAATAAATAGAAGAGATTGTTTCATGACAAAATAGTGGTCAATAATTCCAGAAGGTATAGATTAAAAATTGCTAGTAAAACATGTAAGGTTCTGGAATGAGTATTAATATGCAATAATGCTATTTCTCTCAATTACTCTGTAAATTTAGTGCAATTTTAATCAAAACAACTTTGGAATACTTGAAAAATATTCTAAAATTCTTTTGGGAAAACAAGTGCTTTATAAATAATACATTTTTGAAGTTAAATATAATTTAGAGTACCTGCTTTAGAAGATATTAAAATGGCCTAAAATGGTATAATTTAAAATGAATGTGATTCTTATATAAGAATATACAGATTCCACAATAAAATAATAAAAAATATTTCTCCCAAACTCCAAGAACTTAAAATATTTAGCATATGATAAAAGCAGTATAAACATCAGGGGAAAACTATGAATACTAAATATCAGATGCTGATTTAACTGGATAATTATTTACTTTATAGAATATAAAACTGGACCCACATTTTATGACATCTACAGAATAGCTTCCAGACGTATTAATGGCAAAATATCAAAATGAGAAAATGGATGTAATAAAATAAAAGTATAAATGAATGATCTATCATCTAAATGGGGAGAATAGATTTTTCTAAGTGTAAAATTCCAAATAAATAACATAAAAATATAAACAGACTATTTAATCCAATAGAAGAAAAGCCATTTGTAACCCCTATCTCAACATATTTCAAGTATGCCCATCCATGGGTGTATCTACATATATTTTTGTACATATATTCTTAAAAACCCAGAAAGGCTCTTAAGCACTAAGAAAACATTCATAGTAAAAGCATCAAATTATTAAATAATGAAGAAATAGTGTTGGCAAATAAACCTTCAGAGATGTGTTTCATTTACTTGAAAAATTTGCCAGATAGATTAGAACAAAAATGAAATATATTTTTTACCTGTAAAATAGAGGGGGTAGGTTAATATTAAGCATAAGAAAGTTCTTAAGATAAATGATCATTTTCATGAATTTTGGGGCAATTCTAACAAAATATGACTTTTAAGAGAAAAATTTTAATCTACAGAGCCTTATAATATTTCTTTCAATAATTTTATTCAGAGGAATTAATCTTTAGGACCCACTCTTGGTTATTCATAAACCTGTAGTTACAAGGATAGAAAAGCACAATCAACATTAACATAAGAGTTAGAAAAATTTGTGAGCAACACTCACCTTTTCTGAATTTTTGTTTTTAGAGCCATGTTAATATTTTATAGTTCCCCAATTCAATACATAAATAAAAGTTGAAAAAATTTCAATGAATAGAATCAGAGGCAGATAATTATTTTTAAAATAAATTACACAGCTATTTAATTTCCATTCAAATTATTAAATTTGTTATACAATTTAGTATGTATGTACATATTCATACATTTATATTTTCATATTAAGATAAGTGAAAGAAAGAAAAATAAATAGCCCTGAACTCTAGAGCTCTGTCGTTTGTGAAACCAAGATCTCCTGCATCAATGATAATACTCAAGTCCCCATCTTTATTCCTAAATAGTATTCTCCAAGAAAGGAACAGGGCTACTTAAGAAATGTATGATTCCCAGACTGGGACTGAGAAAGATTATGCTAAGCCTAAAAGATATTCAAGTATATAAAGAAGTTCTTTAAAAGTGATTGGAATCTCCCCCAAAAGTATGAAGCAGCCAGTTTGAAACAGTCCTTGCTGGCAAATGTGAGTATGAGTTGTTAATACAAAATAAAGTAAGATTCCCTTCAATTTTCTAGTTTAGATTTAGTTTCTTCTTCTATTTTGATGTGGACATTTATTTCTACAAGCTTATTGGCTTCATACTAACATGTACAAAGGAATAAATAAATAAATATACATGAAAACTAAAACTTTTCAGTACAACTCTAGCTAACAAATGTAGAAAGCATTATGGAACTAGTGAAGTCACTATTTAGAAGTGCCATATAATATTTTTTTTTCAGGCAAGGTTAGTCAATAGGTAATACATCTAGTGGGCAAAAAGATTCATAAGAAATAGGACACATATAGTATCAAAGAAATTCCCCATAATGTATTTAGTAAGTCAAAGAGAAAAATCAAGTAGCCTGACAAACACCACATTAATACAGTCAGGCATGTTTTTATCACCTGCAATGGGATAAATTAATATCACGAGCTGCCTCTTGATATATTGGACCTTGAGAGATACAATACCACTTCAATACTATCACTGCCAAAAATGCGGACAAATTCAAAATGAATTACATTCTACAAAATCAGTGGTCTGTACTCTTTAAAAGTGACAAGATCAAGATCATGAGGATATCTAATTTTCAAGATTAAAGTAAAATGAAGACATGAAAATTACATGGCAGATGTATTTCTCGATTGAATTCTAGACCACAACATGGCTTTTTGTTGTTATTTATTTTTCTTATTTTTTTTCATTTCTTATTGCTTTATAGGATATTACTGAAGTAATTTTTGGTATTTGAATAATATTTACAATGGATTAAAGTTTGATTTCCTAATTGTGATAACTATAGTGAGCTATGTGAGAGAATGTGAGAAAAAATCATTGCCTGTAGGAAACACTTTGAAGCATTTACATTACGCTTAAACCCATCTTTAATAATTTTATGGAAAAATAGAATGATAATATAAATATGGCAGAGGCTACATTAGGGATCCTGGAAAAGTGGTATACAGGCAATCTCCAGGCTATTTTTCATTTAATTTTTAAATAGCTATAAAATTACTTCTGAATAACAATTGCTCATCTAAAATGAGAATCAATTCTAAGCTTAAAACTAATGCTTCTAAAATTCACTGAAATGTCAATATTTTATGTTATTTCCCAATCAAGGAAGAAACGTTTCCTACATATTAAAATGTGTAATCATTTTCCCCTTCGCTTCGCTTTTTGTTTGTCATCGCTGTTTAACCAATGAAAAAGTATAATGTTACCCATGTTTTTAAATAAGGAAATAGCATAATAATTACGTGTTTTACATGTATACATTATACATATTTTCACATACATAAGTATAACTATATTACATATATATTATATACCTATTGTTTATGTAAAAACTGCTTTTGTGAGCACATATGTACACATACATACAAGTATTTCTCAGTCAAGGGAGAAAAGAGAGAGATTAAAAAAACCTAAATTGGGGAATATATAGTTAATTACTATAGGAAAATAATTCATACGCAACAAAGTAGGTGAATGATTTTGAAAAGAGGAAGTTATTATAAACAAAATACTAAAAAACAATGCTTTGTGACTGCCATCATTAATGATCCACAGTTCTATTACTAAGGTAAAATTGTTCTTGAAGATCCACAACTTGACTTTCTGTAACCATTTGAACAAGTGGGTGTGAACAACCTTTGAAAAATCAGAACTCTTATGTCATCATTTCTGCTTTTTTTTTTTTTGAGAGAGAGAGAAAGAGTGACAGGGAGAGGGAGAGAGAAAGAAAGAGAGAGAGAGAGAGAGATAAAATCAATTTTATGTAGTTTTTCATGTGGCTTTCCGTGCTTGGAGACTTTATTGCGTACATGCTGCTGGGATTCGAACCCACATACTAGAGCATGCCAGGCAAGCACCGCAATCACTGAGCCACCGCTGTAGCCCATTCCTGCTTTTTAACAAAACAGTTTACTACAAAGACAATGCTAAAATCTGAACTAAGATATTGGACTACTATTAAAAACCCTTCGAATGCAAGTTCAAGAAAATAAAAATCTAAAACCTGACCATTTGCTCACGTCTCTGTGGAAACTGGAAAGTCTATCAGGAACACTTCATTTTAGTGTTTGCCTAGGGTGATAGACACTTTTCTGAACCAAATAAAAGTTTTGAGAACTTAATTACACAGCATTAATTAGAAAAAAGATGAAGAAGTTCAGGGATTTTTTTCTGAAATATATAGATTTTAAAAATGTCCTCATTTCACTATGGTTTCACAACACCTAAATTGCTCTTATTTTCATCTCATTTTGAATTATTTATGGAAAGCAACTTAAAAAATTCGGAAGCAGTGTACTTGATGATATTCATGTGGTGTGTGTGTATGCATGTGTACATGTATGTATGCTGAATGCCATTAACTAAGTATAAGGTAAAATACTCTATAGCAAAGAATAACTTTTACAAGTGATAACATCAGTCACTGCACAAATTTGAATACTGTCTTGATAAACACAATAGTTTTTACAGGCCGGGTCCAAGTCATTCATAGATAGAAAACAGGTTGATAATAGATATAGATATTGGTTTATTCTTTGAAGTTCAAATAGCGAATCCAAACTTTATAGGTTTTTACTAATTACTAAGACATAGTATGGTACATCACATAGACAAAGGATTTCATTAAAAAAATAAAATAACAACATATAATGATTAATGGGTGTAAAAATTCTTAGGAAGACAATTCCATTCTTCCCTGCAGGAAAAAGAAAAGCAATGGTCCCTAATTTCAGTTGCCTCTATTGTTTTATGGAAAAAGAGGCACAATGACTTAGTAGTATGTATTATTTTCCTTTATACAAGCTGTAATATCAAGCACTAACTTACCAAACTAGTCTCTGATAGAATTCAGAGATTTTTTTCCTTGTATGTGAAGGTTATACATAAGATAAGTAGGGTAAATAGGATTGGTAAGAAAAACTGTAAGGGGTATTAGAATTTCTGATGTAGACCTTTCAACTGAAAGATTCATAGTATGTCTTATATATTCCATTTAAATTAAATTTCCTATTTTCTTGGTAGCTTAGACCTCATCTCACAATCATCTTAGCCCTACTCCTTATTCACTTATTTAGAGTTAAGTACAAATCACTTGAGTTACCCGGTATAAAAGTGGTTTAAACTCATAAGGTAGTAGTGTGCTGTTAAGGTGATCATTTCTAACATACAAAATATAAAATGTACTGGAAAAGAAAATGACACATACCAAATTGCAGTTGGGTCCCTAAACTTATAAAATAATGTTCAGTGTTTGTTTATTCTTTTTATAAATGCATATCACTTAAGCACATGCATTATAAACCATGCTCATATCCTTGTAAGTGGTAGAAATAATCAAATGAAAAATTATGCTTGTGTGGGGGGAAGACCTTAGATTTTCTTTTGAATTTCAGATGAAAAGAAAACAGCAATTATAGGATTGAAAGAAAATAAGAAAAAACATTATGTGAATAGGCATTATCTTTAATGAATTAATTGCTTGAATAATAAATACAGTATCCAGATTTGATGCACTGGCAAATGATTTGAATAAGCACTGAGAAAGCTAAATGGAAGGCAACCTGAAAAGAATGCAGGAACTCAAAGCCACAAACACCTGTTAACTACTCTGAACATCTCCAATGCTGATTCTGTCATTTGGCTTGGCAACCTTTGAATACATGGCATTGAAATTGTTTCCTGCCAAGCTATCTAGTTCAATAAATGTACTGTGTTTTGTATCCCAATGAAAAGCAAGGGGTTGGTAGCATTTTCATATGCATATTGAGAATTTCCTTTTTTACTTAAATAACAAAAATTGAACCCAGGTTTCCCTAATTAAAAAAAAAAAAAACAAACCTCAAACACAGTATTTCAGTCCAACACCTCTGTTTCTTTTTCTCCTCTGACCACCTGCCTGACCTATTTCTTATTATTGACTACTTGTTATTCAGTTAAGGAGGATTGTTAGCAGTGCGGCACAGGAACACTTGGTTCTATTTAAAACAAAAGCCTACTGTTGAATTCAGTGTCAGAGCTGAGGTTTACAGCATTGAAGAATTGCCTTGATAAATGGCCCTGACATTACAGTTTCCACGACTCCACCTTCAATGTCATCACAACACAGCCTAAGTGTTAAAGTATGGCCTTCGCTGCCTCCCCAAAACATATTAACTTGATGCTTACTCTATCTCTGGATCCCATAGGCACAATAAATGGAGAAAATAACACATTTACAAACTGATAAAACCCAGCAAAGCTAATAAAATCAGACACTTTAGAGCTTGGCTAATCGTGTCCTTTGAAGGGCATCAACTAACGCATCATGTACTGCTCAGGGGGAAATCAAATTAGGTGCAGTGATGTCCCTTCAGAACTAACACATTTGAATAGACAGAAGCTATTGTAGCTAATCAACTTGCAGATGTTTTATCATTAATACAATGTTTATGTTAACAGGCCTTATGCAGTTTTAGTATAAAAGGAAGAAAATTATTTCTTAGACTGTTGTTCAGTTTGCATTCTGAATCGTTTTATTTTTATTTTGAATAAATGTGAGCATCACAATGTGGTATATAGCTCTGCAAATGATGTTCAGAATCATTTAGCCTGCATGGACTTAACTTACTCGGTTTTCGGGGATACCCGTCTTCATATCCCCAACTCTGAATGATCAACACGCAATTGGCTCCAAACGACAAAACTATGAGAGCCAAACATCTTGCCACAGGATGTTCAGTTCTGTCTTAAGCCAAAGTCTCTGCAAGGAAAGCTTCTTTATTTTTTCTTCTCCAAATTTTTGAATTCAGGGTTAATATTCTTTTTCATCAAAGCTTTTATTTGTTTTTACTACTTCACATTAATAAATTGCAGTTGTATAGACTTATGGAGCAAAAAGTGGTGTTAGATTTGTAAATACAATGTGGAATAATAATTAATTCAAGCTGATAACATATCCATCACCCCAAACATTTTTATGATGTGTACACTTAAAATTTACTCTCTTACTGGTCCTGGAAGGTACAGCATTCAGTTATTAATCATATTCACCATTCTGGGCAATACTTTTCAAAAATAATAAAAGATATATTTCTCCTTTTTAAGGCTTTGCACCCTTTGCCTTTGAAACCACCATTCTTCTCTCATTCTAGTCTCTGCCTTGTGAGTCTGGTTGCTTTAAAACTTAGGTTGAGGAGGGTAATTGGGGGGGGCACTCCTGGGGGTAATTGTAATATCCAGAATATATACACATTTTATATTATTTTGTTAAAAACTTGTATGGTTGTTCAAAAATAAAAATAAAAAAGAAAGAAACAAAAACAAAAACAAAAAAAACTTAGGTTGAGTCCGTAACTTGTCTATTGTGAATCATGCTGTGATCTGCATGGTAACATTGACATCTCTTCAATGTACGGATCTCAAATCTATTGGGTAAATATCCAGGAATGTGATTGCTGGATCATATGTAATACTGCCAGTAGTTTTTGAGGAATGATTAAAGGTTTCAAATTAGTAATAAAAACCACAAGCGTTTAGGTAAAAGCTTGAAATTGAGGACCTAACGTTTATTTCTAGATACATGATCTTTTGAAAGATACTTTACTGAAAACTTTTAGTTTGTTTTCTCACTTTAAAGTGTATGAAGATATTAATTACAACATTAATATTGTATTATTGTGATATAATAAAAATATACTTTGACACCTAGTAAATGTCCAACAGATAATAGCTATTGTAGCAGTAATCTTAATTCTTGGATAGCTAATGGTTATTCAAAAATATTAAATATTATGTTACTAATTAGTAAATAGCAGTACTAAATTTTGAGTTATTGCCTTTTAAGGATTTTCATTTATTCATTTACTTATGTAAGAAATTTATATTATCCATTATAATCAAGTCTTCTAGACACTGAAGCTTAGATTCAAGAATAAAAGGAATAAGAACATGTAGCAAATAAATGGCAGTATAGAAAGCATTATGAGAAAGAAGTTAGGGAGCCTGAGAAGTGGGAAAGAAATATTTTGTTACAGGAGTGACTATTAAGCAAGTTTAGCTCCTTAACAAAACTAAGATACAGGAGACCAACATGAAGAAGTTAAGATATGGCAAACTTCACTATTACAAGCCTTGCATCTTTCATATCTATTTCTTAGGATTTAAAACATCTTAAAGTAACATTTTCTAACTTGATATGAATATATCTATATATATTATATGTGTGTGTGTGTATGTTTGTATATATACATATATATTATTGTCAAATTCCAGAGGCAAAGTACAGGTCATGAATATTAGTATGAATCTCTGTAATAGTGGAGACATAGTTGCATTCTTTATTTTTTTATTGAAATTACAACTGTTAACTGTTGGGCTGGAGCAGTGGCTCAGCAGTTGCAGCACTTGCTTGGCATGTACGAGTACGTGAGTTCAGACCCCAGCACCATGTACACAGTGAAGTCTCAGAGTAAAGAAAGTCACATGAAAAATTGAATAAAATTGATTCTCTCTCTCAGTTTCTCTCTCTTAAAAAAAAAAGAAATTACAACTGTTAGACAATCTTTGAATAATTTTGTGTAACTATTTTCTGAATAACCTTGCCTAATTTCTAGATGGTAACAAAAAATAAACATCTAAATTATTTAAAAACAAGACTTGAATGTTATTATTTCAAAGGCATTTAACCATTGGGGAAGAAGTGGCAGGCAGCTACTTAAATATATTTTTAAGTAGATATTTTACAAAAAGAAGCATACACATTAATTCTCAGAGGCGTCCTTCTGGTTTCAGCAACTCTAAAAAGCCATCAGATGTAGACCTATTTTAAAAAATCAAAATTAAAAGGAAATTTTAAATGTTGCATCTGCGATCATTCAACCATCATGGGTTATGTTATTAAAGATTTTCCTGGCTATTCTACAAGTGACACATTTTGAATATCAGTGTACTTAGCAGTATAATTATTCTATATAGAATATTTTCTAAATTGAGAAAGAATTGTCTTAGTATTAATGATGCATTAATTTCAGAGATTTGTATTAATCTTTTCCTAGAAGCATCATCCTCAAGTCCTTACCATAAATTAGAAGATGATTAATTTCAGAATATATATTATAGATGTCTCAAGAGTAGATTCTTGAGATGATCATTTTTTTAAATTAATAAATTTTTACCACTCCACTGCAAGACCCATTATTTTCATTGAAGTATACTGATAAAAAGAAAAGTATTCATAAAAGCCAAAGAATTATTAATATTAACAACTTCTTACATTTGCTGCTAAAACGAATTACATTTATTTTTCTTACAAACATGCAATGGTTTACTTCTCCCCTGAAACTTAGGTTCATCATCCTCCCATTTCTCTCAGCAACTCAATGGACATGGTTTGAGGTTAAAACCAAGTCAATTAATCAGAATCTTCAGCTGGTTATGGAGCAGGAGTTCCCGCCTGCCGAACACCTGCTCCTCTAACAGCCCTGGCGTCTGTTTCCAGGTGCAGCACATGTTGTGTGCTCAGAAGAATTGTGAATATTTGTTTCCAGAGAACATAGCTTGGATGCTGATGTTAGCCATGAGAAAACTCACCCCCGTCAGAGGAAGTATAACTTCTGCTGGTTATTAAAATGGAAATTTTCAGATGATTATTTGATGTTCAGTTCAGAAATGGTGTTCTCTTATTGAGTGAGCAGATCCTATCCTTAAAAACCTTAGAGACACATTTTCAGGTGTTGGAGAACATTTTGTACTATTCACTCTATAAATATATTTTTTTAAAGAGAGAGGGACAATGAGAAAGAAAAAGAGATAATCAATTTTATTTAGTATTTCATGTTGCTTCCATTGCTCCAATGTTTCGTTGTGCACATGGTTCTGGGGTTCGAACCAGCATCCTCATGCATGCCAGGCAAGTGCCACAACCACTGAGCCACCACTGCAGCTCTTCTATTAATATTTTAAGCACCCTCTGTGCTTCAGTCACATTGAAGACAGTAATAATCAAAACAACAGTCATTCCTGTATTGCAGTTGGAGACAATACCTTTCTTTCTCCCCAATCTTTGGTATATACTTAAGTACGGGAAATATCTTTTTCAGGTTTTAGTCTGCATTAAATAACTACACATACCTCTGTTTTACCTTTGGAGCTAAGATATGACCATGTAGACAGTTTGATCTTGCCCTGCAGTTTTAATATATCTTCAGGTCAGGGTACCAAAGAATAATAAACCCTTACTTTGAAAATGGTCACTCTCATATTTTCTTATCTGGTTTTGACAGAAATAGTAAACATATTCTGTATTAGTGGAGTCCAAACATACACATACACACACACATTCATACATATATATGGTTACGTATTAAAAGGACAATTAGGCATCATTATTTATTCTACTATTTTCCCATTGGGCTCTTCTTTCATTTTAGGAATAACAAGATTTATAACATTCTCTAGTGAAGAAGGTATGAGTTCTACTAAAAGCAACAGGTAATTGAAAGAACTTTTGGAGGAATATTCAGTTCAGTTTCCTCTACTTTAGTTTTTGCCCTGTCAGATGGTGTTGCTAGAATTATTTCCCTTGAGGATAGATAAAACATGAAATGCAAGTCTCATAAATCCACAAAGTCATGGAATTCAGAGGGGTCATCATGCATAATCAGATTGTTGGTAAAAGATTTTAGTTCTTTGATTTCATTACTCTGTGGTATATGAGTGTGGTTATTCAGTTTGCTTATACATATAAAAATGTTAACAAACCAGAAGAAAACTTCTAATAAAGTCAGATGCAGATATCCTAGAATGTTGGTAGAGGCAAACTGCATCTCACTGTTAAGGCTAGAAAACATTGAATTGCTAGCTATATTTGTAAAACCTATTATTATCTGAACAACTTTCTTAAATATTCCAAAACAGTAATAATTACCATTTATTAATATTAATTCAAGTAACCCATCAAACCTGACAGAGTTTAGAGTTACTTTCAAATGTACGTGGAATTGCTTTTCAGGTAGATTAGGGTTAAGTTTTTTTTAAATATATTTTTGTTCATAGTATATCTTATTTAAGTGTTCACTGTTTTTAATTCTGGTATATGTACTTTTTTAATGTACACTGATAATTCCTTAAAGACATATCCAAATCATTCATAGTGTTTCATCTACCTTTTTATACTATGTCATTTCCCATTATGCATGCTGCCAAATTTTGTTTAATGAGATACCAGTTTTTTCATGTGATAGTCAATGCTGCCACTACAAAAAAGAAATAATGCTTTGCCAGAAATTATATCCATTGTTTGTGCTTATTAGACATCTGATACTTATTATCCCATTGGGTTACTAGAAAACACTGGGTAATAAAATACTATGGATGGTCTGTTCCATATCTGTCCTTCATATCTAGTCTATTCAGTATGTCTTTCCTTCCACCCTGACATTGCTCTGAATTTTTACCAAATGCCTGATCTCTTATTTGGAAATGCACAACAGGAAAAGAATACTTATTTGTTATAATGGAGTTATGGTGCTCTTATTACTAATGCTCAAACATGACAATGGAATTAAACTCTGGCAAAGATTGATAAGCACAAATATAGTCTTGCTTTCAAGACAGAAGAAAAGATGGTCCCTTTCTGCCTTTGAACTTTGACACATCTGGGTATTGTTTTTTTACAGTTGTTGCAACTCTTTCAAACAACTTTTTAAATTTAACACAGAATATAGATAGGTTACTCTTTCAAGAATGGCTGTGTATAAAGGAGAACAGAGAAGAAGAGTGAAAGTTTTCAAGAAAAAAATGAACATGGGAGAAAAATTGTGCATGGTATTGAGAAAAATCCAACAGAAAGGAAAGTGATAGTATAAAAAAGAGTTGGGGCTGAGTGTTGAATGGATGTTCTTGAAGAGTTAACAAGGACTGAGGGATAGGGTATAGGTAGAGAGATGACTTTAGATAGGAATAGAGATCACTGCATCTGTGGTGTCAGGCAGCAGGGGAGGATCGGTGCAAACAGTGCCGGGAATCTTGTAAGCTTTCTTCTAATTGCTTCAGTTTCTGAAGTATCCTTATATTTCTGTAATGTGTTCAAGGTAACCTCACTTCCAAGGGGAAACAACAGGCTCAAACTCAGGTTTGTTCAGTTGCCTTTGCTTCCAGCTTTACAGTATCAGAATTAGGCATGTGCCACAGACAATGCTGATGAGGCAAAATCCAAAAATTCTCTTTTCTTAACCGGATTATATTTATTTTATGGTGGAAAAGTGAACAATTTCAGATATTAAGTCATAATTGATCCAAGACAATTTTAGCAGCTTTTTTCCTCATTTTCTCAGCATAACTTAAAGATATGAACAGTCCAATTAAATATAAGATTGTAATTGATGTTTCTGGAAAAGTGTTTCCTTTCTAAATTAAAAGAAACTCATGTGGTTCATACTATCCTACCTTGTATTCTCCTTATATCTTCTTTGAGCAGTCAGGGTTCTAAACTAGAACCTCTAAATCTGCGAGGCAAAACAAAACCTTTTCTCTTTATAAGTTAATTATCTCGGATGTTACAACAAAGTAACAGCAAGCTAACAAATGCACCATCATTCTCCAACTTTATAGGATAAAAGGAACCCGCAGCAGTCAGTTCTAATAGAATTCTCAAAATTCAGATAATAATTTTGAAACTCCTCAAGCCATGATTCTGTGTTACAAGAAGTATTAAATTAGTTGTAAATTATTAATTCAGATGAAAAATAAATTCTAACATTAAAAGATTTAGTAATGCTTAGCCCCTGGTAGTTTAGCAATGTTTTTCCCTTGATGTGTTGATGACACATTGTGCTTAAATATCTTAAAATTAACTTCAGATTTGTTTGACTTAGGAGATGTTAGACATCAGCTCCAAATTTAAAGTTTGAAAAGTTGGGCATATGTCTTCATGAAATGCCCGACTTTTTTAAAGGAAAATTTCTCTTCATACTACTATATCAAAGTCTATAGGACTTTTGGCATTTGCATGTCAGCAAAAATATTTCCAGACATTTAAAAATATGTTTTGACTCATAATTTATTTCATTTGCTTATTTCATTTCTAATGAAATATAAATGTAGAAATAATTGTATATATTGGTGTATAGTTGCCAAATTTGCAATGTGTGCAATGTGGTATTTTGACACACACATTGTGAAATGATCTTCACAAATCAATCTAATTAATTTGATCACAACATCATATTGTTATCACTTTTTTCTGATTTTATAGTGAGAAAAATTAAGATCTTTTCTCTTATCGAATTTTAATTGAACAATACAGACTTAGTAACTGAGGTCACCATTCTATGCACTAGAATGCCAGAACTCACTAATCTTGATTAACTGAAACTCCTTACCCTTTAACTAAAATCTCCCCTTTACACACCCCTGCTTTACACTTATTACCAGCATTCCATTTTCTGCTTCAATAACTAGCAGTTTCAGATTCCACCTATAAGTGATTCAGTGTGCTATTTATCTTTTTTAAATTTTTTTCATATTTAAAGCCACACAGTACCCTCCAGGATCATTTGTTTAATCATAAATGACAAGCTTTCCTTCTTGGTTAAGGCTAGATAATATTCCATTATATTTTCTTTATCCTTTTATCCATCAGTGGACACTTAGGTGGATATTACTACATATTAGATATTTTGAATAATGTTGCAGTAGAGAGAAAAGTGTGTCTTTTCACCATGGGGAGATCATTTCCTTTAGTAGCATGCCCTGACTTGAGACTGCATGCTCCGTTAGTAGTTCTACTTTACTTTCTTTTTTTAAAATTCATTTTAAAAATTTTTATAAAGGAGTTGAGTTGTTGTACAATCAAAAATGCATACAAAGTAACAATATAATATACATTTGATCCTAAATCATAGTTGCCCCCCTATTGCCTACACCTCAGTCTCTTGATTCTTCTACATTACACCCCTACAAGAGATATAAATGTGCATATATATAAATATATATATATTTGATTGTAAAATTTCCAGAATTAAATGATTGCAAGAGTATTTTTGAATTCTCAGAATGGTAAGGAATATGCTACTTTGTTGATTGTCTACCTAGATCCCTCTCTATCCTTCCACCCTCTCCTGCTCACCACACCTATCCCTTCCCCCAACCCACCTACATGTCTATGTTTCCCCTAGATTATGCGTCTCTATGCCTTTGGTGGGTCTAACACATGAGTTTGACTTCATTTCACACAAGCCTGGGTTTAGCTGTAGCATTCACAAATGAGTGAAAACATTCAACCCTTGACTCATTGTGTTTGGCTAACTTTGCTTGGCATGATTTTTTTCATTGCCATCCATTTGCCTTCCATGGATGCAATATCATTATTTCTAATATCTGAGCAGAATTCCATTGTGCGTATGTATGTATGTGTATATATATATATATATATATGTATATATATATATATATATACACACACCAGATCTTCTGGATCATTCATCCTGTGAGGGTCATGTGGGTTAATTTGATAATTTACCTATTAAAATTGCACTGCTATGGACAAAGATTTTGCTGTGCCACTAATGTACTTATTCTAACTCCTCTGGGAAAATATCCATAAGAAAGATACCTGGTTGTTAAGGTGGATCTAACCTTAATTTTTTGAGGAGTCTTAACAATGCTTTCCAGAGTGCTGTACCAGTCTGCAGTTCCAGCAACACTGCACTAGTGGTCCTATCTCCCCACAACTCCTCCAGCATTTGTTACTGTTTGTATTCTTCATCTTTGCCAGTTTTACTGGAATGAGGTGAAATCTTAATGTAGTTTCTATTTGCACCGCTCTCTTTATTAGTGATTTAGAACACTTTCTCATGTATTCACTGGCTTGCTTGATTTCCTCTGTTGAAAAGTTTCTATTTAGCTCTCTGTCCCACTTATTGATTTGATTGCTTTTGTTATTTAGATTTTTTTAGTTATTTGCAAATGTTGGATATTAGTCCCCATCAGAGGAATCACAGGCCATGATATCTTCCATTAAATAGGTTATCTCTTGGAAGTTTTGACCAGTTCCATGGCAGAGAAAAACTTTTTAATTTAACAGCATCACACTTATTAATTTGTGACTTTAATTCTTTCACTTTGGGATTCTTGTTGAGGAAGTAGCTACTTAGCCCCAAATGCTGGAGTGTCAGAACTGATTTTTCTTCTAGCAGTTGTATGGTAGCTGGTTTAATTCCTCATTCCTTGATCTTTTTGGATTTGATTTTTGTTCCTCTTCTTATTCCTTTGATTTTCTTCTCTTGCCTGATTGGTCCAGCTAGGGTCTTGAGGCATATACTGAATAAAAGTGGTGAGAGAGGGCAGCCTTATCTTGTTCCCAAATTGAGTGGAAATGCTTTCAACTTTTCTTCATTTAATATTACACTTGCTGAGAGTTTGGCATGTATGGCCTTCATAAAGTTAAGATAAAATGTTTGATCTATATTTTCACTGAAGTTTTGAGCTTAATTTTATCAAAGGTCTTTTCTGCATCAATTCAGAAGATCATAAGGTTTTTGTCCTTAATTCTGTTTAAGTGATGAATCACATTTATTGATTTGCATATGTTGAACCAGCCTTGCATACCTGGAATGAAGCCAACTGGATCATGATGTGTTTTTGAATGCAGTTTGTGAGAACTTTATTAAGGATTTTTGCATTGATGTTCATCAGGGATATTGCTCTGTAGTTTTCTTTTATTGATGTGTCTTTGTTAGGTTTTGGTATCAGAGTTATGGTTACCTCATAAAAAACTGGGAGATTTCCCTCCTTTTCAATTTCTTGGAATAGCTTAATAAGGACAGGTGTTAGCTCTTCCTCAAAGGCGTGGTAAAACTCAGTGGGGAATTCATCAGGTCCTAGGCTTTTAATTGCTATATGGATTTCAGTGCCTGTTAATGCGTTGTTTTGGATTTCAGTTTCATCCTTGTGTCAATTTGGGAATCTTGTATGTGTCTAGAAATTTGTCCATGTCTTCCAGATTATCAGATTTAGAGGTTTATAGTTTTTCAATTTATGTTCTGATGATCTGTTTGATTCCATATTGTCAGTAGTGATCATCCCCTTTTCTTGGTGATTTTGTTGGCTTGCTTTTAGTTAGAATAGCTAGGGGTCTGTCAATTTCATTTATTTTTTTGAAAAAAAAAGCTTTTTGTTTCATCTATTCTTTTTCTGATTTTTTTGTTCTCAATTTCATTGATTTCACCTTTGATCTTGTTTATGTCCTGTCTTTTGCTGGCTTTGGGCTTAGATTGTTCTTCCTTTTGCAGGAATTTGAGGTGGAGCATAAGCTTATTTACTTGAGATCTGTTGGTTTTCATTGCAGGCACTCAGTGCTATAAATTTTCTCCTTAATGATTTCATGCTATCCCAGTGATTTTAATATGTTGTGTCTTCATTCTCATTTTCTTCCAAGAATTTTTTAATTGTTGCTTTCATGTGCTCTTGGATCCATTCTTCATTTAATAGGGTGCTATTCAATCTCCATATGTGCTTTTTCTGTGATGATTTTTGCTGTTAGTTGCTAGGGTCATGGCATCATGGTCTGATAGGATACATAGAATAATATCTACTTTTTATATTTGATTATATTTTCTTTGTGAACTAGAATATGATCTATATTAGAGAAGGATCCATGTGCTGCTGAGAAGAACTTATACTCAGCCAATTTGGGGAGGAATATTCTATAGATGTCTGTTAAGTCTGCTTGATATATGTTGTTTCTTAGACAGGAGATCTCTTTATTGTTTTTCTGGATTTGATAATCCATCTATTGGTGATAAAGTATTAAAGTTTCCCAGTGTTGAAGTCCATAGTGATCTTTTTTCATGGAGTAAATTTTCCACATAGTTGGGAGCTTTGGTATTTGGAGAGTATATATTTACTATGGTTATGTCTTTCTGTAGTATTGTTCCCTTAACTAGTATATAGTGACCTTCTTTATCTCTTCTGATTAATGTATATTTGAAATCTACTTTATTCAATATAAGAATTGCAACTCCATCTTGCTTTCTTGGGCTGTATGCCTGGTAGATTTTTTTTCCAACCTTTCACTCTCAGTCTGTAGATGTTATAGGGTATAATGTGGGTTTCCTGTAAGTAGGATATTGTTGGGTTTTGTTTTTTTGATCAAATCCACTAATCTGTGTCTTTTGATTGGTGCATTGAGACCATTCACATTCGCTGTTAGAATAGTTCTTTGATGGTGGTTCATAGTCATCAGGTCTTTTTAGTGAGTTCTGTGCTTTCTTGGTTGTCTTTTGATCACATGTACTTTTATTGAATTTCTGCTTCTTGTGGGTTTAGGGGAGTGTTTGCTTGTTCTTCTCTCTGGAATTTAACTTTGACGATCCTCTGTAATCCTGGTTTTCTGTTCATGAATGCTGCAAGTTGATCATATCATGAAATGTTCTTATTTCCCCATCAAATTTGAAGCTGAATTTTCCTGGGTATAATACTCTCTGCTGCATGTTTTGGTCATTCAAACAATGAAAGATCTCTTTACAGTATCTTCTTGCTTCAAGAATATGAGCTGAAAAGTCAGATGTGAACCATTTTGGTTTGCCTCTTAATGTGATTCGGTATTTATCTCTTGCAGCGTTTAATATCTTTCCTTGATTTCTCTATTATATATTTTGAACATGATGTGTCTTGGTGAATTGCTCTTTTGAGTAAGCCTATTGGTGTCCTATATGCTTCCTGAATGAGCACATATGATTCTTTTTTAAAATAGCAAAATTTTTCTTTAACTATTTCATTGATAAATTTCTTTTTGCCAGCATTTTAATTTCTTCTTGTATCCCTCTTACCCTTAAATGTTTTTTTCCAATTTCATCCCAGCCATTTTGAAAACTTTATTCATGATGTGTGTGTTCCTTTTCTTTTTTGACATCCATGAACTCAAGCTTATTCTGCCTCTCCTCATTGTAAGGTGTTCTTTCTTCAAGACCTGAGGTGCATTTTCCACAGAAGTTAGTCTATTATTTAATTCTTCCATTGCTCCTCAAATGTCATTGACTGAAGATTTTAACTATGTTACTTCCTTTTTCATTTTATCTATTTCTTTGATAATAAAGGTTTTCATCTCTTGAGTGTTCTCTCTTAGTCTCTTCATTATATCTTCTTTTAATTCACTGTTTCTTTTAGTAATCAGATCAATGACAATTTTTTTCCAGGTTTTCATCCCAGTTCCTATCCATGGCTCCTTTTTAGGGGAATTGTGGGTTTAAGGTGAACCTTTTCTAGTTTGATTCTTCATTTTTGAAGAGCTTCTTCTGAATCTCTGAATTGTGATTCCTGGAAACTAGGCAGGTCTCCAGGTGGTTATTCCTTGCAAATCAAAGAGTTAGATCAGATAACACCTCTTTGATAATCATCTTCCTACAGTAAGCTGCTTCTGCCAGGATCCTTGTTTTGCTCCACCTTTTAGCTCTAGGGTCAACGTCACTGATTTGAAACCCAGTTTGACCTGAGCACCTGCTGGGCAGAGACAGAAGAGGTCTGGACCAGCAAGTTGGAGATTGGGCAGGCCGGGGCTGCTCCAGGTGGGAGTCCTCCTCCAGTCTATCCTGGGTGTGTGCTAAGTCCTGGATCAGAAGAGGCCTGGGCTGGCTATTTAGCTGAGAAGGGTCTGCTCTGGATGGGGGTCATATCTAGAGTTGTACTGGGCAGCTGCTGGGCCAGGACCAAAAGAGGCCCAGACCTGCATATGGGGTGTCAGGTGGGTGGGGGCTACTACAGGCAGGGATCCTCCACAGTTCTGTCCTGGGTGTGTGCTTAGGCCCAAACCACAAGAGGCCTGGGCTGGCCCTTCAGCTAGGTAGAGGCTGCTCCGAGTTGGGGTTCCTACCTGGGGGTGTCTTGGGCACCTACCAGACTAGATGAGAAGAGATCCAAATTGGCACATGGGGAGTCAGGTGGGTGGAGCTGCTCCAGTTGATCTTCTTCCAGACTGTCCTGGGCATGTGCTGGGGTGCTCTACTTTACTCTCTTGAGGAAACTCCACACTGTTTTCTATGATGTATTTATATATTTATTAATTTTTCCATCAATAATGCACAAGTACTTTGTCTCTTTGACAACAGTGATTTGGTATCTCTTTGAGATTTTGGTTTGCATTTTCCTGACAGTGAATTTGAACAACTTTTCTTAAACCACTTGGCCATTTTTGGTTTCTTTTAGAAATATCCATTGTGATTATTTGCCTATCCTATAATTAGGTTATTAGTTTTCTTGCTTTTGAGAAATTTTAGTTCCAGTTTATTAACCACTCATTAAATATATGGTTTGTAAATATCTTCTTCGACTCCTATGTTGTGTCTTCAATCTGTTCATTGTTTCTTTTTATTTTTATATTGTATAAGGAAAATGGCCAATTCAGTATTTTTCATGTGAATATATACTTTCATACTACTTTATATTGAAGAGACCATTCCTTTCTTTTGTATATTCTTGGCAGTTTTGCCATAGACTAATAATGGTAACTGTTTATATTTCATTTCTGGCCTTTATCCCATATTTTGTTTCAAGGCTATTTTTTTCCACATTTTTATTGGTGATTTATAATTGCACATAATAAAGGGATTTATTGTTACATATTCATAGGTGCACATAATATAACAATATAATTTGCCCAGTATCGCCCCCCCCCGAGTCATCTCTTATGCTTCAGTATCTTTTCTTTACTGATAACCCTGTCGTTTTCAGTCAGCATTATGCTGCTTTGATAATTGTAGTTTTTAATTTATTTTGAAACACAGTTCTATAACTCCACAAGCTTTGTTCTTTCTGCTCCATATCACTTTGGCTGTTTGGGGTCTTACATGTTTCCATAAGCATTTTAGCTGTTATTTTCTATTTCTGTAAAATCTGATTGGAAAATTGATAGGGACTGCGTTGAATCTGTACAATGCTCTGAGTAATATAACATTTTAACAATATTAATTCTTCCCATCCATGTACAGGGTATATTTTTCCATGTATTTATGTTTTCTTTAATTTCTTCCATCAATGTTTTTTAGCTTCCAGTGCACAGATATTTCAACACTATGGTTAAATTTATGCCTGGGTATTTTTGTGCTATTGTAAATAAGGTTTATGTCTTATTCTTACTGTACAGAAGTGCAATCAATATTTTTAAGTGGATTTTCCATCCTGAAACTTTACTGGATTTTTTTTCTTTTTATTTCTAATAGCTATATAAGATTATGCAATCTACATGCAGAAATAATTTTAGTATTTTCTTTACAATATGGATATCTTTTACTTCTTTCCATTTCCTCATTTCTGTGGCTGGGACTTCCAGTTCTAAACTGAATAGAATTAATAGTGGAAATCTTGCCTTATTCCTTCTCTAGGGGAAAAATTTTCATGGCTTTTCTTTCTGATTACATCATTGGATAACTAAACTGTTGAGGGTCAATGTCATCAAAGAATAATGAATTTTATCAAATGCTTGCTTTCCTGCATATGTTGAAATGATCATACAGATTTTCCCTTCATTCTGTTAATGAGATGTATCACATTTATACGTTTGCATTTGTTTCACCATCCTTGCATCCCAGCAATAAACCCCACTTGCTTATTGTGCATGGTCTTTTAAATGTGCCATGGAATTCACTTTACTGGTTTTTTGTTTGAGGATTTTTGCATTTATGTCCACCAAAAATCAGCCTGTCATTTTCTTACCTGTTAGTGTTCTAGTCTATCTATGGTATCAGAGTAATGCTGGTCTGATAAAATGAGTTTGAAATTTTCTGTCTTCTTCAGTTTTATTGAAGAATTTGAGCCAGATGCACATTGATTATTCTTTATATTATTTGGTAGAATTTACCAATGAAGTCAGTAGGTCTGGGGATTTCTTTGCTGAGAGGATTTGTTACCGATTCAACTGAAATACTCATTGCTCTGTTCAAATTTTCTCTCCTCATGATTCCGTCTGTGTCTTTGGTAAAGTCAGATACTCATTTTACTCTCCATTCCCCACAGCAGGAGTATTTTTATCTGATCTGTGCATGTTTTGATGGTATCAAATTGAAAATTAAATAAAAATTGATGCGGTGGGGTGGACAGAAGAAATGTTCAGAGTGCTTTCTAATTCTGTTGATCTATTAAATCATTCATCCAAAAACTACTCTACATAAGATTTCATGTTATGAGATAATAAATGGCCTAACTGGCTAAGTCAGTTTGAGTTGAATTTCCTGGTACTTTCAACCAAAAGTTCCCAACTGACAGGATATTCATATAACTTTGGAAAACATCAGATTTAACAATATTGAAGAATCTTGTTTGTTTGAAAGTTTACTTTTAGCTTGTTTTCTATTTTTCATTTACTATAGAATTTACTAATCTTTAATAATGGTAAGGCACATATTCAATTTCATAACCAATGCTTTACAAATAGTTTCATTCAAGTTTTTCATTCCTGGGACTAAAAGAACTGGCAAGAACAATTTTATGAGGAAAAGTTTATTTAGGCTCACAGTTTCAGAGAGTTTAGTCTTTAGGAGTTTGGCTTAAGTTCCTCTGGGCTTAAGTTGAGTCTAAACATCATGGCCGAAGAGTGTGGTGAAGGGAAGCAGCTCACATAATGATTAGGAAACAGAACATTCCACTCAACACATACAAATACATACCTTAAAGGAACACACCCAGAGACCCATCTCCTCCAGCCAACACTTACCACTGAATTAGTCTCTATCAGCAGATTAATTCATCAATCTTTTAAGGCTGTCCTAATCCAATCATTTCACCTCTCAGCCTTTTTGCATTTTATCACGTTAAGCTTTTGGAGGACACCTTTCATCCAAACCATAACACAAATTTATTTGATCATTTGATCACAGAATTTGTTATCTGGAAGATGTTTTCTCCAAAGCTAATAACCCAAAAATATTAATTAAATGGATTATAGAATGAACACTCTAGCCCTAAATGTAAGGGATGAAAAATCAAATATAAGAATTGAAAAATGGGTTTAATACTGTTTTTCCACTTGGTAGCCATATAGCTTTAGCCAAGTGGAAATGAACTCACTTCTCTGAGGCTCTGCTTCTGATCTGTAAATTATGGGACATAATAAAACTTATTAAGGAGTACTTGTTTTAAATGGTGGGAGACAAGCTCATTGGCATATCATTTATAAGTCCTTTGACTTTGCCATGTTCATAATTCCTTGTAGGGTTAGTTCTGTTGGCTGCCCTTGCATTCTAGCATTCTCCTGGCATCTTGTGCTTAAGTGCCTCCACCTGGCTTCTATTATTTCAATATCCCATTGTCTCCTTGTACAAGGAAACCAATCCTTTGATTTTATTTAGTTTTTCACGTGGCTTTCATTGCTCTGACACTTCATTGTGTGCGTGGTGCTGGGGTTTGAACCCGTGTATGCGTGTATGCCAGACAAATGCAACAAATGCTGTAACCACTTAGCAACTGTTTCAGCCCTAGCTATAACAACTTTTAAATAATGATGAATGGCATGCTTTACTAGATTAAATAAGATGGCAAACTGATTACACTGACCAGTGTCTGGTGGCCCAAAATGGATTCAATCCCTGCATTTGCTGCTGATTAGCTCTGTGACTTAGAGATGTCCCAAAATTCCTAAAACAGTTTCCACATATGTACCATATGTACAATGGTAATATTTATGGTACCTATCTCATAGGCTAATGTGATAATTGAAGAATAAACTAATGCATTAAATGCACTTAACAAAGTACTTTGCATATAACAAGATTTCAACCAATACTACCTCTAATTATACTATAATGTCACGTTATATAATCTCTTACTTCCTTTCAGGTACTTGTTTTATCATCAAATCTCAGCTCAAATTCTACTTTCTTTATAAAGTTATTATTAAAATTATGTCTAAATTATCCTTTACTTTGCTGAACTGCAGAAAGAATTTTCTGTATCTTGCTTATCTCACTTGTACTCTTATCTCTTGTATTTTTATATTAATGTAATATTGTGTATCTTAAAATAACATAATAAATTTAGAATAGGCATTCTGTTTTAAATATTATGTTATCCTCTCTGTTCCTGAAAATGTTTTGTAGAGTTATTGTTTGAAACAGATGTTCCAAAAGAATTAAAACAAAGAGAATTAGTACCTAAAATTTTTTAATTTTATGAACAGTAAACGTTATGAGTAGTGTCTGCTCACAGATCTCTTCTAAGGATAAAAATGAAATATAAATTTCAAATGCAAAAGGGAAATTGGGGAAAAGAGTTCAAAGCAAATGTAAACTTCAGAGAATTATCATGAGCATTTCTTTCATGTTTTCATATTCTTGCTATGTTTATAATTAATGTGTTTCAAAACATTGAAGGAAAAAATTTAGTGAGATCATGCATTAAAAAAGTCAGAGTCAGCACTCAAATAAAAGTGTTTAATCCATAGGAAATTCGTAAGTTTTTGAATGGATCAGTGAAAGACAATTTATTATAATTTCTTTCCACTGTCTTTCATCCTATTTTGTCCTTGAATTTGTCTTATTTCAAATTCTATGTGAATTGAAAAAAAGTATCTGTCATATCTTATTATGAGCCTTTTATATAAAGCCTTTAATTAACCTCTCATTCTAAAGAGAACATTTGTATCTATAAAATTATGAAACCCCCTTTACTTGTTCAAATTTAAGTGGCCAATATGAATGGAATTGAATGACTTCATTACTCCTATTCTTCTCATCAAATAATAAATATGTATTCATATTTAATTAAAAATGCATATACATTTAGTTCTTTTTAAACTCTTTTCTTTTTTGAAATTGACATGTAATGTTCATATATCATAATGGGACACATTGTAATATTTCAATATATGTCTATATTTTCTAATGATTAAATCAACATGATAAGCATATGATCTTGTAGATATTATTTCTTTATGTTGGGAGCATTCAAAATCTTATTAGCAATGTTGAAATATAATATTAATTGTTGGCCATCATTATTACCGTACCACGTGATTCAGAAGCTATTTTTCTTATCTTAATCCACTCCTATTCCTATTAGGAACTTTTCTTCAGCAACTCTCTGCTTCACAAAGTTTCCAGCCTCTGGTAACTGCTATTTAAATCTCTGTTTTAGGGATTGATATTTTAAGCTTTTGTGTGTGAGAATTTGGCAATATTTGTGTTTCTGTGCCTGACTTGGTTCACCTAATGTAATATTCTGTAATTCCACCCATGTTGCTGCAAATAACAGATTTTCATATCTAAATGACTGAGTGATGCTGTATTATGTATGTTCCTCACTTTCTTTCTTCATCAGTCAATTGGTACCTAGTTGATTCCATATTTTGAGTATTGTAAATAGTGCTTCAGTAAATATGGGAGTTCTTACATCTCTTTGGCATACTTATTTAACTTCTTTGGGGTATAGTTCCAGTACTGAAATTGTTTGTTGGAACATATGGTAATTCTACTTCTGTTTTTTTGTCTTTATTTTTTAGTTTTTATTTTTGTTTTGGTGCCAGGGATTGAAGCCAGGGCATGGGTACTTAAACACTGAGTCATACCCTCAGGCATTTTTACTTCTCTATTTTTGAGAGAGAGTCTCACTAAGTTGCTGAGCTGGCCTCAAACTTACAATTCTCCCACCTCAGACTCCAAAGCCAGTGGTAATGCAGGCATTTACCACTGCACCCAACCTACTTCTAATATTTTTTGAAAATGTTGTACTGTTTTCAAAAGTGCCTGAGCTTGAGAATTATTGTTGTAACTCTCTTTTGAATATGTTCTCTTTTAAATCAATTACAATTATTCTGAACTGTTTTCATTACGCAGAAATATGAAAAATATTATTAATCATACCATCCATTGTTGTTTAAGAATCAGAGGAAAGTTAACTAATTTTGTGTAAAATTTAATACATTTTAAGTAAAATTTAATACTTTCAAAATAAAAGTAAAATCAATGATGTTTGGGGGAAAAGGGAGGAAGGCACAGAGAAGAAGGGATTCGGAGTATTATCAATGCAACTGGGAACTTTCGATTCCCACGAGAAGCCCAACTGTAAGCACTCAGGCAGAGAAGATCAGAAAATTCTAAAATTAATACTCTTGTATATGCTTATTTCTATCTATAACATGGGGGTAAAGCAGAGGAAACACAAAAGTGGAGTGTGGTCAAAGCATGGAGAACCTGGACTAGGATCGCTCTTAACTAACTTTGTCAATATCCATGTATTCATGAATATGTAACAATGATCCCCTCCAATATTTAAGACTATGTTGAAAGAATAAAAGAAATTAATCATCTGTAAAAAAAAATGAAAATCAAGAATTACAACTTCCTTTTAAACACATAGGAAGGATTCAGTATCTATTTATAATATTTGTATCTAAGGTAAATTAAAACTGTTGTCTGATGAACAAATGCAAAGCTTATACCTGGGCATATTATTGATAAGTAGTTCATACAATTGATTTCCAAAATATATTTTTGGATGTTTTCTGTTGTTTTAGGGGTTTCAGTCCATGATTGTCCATCTTCATTGTTTCTGGGCATGTGGTGAGGAGGCAGACTATCACAGTGGAAGACTTGGAGGAACAAATCTCACCTCATGGTGAAACTGTGAAAATACTAGAAGAAAACAGCAGATAAATCCTGTGAAATATGAGTGGGCAATGTTTATTTGGATGAGACCACAAAATGACAAAGAAAAAAATCAAAATAAATGAGATTACATAAACAAAAACCTTTTGCATAGAAAATGAAGCAATAGCAGAATGAAGACTCCATGGATTAAAAGAAAATATTTAAAGAACTCACACTGGATAAACAACTAATAGCCCCAATATATAAGGGAATCAGTAAAAAGAAAAAAACTCAATTTAAAAATGGGCTAAAGGAATGGAAAGGGGAAGCAATTTCTTAAAATGAGATGTCTAAATATTATCTGAACAAATGATCAATATCACCATTAAAAGGGAAATGCAAATAAAACTACAATGAACTGTCAAATCACCCATCTTAGAATGGCTGTTATCAAAATGATGTAAGATAAATGTTGTTTATTGTATTGAAAAGAAAGAGGTTCTTATGAACATTGTGGATATGTAAATTAATGAAACTTTGGCTAAATGGCTTGGAGATTCCGAAAAAGGTTAGTACTATGCAGGAATCCCTCTACTGCACATACATCCCAAAGGAATAAAATCAGTATGTCCAAGAGTGATCTTCACTCTCATATTTACTGCAATGTAACTCACAATGTCCAATTCACAAAATCAGACAAAGCGTCCTCTAGTGGACTAATAAAGAAAATATAGTATGCCTAGACAATGGAGTATTATTTCAGCCTTATAAAGAAGAAATCCTGTCATTTAGGAACATTATGTCAAGGGAAATAAGCCAGGCAGAGAGAGACAAATACCGCATGATATTAGCTTAACTGCAATATAGTTTAGTTTGTAATTGTGTTTCCAGTATATGATTTGTTTCTTCTGGTAGAATCTTAGTAGTGAGCAACTGAAGGCAATAATGTTTTTCAAGTTCACATGACTAAAATTGTATGTGGACTCTAAAAAAGTATAAGTTATAGAAATAAAGAATAGAACGGTGGTTACCAGGGTGTTGGGTGGTTATGGAGAGACGTCAGTTGAAGTATACACAGATTCTGTTACATATAAAAAATAAATAAGTTCTAGAGATCTGTTGTAAAATATACTGAATATAGTTAATAATAATGATATATTCTTAGAATTGATAAGAGTAAATTTTGGTGTTTTACTGTAAAAAGTATTAAGTGTATGAGATAATACATAGCTTAATTACCTCCATTTAGCCTTTCATTAATGTATACATATTTCTAAATATCATTTCCTATACAATAAATATATGCACTTTTTACTTGTAATTAAAATAAATAATTTAGAAGTACATATAATATAAATATATAAATAGAACATTGATCAGTATGTGTGTGTCTTCATATAATATTTAAATCTAAAATCACATCATTTCAATCACTATTTTTGTTTAGTTTCATATAGAGCTTAATGTAGCATTAAATATTTCAAGAGATCATCATTTAATTGGTTCCTGGGTCAGACTGACCTCTTTTTCAAAGTTTTTCAGCCCAACTAAGAAAAAAAATTTTGCTATCATTTTATTTTGTTATTTCTGACATGCTATGTGGATGTCCTCAGTATCTAGTTTTCTCATGTTTCTTAGAAAAAACATTAGGTTGAAATAAAAACACTTGGATTCATATCTCTAATTTGCCTATTAGTTCTATTCTTGTGAACTCGAAGAAATTATTAACATCATTGATTTTATTTGCCCACTACTAAGAATATTCTAATAAAAGAAAGAAATTACATATTTGAAACACAATTCTAAACTAAAACTTAACCTGCAGTTAAGCTAATGTCATGTCTTTTTTCACATTTAAAAATGTATACCCTAGAGGATGCTTCATGTTTTTGTGATCTCATATTAAGCATTGTTCTTATTTCTAAATTTCATTGTTCAAATAATAAAGCAGATTATTTGGCCTCCTTTTGGTAATAAATGATTGTATAGATTTAAAATCCAAGACCATGTGGAATCCGAGTATTCAAGTACAGAATATGTCAGTTTAGTTTGTGCTTGTGTCCCTTCCTGTACAACAAATGTGAGCCACTGACTTTAGTAGCTTTTGAGTTTTCCACTTCCTCAAAGTGTTTACATACCATTGAAGGAGGAATTTTTGTTTTTTTTACTTAGGGCTTATTAATATGGAGAAAGGGCTTCTCTATGTTAAACAGTGTTGCAAAGATAATGTTACAAATATGATTATCATTTTTGTCCCTCACTGGATGAAAGGATCCAAAAACTGTGGTACATATATGCCATGGAGTTTTACTCAGCACTTAGAAACAATGATATTTTAGCCTTTGAAGGTAAATGGATGGCTATGGAGGAAACTATGCTGAGTGAAATCAGCATAACCCAGGGAACCAAGAGTTGAATATCTTCACTCATCTGTGGAGGCGGGAGCTAGACCCTGGCCATTGAGAAAGGAGGTCTGTTATCATGTTTTAAATATGGATAAGGTGTAATGTCATACAAACTAAGGCATTTGTAGAGATGTATTAGGAAGTAGGGGGAGGGATAAGGGTGGATAATTGGGGGGGCTTTTGGGGGTAAATCTAATTTTCAGAATTTATATATATTAAATTATTTCATTAGAAGCTTGTTTGATTGTTCAACAAATAAATTTCTGAATAAAATAAAACACACACACACACACACACACACACACACACAAATCCAGCTACTACAAAGCCTTGAAGTTTGTTCCACCCAGGCATTCACTGACAAATATGTAGAACTTTTGCACCTCCAAAATTGTTGTTTGTTTCCATAACAACTAAAAAAATTTCTTTAACCAATATAGTATTGTCTCTAAGTTCCATCTTGATTCAAAGCTGTGTGCAAAAAACAAGTTATTTTCCTTCCTACTAAATGAACGAAGTTAGGGAAAATAGTGGTAAGCAGCTATTAGTTAAAAATTTACCATTTGAAAATGCAATAAAAGAAGAGCTAAACACATAAGCTCTGAAGTTAGGTCACCTAAGTTTGGGTGATACCAGGCATTATTTACCTTCTTAATTTAGTTATATGTAAAGATGAGGGCAATAAAAATACATATGTTATGGTGTTGTAGAAAAATTAAATAATGAAATAGACATAGAATATCTTACAGTATCCAGCACATCATAGACACTGGGTGAATTTTAAATATCATAACTGAAAATAATCTTTTCTTTCTGCTCCAGTAGCTAGGCATACCTAGTGACACAAAAGTTCAATTGAACATCATGCACAATTTTTATCATCTATATTTAGACTTTTGACCTACGAAGCTGTATCTATGTAATTCATGCCTAATTTGGTGGTTTAAAGAATATTTTTCCAACAATTTTACCAAAAGACTTGTTCAAGGACTTGTTTAGACCTTACTTTTCCCCCTTGGGATTATTGCTAGGCATAGTTTAGACCTATACCGCAGAGAAAGTTATGTATAGTAATCTAGAGAATGAATGAAGCCTCCCTACCTGAGATCTCATACTCTGTTAAGAGTGGATTGCAACATTGGTTTATTTAGGAGCTTGCTGCATGTGGAGTTAGAAACCCGAGCACTCTCCAAGGAGACCTCACTAAATTTTCTGCCATTTCAAAGCTGTACAATGTGATACAGAAAGGGAATAAAAGATTAAATAAAAAGTAGAAGGAAACAAGTATTTCTCCTCTACATGAAGTTGTGCAACTGGCATATTATATTTAGAAGATCTAAAATCTAAAATTCCAAGTAGGAGAAATACCATTTTCAAAACAAGTTAAAATTTAATTAAAATTAAGAGAAATTATTCATTCAGACTTAGAGATTCCTTTTGATTCTCATCATTTTTCATTGGTTTGTGTATCTTATATCCTTTCTTATGGAAGGGAAACACACAAACACACACACAAAAATTTACTTCAACTTTTAACTTTCCTTCATTAACAAGCAACTGTTCAATCTTGAGAATATATAGAATTTCATTCTGATTGGCACGCAGTTGAATTTTTCACAAAGCAGTATTGTTCAGGTGGAATTTGCATTTTAGCATGGCTTGGTTACAGAACAACCCTTCAGTTTAGAGCAAGACCCTTCAGAGAACTCTATTCAACATAGTACTGTGAGATCTTTCCAGTCTGACTGGTGTGGACTCTGGGTGTATTTGGGTTACCTTTAATTGATACTTTCCTCATTTTCTGGTGTTTTACTCCATCTATCTATACAGTGAATGCATCTAATGACTCAAAGAAACTCTGCTCCTTCTAGTAGTCTCTCTCCACGCAGTTTCCACCTGTCTGATACTTCTGCAAATTCTATTGTCCTTCATCTCCTTCAACTTTTCTCTCTACTTCCTCAACTCAGCACAGGTCAGAGATTTTGAGTTCATTCTTTGTGCTTTCCGGATGCAGTAAAATGGCAGTACTGCATGACATATTGCTTTTTTTTTTTTTTTTTTTGGTCTTAGGAATCATGTTCTTCCTTATGATACTTTCTTTTAGTCAGCTTTTTCATTGTTGTGACTAAAAGACCCAACTAGAATAATTTTAACAGAAGAAAAGTTTATTTGGAGGCTCAGGGTTTCAGAGGTCTTAGTCCATAGAAGTCCAGCTCCATTCCTTGGGGATCAAGGTAAGGAAGGGCATCATTGTGGAAGAGTGTGACAGAGGGAAGCAAGTCAAGGCATGCCAGAATCAAAAATATACACCCCAAGTCAGGTCCCCAATGAACCACCTCCTCCAGCTACACCCTACCAGCCTGCAGTTGCCAGTTAATCCCTGTCAGGGGATCAACTCACTGATTGGATTAGGGCTCTTCTTAATCCAATCATTTCACCTCAGCCTTACTACATTGTCACTGGTGAGATTTTGGGGAGCACCTCACATTCAAACAATAATATACTTGTTTTCCAGTGTCTGTGAACTTGTTTCATTTTACCATTGTTTCTACATTGTATGATAGTGAGGAAATAAATAACTTGGCAGATAAATCATGATGAACTAAAGCTGAAATCATGCTAGCGAAGCAGGAGTTTTGGGATGAGACCTGTTTCTCTACTCCTGGTGGCAAATGGAGTGTGGGCTGCCTGCAGATTTTTCAGCCAAATTAGCTAATTTTTAGTGTCTGCAGCTATTCCCAGTTAAAGCTGGGAATTTGGGCTGGCTGAAATAATGTCAGCAGCTACCCAGTTAAGAGATTGGTTTTCCCCTGCTACTGTTGAGCAGGGCATTGTTGCTCTTGGTGTCAAAGCACACCCCAGTAATTTGGCACCAATTTTCTTCTGGGTTCTTGTCTCGTGAACTTGAAGAATAAAATTCACAGACAACCACAGGAGGGAAGAATAAAAGGAATATGGATTATTTAAGGAAGGAGAGTAGAGTCTCTGCAACAAGAAGGAGTACTTGGAACCAGAATTCTGTCTTAGTGTGTGTGCTAGGCCAGGGTTTATATTGGCTTTGGATATGAGCACTGATTAAAATTTAGGTAAAGCAATCATTGAAGAAAGCACCAATATCATTGGTTAAAATCAATGTATAACAGGCATTTAATTTGAGCACCAAGAAAGTTCAAATCTGTGTAAAGCAGATAGCAAAGACCAGAATACAGATGGAATTGCTGAGGGTGAAGACTGGTTTCACAAGATATCAGAGCAGAAGGAGAATTATTAGAAATTGCACTGTGGGTCTCTCACCTTCCTGGATGCCATGTTCTCAGTTGATTCTCTATATAATATTCTGCCTTACCTCAGGAACAGAGCTATGGAGTTGGTTGAATGTGTACTGAACCTCTGAAACCAAGAGCCAAAAACAACTTTTCCTCCTTAAGTTGTTCTTGTCAGGTCTTTTGGTCACAACAATGAAAAAACTGACTAAGACAGATTAAAAAAAATATACTATATAATTCTTCCAAACTGATTTTAAAAACATAGTAAGAAAATCACAAAACAGACCAAATAGATTTTTTTTTTCTGGGAATGTAAGGATAGATCAACAAAACCAAATTATTTAGTGTGATATAATGCATTAACAGAATGAAGCATAAAATTCATATGATCTCAATAGATGGAGAAAAGCATATGACAAAATTCAAGAACTTTTCATGATAAAATAGGTATAGATGGAATTTACCACTATATAACAGAGAACATACATTAAAACTTAACAACTAATCACTTTGATCAATAGTAAAAAATAAAAAAAATTAAAAATTCCTTTAAGACAAGGAACAAGGGAAAGTTGCCCACTCTCATCACTTCTGTTCAACATAGTATTGTAAATCCTAACCAAAGAAAGGAAAAAGAAATCAAAAGACATATAAATCAGAGAAGTAAAATGTCCTCTTCATATAGCATAATCTTATATGTAGAAACCATTAAGAGTTCCACCAAAATTGGTTAGCACTAATAAACATCAGTAAAGATGCAGGATGAAAAATGAACATAAAAATAAGTTGTGTTCATATGCACTAATAACAAACTGCACAAGGAAGAAAATGAAGGGAACCCCATTGTCATTATCAAGAAAACGAGCAAAATACTTAGGTACAAATACAATCAATGAGTTACAAGACTTTTATCATCAAAACTGTAGCACACTGCTGAAAGAAGTAAAAGAAAATTCACATAAATGAAGAGACATCCCATGTTCAAACACTGGAAAAGTTTTTGTTAAAACCTCAATATTATAAAAATTAACCTACGACTAACTATAAGGCATTTTCTTTGAAAGTCTCAATGACAATTTATTTTCACAATAAAAAAGCAATATTAAAACATATGTGGAACTACGAAGGACCTGATGCAATCAAAGAAATCTCAAAAAATAGCAAAACTAGAGATCACTTTTCCTGATTGCAAAATAAACAACAAAGCTATGGTACTTAAAGCAGGGTGGTCTTGACATCAAAATTACCATATAGGCTAAAGTAACAGAGTAGATGGTCCAGATATAAAAGCACTCATATAAAACAGGGTAACCTTAACAATGTTGCCAAGAATACACACAAGAAATTAGTCGTCCTTTTATACCATTTGTTGCTAAAATTTCTTTTTTGAAAATTTATAATAGAATATTTAACTACAAACTTTCTGAAAAAATGTGGCAACCACGTAGCTTAAGAAACGAATGGTTATGCAAAGTTCTTTGAATTCTAATGAACATGTTCTTGCTTTCTTCTTCCCTATGCCCACTGAAACAAATATGTTGAATGTGATTATTATTTCCATTATTTTAAGAATGTTTATAACATGAGAATGGTTATTAGATAATATATAACATTAATTGTAATACTTTATTTTTATAGAATTGTGTATTACATAGATTTCAAAAACTTTCTTTTTTTTATAAAAATCAATTTTTTTACTCTATCCATATATTGTTATTTTTACTACTATATATACAGTGAATGTCCATGCCTTAATTTCTTTATCCTTCTATTGAAATATATTTAGACAATTTCCTACTTATTACTCTAAGAAACATTTCTGCTAATAGATGCTTTGTTCCTATCTACTTGTATACCTATATTTCTTGTAGCAAATGTATACATACACACACACAAATGAGTGTAAATTTTTAAATCACTGGTTTCATATAAATTTCAAGTAGTTGCACCAGAGTTTTTCTCCTCCTCCTTCTTCTTCTTCCTCCTGCTTCTCCTCCTCCTCCTCTTCTTTCTTCTTTTCTTTTTCTACCAGTTTTTTGCTATCTTCACACTGCTTAGTTAGAGTATATACATGGAAATCATTTGTAGGCAGAAAAAAACAGTTTTTCAGAAACAGGGTGTGAGTTGAAAGCATATGAATGGAGGCTGGAGTGGTGACTCAATGACTACAGCACTGGTCTGGCATGCGTGAGGACGTGGTTTTGAATAGCACTGTGTACACAGTGAAGTGTCAGAAAAATTAAAGCCACATGAAAAACTAAATAAAATTGATTCTCTCTCTCTCTCTCTTTCACTGTCTCTCTCTTAAAAAAAAAAAGAAAAAGAAAAATCATACGAATGAATCAGTATCTGACAGATCCAGTTTTGAGGCTTGTCTTGGCCAAAATTTGAGCCACAAAAAGTTTTCAAAGTGTTTTAGACCAATCTTTATGCCCTTGTAAGAACTGTATAAGAACAATTATTCCTTTACATACTTTAAAAATTTGTTATTTTAAATAATATATACTGATGTAGATACAGATAGAGAGTTATAATGTGTGCATATCAATGATATTTGAGCAGTACCAATATAATTAAGAAGACCTTAGCATTTTACTATTCTTTAACCAGCCTTATATAACTTGATTATTTGGATCAAAAACATTAAAATAAAGTCATTAATTCATATTCTAGGCAACTTCTAAAGAAATAGTTTGTATACATGTATCTTATTATCACTCTATACCTCAAAAATTTGAATAATTAAGGTAATTGAGAGTAAAGTATTATTTAATTTCCTTTAAACAAAGTAAAATATTTATGCAAAATTTATTTAAAATTGATCAGGCTTATTTATGGACTTATGTACACGATTATTCACTAATGTATTCTATATTTTAGATATAATTTCAAAAAAATATACAAAATGTCCAATACGTATAGTGTGGGACCAGGGATGTAGCTCAGAGGGAGGCCCTAAGTTCAATTATTAGTGCCAAAAAGTGAAACCAAAAAAATCAGAACACCATGTATCATTTAGCCATAACAATACAGAACAATTTGTGGAGTGTAATTATAGCATACTGATGGTTTTATTAAGTAAAACTTGAAAAGCATAAAAATCATTATGCTCTTTTTATTTTCACAAACTATCTCTAGATGTATTTTTTCTTATTTATTTTTTATTTTTGTATTGCAGTTGTATATAATGATGGAAGTTGTTGCCACATATTCATAGATGTGCACAATACAGTAATACAATTCGGTCAATATTCACCCCAGGACCCCTCCCCACTTTCCTCCTCCTGTCCCCTAGTCCCTTGACTCTTTCTGGGTCACATATTTTTCCTAAAAATACCCTAGTATAGTAACATAATTCTCATGCCTATGAAGAACATTTTTTTATATACATGGCAATAGTATATACTTGGAATCTACCTTGTTTTAACTTGTTTCCAAAGTTTCCCCTTCTCCTCCCTTCCTATCACCCCCTGTTCATTTTAGATATTTTTGACAATAGAATTAAACGTTTACATTTTTATAAAGGTAAGTAGTATAGCTTATTCTAATTCAGTCCCCAGTATCATCCCCACACCTTCTCCTTTCTTTTCTCTCTATTGGTCTTTTTGTCATTTACTAAATGACATGTCCCCCCTTTTCTTGGTGACTTGATAAATTATATATTGATGAGATTCACTACATTATGGTTGTGCTCATATTTAGAAATGAGCAAGTTGAGTCTGATTCCTTCCTTTAACTTGCCTTGTTTCACTCCGCCTTCCTCCACTTCCTCCCCTTTGGGTATTCCTCTGTTCTTTTCCCATTTCAGGTTGGCTTCCACCTATTAAAAGGAACATTTGACCTTTACTTTTTTCAGACTGGCTTATTTCACTTAGCATGATATTCTCCAGTTTCATTCATTTGCCAGCAAATGGCATAATGTCATTCATCCTTGCAGCTAAGTAATACTCCATTATATGCCACAATTTCTCTATCCATTCATCAGTTGAAGTCCACCTTGTTTGGTTCCATAGCTTAGCTATTGTGAATTGAGCTGCTATAAACATTGATGTGGCTGTACCCCTGTAGTATGCTGCTTTTAGGTCCTTTGGATATATACCAAGGCATGGGGTCACTGGGTAAAATGGTGGATGCATTCCAAGTTTTGGGGGTGATTTCCAAAATGCTTTCCAGAGTTGTTATACCAGCTTGCAGTCCCCCCCAACAATGTATAAGTGTACCCTTTTCCCAACATCTCTGCCAACATTTGCTGTTCTTATTCATGATTATTGCCATTCTAAATGGAATAAGGTGAAATCTCAGTGAAGTTTAAATTTGTATTTCTCTAAGTGCTAGAGATGTTGAGGATTTTTTCATGTATTTCTTGCCCATTTGTATTTGAGAAGTGTCTGTTTAGTTCTTTTGCCCATTTATTGGTTGGGGTGTTTGTGTTTTTTGTGTTAAGTTATACAGTTCTTTGTATATCCTGGATGTTAATGCTCTGTCTGAGGTGCAAAGGGCAAATATTTTTTCCCACTCTGTAAGTTCTTTCTTCAGTCTTTTGTTTTCTTTGCCATGAGGAAGCATTTCAGTTTGATGCTATTCCATTTATTGATTATTCCTTTTACTTCTTCTGCCTTTGCGGTCTTGTTTAGGAAGTCAATTCCTAACTTTTCTTCTAGTAGTTGCTGGGTTTCTGGTCTAATTCCTAGGTCTTTGATTCATTTTGAGTTGAGTTTTGTGCAGGATGAGACATAGAGATTGAGATTCATTTTATTGCATATGGTTTTCCAGTTCTCTCAGCACCATTTGCTAAAGAGACTTTCTTTTAACCAACTTAAATTTGTTTTTGTTTTCTTAAAGAGAGAGGGACAGGTTCTGGAGTGGTGGGTCAGCAGTTAAGGTGCTTGCCTAGCATGCACAAGTACATGGGTTCAAACCCCAGCACCACATACACAACTGTCAGAGCAAGGAAAGACATGTGAAAAACTAAATAAAAATTGATTCTCTCTCTCTCTCTCTCTCACTGTCCTTTTTTTAAGAGAGAGAGAGAGAGACAATTAGAGTGAGAAAGAAAGAGAATCAATTTTATTTAGTTTTTCATGTGGCTTTTGTTGCACCAACACATTGTGTATGTGGTGCTGGGGTTTGAACACACATCCTCATCCATACCAGGCAAGCACCATAACCACCAAGCCACTGCTCCAGTCCTCCAACTTAAGCTTTTGTTTGGCTCCCTTGTCAAGTATGAGCTAACTGTATTTATGTGAGCTTTTCTCTATATCTTCTATTCTATTCCATTGATCTTCATGTTTATTTTGGTACAAGTACCATGCTGTTTTTGTTATTATAACTCTGTAGTATAATTTGATGTCTGAAGTTTTCTTTCCTTGATTTGTCTTTGTCTGGTTTTGGTATCAGAGCCATACTGGCTTTATAGAAAGGGTTTGGTAGAGTTCCCTCCTTTTCTGTTTCATGGAATAATTTGAAGAGGATTGATATTAGTTCTTCTTCTTCTTCTTCTTCTTCTTCTTCTTCTTCTTCTTCTTCTTCGAGAGGGACAGTGAGAGAGAGAGAGAGAGAAAGTTTTTCATGTGGCCTTCGTTGTTCTGAGATTTCATTGTGTACATGGTGCTGGGGTCTGAACTTGCATACTTGCACATGCTGGGCAAGCACTATAACCGCCAAGCCAAGGCTCCAGCCACATATTAGGTCTTCTTTAAAATTCCTGTAGAACTCAGTTGAGAATCCATCTGGTCTGGGCCTTTCTTTGTTAGAATGCTTTTGTTGGCTGTTTTTATTTCATCACTAGTAATTGATCCATTTAAGTTTTCTATTTCCTCCTTGTTCAGTTTGTGTGGTCCATACTTTTGTAAGAATTCGTCCATATCTTCAAGATTTTCTAGCTTATGGAGTACAGGTTTTCAAAATAGCTTCTGATGATCCTTTGGATTTCAGAAGTGTCTGTAGTGATGTTTCCTCTACTATCTTGGGTTTTAATGATATGATATTTTTCTCTTTTTCTTTTGGTTAGTGTGGCTAATGGTTTATTGATTTCTTTATCTTTTTGAACAATTAACTTATTGTTTCAGTGACTCTATTGTTTTATTGATTTCAATTCCATTGATTTCAGATCTGATTTTAATTATTTCATGTCTTCTACTGACTCAGGTGTCAATTTGTTCTTCTTTCTCTCTGTCCTTGAGATGAAGTGTTAGGTTATTGATTTTGTGACTTTGTTTTCTTTTAATGAATGAACTTATTAGTATGAGCTTTCCTCTTAGAACTTCCTTCATACTGTCCCATTGATTTTGATATATCACTGTTCTCATTTATCTTTAGGCATTTTTTAATTTCTCCCACGATTTCTTCTATTATCCATTCATTATTCAAGAATGCATTATTTAGTCTCCAGGTATTACAGTGGTTTCTATTTTTTATCTTGTCATTAATTTCTAGTTACATTCTCTTATGATGTGATGGGATACAGGGTATTATCACTATATTTTGTACTTGCTAAGATTTGCTTTGTGTCATAGAATATGATAAATTTTAGAGAATGTTCCATGTCATGCTGAGAAGAAAATATATTCAGATGTTGATGAGTGAAATAGTCGAATATTTTTTTGTTATATCTGGAATGTTAATTGTATGGTTTAGTTCTGTAGCATCTTTACTTAGTTTTTGTTTAGATAGTCTATCCAGTGCTGAAAGAGGTGTGTTAAAATCCTGCAGAATAATTGTATTGTGGTCAATGTAGTTCTGGAATTTAAGAAATATTTATGTATTTCAATGTTCCATTTTGGGAGGGGCATATGTATTTATAATGGTTATATCCTGTTGCTGTATGGTTCCATTGAGTCATATGAAATGACCTTCTTTGTCTCTTCTGATTAATTTTGTTTTCAAGTCCACCTTATCTGATATGAGAATAGCACTACCAGCTTATTTACAAGAGGTATGTGCATGAAATGTTTTCCCCTATCCCTTCACCTTCAGTCTCTGTATGTCTCTGCCTGTGAGGTGAGTCTCTTGCAGCCAGCATATTGTTGGGTTTTATTTTTAATCCAATCTGCCAACCTGTGTCTTTTGATTGAAGAGTTTAGAGCATTTACATTCAATGATATTACTGAGCAATTATTTTTATTTCCTGCCATTTTGGTTTATTTTTAGTATTTGGATGAATTTGATTCTCTTTTGAATGATTATTCTTGCTAATGTCATCCTGTGTTAGTTTTCAGTTTTGTTTTTAGATTTCTTCTTAGTGATATATTTTGTTGAGTATATTGTGTAATGTTGCCTTTCTAGTGATGAATTCTTTTAGCTTTCATTTATCATGGAAGGTTTTTATTTCATCTTCAAATTTGAAGCTCAGTTTTCCTGGGTATAGTATTCTTTGTTGCTATCCCTTTTCTTGCAGAGCTTGGTATATATTATCCCAAGGCCTTCTTGCCTTTAATGTCTGGGTTGAAAAGTCTGTCATAATGTGCATTGGTTTTCCAATTGTATGTGTTATGATTTTATATATTTAGGGTTCTACATGCCTCCTGAATTTGATTTTCCATTACATTCTTAAGGTTTGGAAAATTTTCCAAAATTATTTCTTTGAAGAGATTGTGTAGACCATTAGTTTCTGTATGCAAGTTTTACTCCATCCCAGTGACTCTCAGATTTGGTGTCTTGATGTTATCCCAAATTTCTTGAATATTCTGTTCATGATCTCTTAACCTCTTTTCACTATGGTATACTTTATTTTTGAGATTATTTACTTTATCTACAAGAAGAAGACCAGAAAAATCTTTCTTCCAAGTGGTTTAATCTGTTAGTGATGCTTTCCATTGAATTTTAAATTTGGTTTACTGATTACTTTATATCAAATATTTCCATTTGATTCTTTTTCAGGATCTCTATCTGTTTGTTGAAGTGGTCTTTCACTTCCTGGACTCCCCTGCTTTCCTTCCTTACTACATCTTTTAGCTCCTAGAGTAGTTTAAGTATGATTTCATTGTATTCCTTCTCTGATATTTCTCCCACTATGCTATCATTAATGTCTGTTGTTGAGAGATTATAAGTAGTTTGGACTAGTTGGTTCTCTTGTTTTTTTTCATGTTGTTTGCATGTCTACCCATCTTTCAGTTCTGTAAAGTTTTCTTCTTTCAAGTGAGGACTTACTTTCTGAATTTCTTTTCCTTGGGACCCTGGTTTAGGTGGATTTCTGGATTCTACTCTTTTAATTCAACATATGACCTCTGCTGACCCCAATATTAGTCCTTCTTTTATTAGAAGTTATTGATACCTATTTGCTGTAGTCTCTTCTAAGCAAGCTTTTGTTCTATTCAAACTTGTGAGAATAAAAGTTTGTTATAATTGCTCTTTTCAGTTCCTCAAGTTCAATGAGAAAACTATAATAAAATTTCTGGAACAGATTAAATGGTTAGTATGTTAAATGGTAATCTTATTATTATCTTAAGTGGGTACTAGAAGGAGGATGGGAGGAAGACTGGGTAAGTAGGAGGGGTGAGGCAGAGGGCAGGCAGAAAGAGGGGTTAAGAGAATGAGAAATATAGAGAGTCTAAGATCAGTTAATTTGAACCAAGGGAAAAAGGAAAGGAGAGAGAAACAGAGAGAGGGAGAAAGAATCAATATGGTGGAATTTACAGTGAGGTGAATAGGAGCATTAGGTGGATGGGTTGCACCAAGTAAGCCTTGGTATCCTCCGCTTTCCTCCGGCAGCTTCCCCAGTTCTGTATGTGCTTCTCTTTGTTTTGGTGCTCTAATATTGGTTGCAGTCCCAGGCCTCTGGTGGTGACTTTCTCTCCTGCTAGGGGTCAATAATTGGAGTCTTCTCCTGGATAAAGGAACTGTGGGCTTTGTCTCAGTACAGTAGGTGCACAGGTGTTAGCAGTGGAGAATTTGTGAATTTGTACCCTAGTTGAACAAAGTTGGCCACTGTGTTCAATAGGTAAGTGGAGATTTGTGCTGCAGAGGGGTAGCCCATGTCTCCTGAGTAGGCCTTTGTGTCTCTTAGCACTTTCCTGGAAACTGAATGCCCCCAGGTGACTCTTTCCATTAATTTGCAGAGTGGGGGAGTGGGCTTCAGCAATCTACTTTGTTAATGTTCTCTGTAGAAACTCTCTCCAGCTCAATTCCCAATAGGATACTCTGCTCTGAGTGCCTTGACACTTTCTTGGGAACTAAAGGCCATGCTGTAGCCAGCCAGTTCTGTTCCTTTGATTGCAGAGAGGGGGTGGGGGTGAGGTGGGTTTACCAATGCAGTACCACTGACAGTGGTCACTGTAGAGAAGGTGTGTGACTATTCTGTCACTGTGTAAATTCAGTGAGGTGGTGGGAGGGGCCACCTTAATATGGCTAAGGGCCAAACCCAGTCCTCACTTCAGGATGGCTTCAATCTAGCCACAGTATTTTTTCCCCTTTTACAGTGGCATTTTAAGTTCTGAGTGCCCCTAGTGTGTGTGAGTTGAGGCAAGTGCTGTTTTGTTGTTTTTAGTTTTTATTTTTTTTAATTTTTAATTTTTTATTGAAAAATTTTATTGTTCAACAATCATACAAGTTTTTAACAAAATAATATAAAATGTATATAGATTCTGAAGATTAGATTTACCCCCACGAGTGTCCCCCCTAATTACCCACCCTTATCCCTCTCTTCCCCTTCCCACAACATCTCTAAAAATGTATTATATTGTATAACATTACATCTTATCTGGATTTAACACATGGTAATAGACCACCTTTCTCAATAGCCAGGGTCTAGTTCCAGCCTCCACAGATGAGTGAAGATATTCGACCCTTGGTTCTCTGGGTTATGTTGATTTCACTCAGCATAATTTCTTCCATAGCCATCCATTTACCTTCAAAGGCTGCAATATCATTGTTTCTAATTGCTGAGTAAAATTCCATGGTATACACGTACCACAGTTTTTGGATCCATTCATCCAGTGAGGGATATCTGGGTTGTTTCCATAATTTAGCAATTGTAAATTGAGCTGTTATGAACATAGATATTGCTGTGTCACTTCAGCATTTGGGAGTAGGCAAAGACTTTCTCAACATGTCTCCTAAAGTGAAGGAGGTAAAGTCAAAATCAGTGAATGGAATGCCATAAAGCTAAAAAGCTTTTGCACTGCCAAGGAAGCAATCAAAAGAATCAAGAGGTTTCCTAAGGAAATGGAGAGAATCTTGGGCTATGATTCCTCTGACAGGTGCCTCATATCTGGAATCTACAAAATCCTCAAAAATCTCAACTACAAAAACACAAACAACCCAATCAATAAATGAGCCAAAGAGCTAAATAGAAACTTCTCAGCAGAGGACATTGATCAAGCCAATGAATACATGAGAAAGTGCTCTAAATTAGTAGTAATCAGAGAAATGCAAATGAAAACTACATTAAGATATCACCTTATGCCAGTCAGAATGGCAAAAATGAAGAAAATAAACAATAGTAGATGCTGGAGGGGCTGTGGAGAGATAGGTACACTAGCACACTGTTGGTGGAACTGCAGACTGGTACAGCCCCTCTGGAAAGCAGTGTGGAGAATCCTCAAAAAACTAGGGATGAGCCCACCATATGATCCTGCTACTCTTCTCCTGGGTATTTTTCCAGGGGATTTAGAATCAGCTCATTATAGGGAGGAGGCAAATGCTTTTGACCTGCCCAGGGCTCTTCTCTGCAGTGCCTCTCCCCCACACTTCCACCCTTCTGAGATTGGAGGTTAGGGCTCTTTCAGTTCATTTCCCAAACAGGCTGCCCCACCTATAATCTCTTCAGGTCTCAGTCTAAGCAGGGTAGAGTTTTATAATATATATTTTTATTTTTTGGTTTGTTTCCCACTGTACAGTTTGAGCTGATGTGCTGCTTCTTTTGAGACCTGCAGAGACCAGGAAATCACTGCCTATCTTGATTCTGCCATGATCAGGAGTCTAGATACATTTCTATTTATTTATAGGCATTGACATTAATTCCTCTTTCTGTCTAAAATAATCTTCCCTAAAGTTTTCAAAATGTTCAGGTTTCAATTAGAAAATGCATATATTATAGACTTTAGAACAACCGTTTAAATGGCAATTTTTTTAAAAAAGTTCTTAAATAGATACTTATTTTTCCATAAAAATGTCAGTATAATACACTTGAAAGTGTTAAATTGAACAGATTCTATTTTAAATAATTTTCAAACTAATTGATTATTCCAAAGACATATTTGTATTTTAAAATTTATCCAATAAATCTTGGATGACCTATTGTTATTGTTGATAATATAATTATAAAACTGGGCCTCTTCCCTTAGCCAAGTAATTTGACAGCATCAAAAGAATTAGATCACTATAATTGCCTGGAACATTAATTAACTATCTGGCAACATTAGATTATAAAATGTTACTATCCACAAAATTATCTAGTTTCAGCTATGTTACAATTATATTTTATTTTATATCGCAAATGTTTTTGCCAAATTCATCCATATTCAATATAAATCAAAAGCAACTGAATATTAAAGCCGTTTTAAGTAAAAACTTTGGTTTTGAGGTTTTGAGAAGAATACTATTAAATGAGCAACTAACAATATAATTCCTGGGAAATTTTTCCTAGCTGATTCTTTTCAATGTTGCAATAATATTTAATTTAATATTATTAATAATTAAAGAAAAATTGAGACAATCCTCCCACATCTAAGTTGCATATTCAAAATGGAGATATATGGTGAATGAACAAAATAGAACAGTATTATCTTGTGTATGTACTTTGAAATTTCTATCTTGAAATGTCTTATGATCCAAACTGCAATAAACATAAAAATTTTAGATATGATTTAAAATACTACTTATTTTTTATTTCATAGTTTATATTCCATAATGTTGTTTAGAGACTTATTTTAATGATTTTTCTTATTATGTAAAGAAACATGAATGGATCATAAATGACAACAAATATTTTGTCACTGTTTCCATTTTTTTTTCTTTCTTTCTTTTTTTAAGAGAGAGGAACAGTGAGAGAGGGAGAGAAAAAAAAGAATAAACTTTATTTAGTTTTTCACGTGACTTTCATTACTCTGACACTTTGTTGTGTATGTTGTGCTGTGATTTGAACCCATGTCCTCGTGCATGCTAGGCAAGCACCACAACCACTGACCTACAGTTCCAGCCCCCACTTTTTATATTCGGAACAATGAAAATTTTCAAAAGGCCACCAAGTGCCATTATAGTTACATAACCCTGATATTTAGTCTTTTTTTTTTTTTTTAGAGAGAAGGACAATGAAAGAGAGAGAGAGGCGAGAGAGAGAATTTTTTATTTAGTTTTTCATGTGGCTTTCGTTGCTTTGACACTTAGCTGTGTACTTGGGTGCTGGGGTTTGAACCTGTGTCCTTGCGCATGCCGGACAAGTGCTGTAACCACCCAGCCACTGCTCCAGCCCCTTTAGTCAAATTTAATTCCCACCTCTGCTACTTGAAATTTCCTAGTTGCCTAAATTGTTAAGTATTAAAAGAGAGTTTGCAAAATTTACGTTTTCTTCTTATTAAGTTTTAAGAAAGGTATTGTAGCAAGATAGAGCATTCTTCCATTCCTTTGCCATGCCATTTCCTCTTCTGACAATTTTGTGATAAAAGCACTATCTAAAGTCTCTAAGACTTGTTTAATTCCCAAAGCAAAACCCTTAGAGCACAGCAATAATTTCTAAAATCCACAGAGGAAAAAATAGACACCTTTAAAAGTTAAGAGTCAAAAGCATAAAAGTGATCAAAACCTCTACTGTCTCTAAACTTTACTAGATGTAAAAATGCTATCATATAAGTTTGATTTTTTAAAGAATTAGTTACTTATAAAATAGTTATTTATAAAAATATTTATCCTGAGCACACAATGATTGCATATGTCTAATGATGGACTTAAATATTCCTTAAAATGGAAATAAAGATGTACCAAATTTACTCTATGCCTTCAGATATTCTGAAAAGAAAAAAAGTTAATACATTTGAGTTGGCATCCTATTTATCTTTACAAGACAGAATTTCTAGTAATGGGCTATAGCGGTGGCTCAGCGGTTGGAGCACTTGCCTGGCATGGTGAGGAACCAGGTTCGAATCTCAGCACCACAGACACACTGAGTGTCCTGGAAACAAAGGCCAGATGAAACTATAAATAAAATTGATTCTCTCTTTCCTTCTCTCTCACTCTCTCCCTCTCTCTTAAAAAAAGAAAAATTTCTAGTCCTATATGCTTAATTACATACTTCTCATTCAAGTTAACATTATTAACTGCTGTTGTTTATGTGATTTTAAAAAGTTACATTTAAAAGTGGCCTCCATTTAATTAAACCATAACACAATCAGTTAACAATTGTAGAATAAATAACAGCTTTTAAATATTAAAGACTTTATTTGAAAATATTATAAAAATCTCTGTCATATTTAATATAGGACAAGAAACATATTTTATTTACCTAATACACTAGTGAATTTTATTATTTTTAACATTTTATGGCAATATTTAAAGTAAAGTACATATTCCAATTCTTCAGTCATTTGCTAAAATGATGTTCATTGATGGAAATTATAATTCCTATTTTTTCTAGTCTTAAGGGAAAAAACGGGCCACATTTATTAGCCTGATAAAATAATAAATATCCAACAATATGAAATGAATTTTTTCATTCGTTGAAATGCTCTATTTTAAAATCATGCTTAAATTGTCTGCATTATACAAGTCTTACTACGGGCATGATATGTATTTATAGATAGTCTTCTGGTAAAGAAGGGGAGTTTACCTTAGATTTAGTTTGCTGCCTTATTATTTAAATTAATATTTATTGATTCTTTTGTTGAACAAAGAAATTTCTAAGCTAATTCTATCTGAGGCACACATTTAGCTGTCAACAATGCAGATAAAAAGATCCCTACCATGTAAAACTCAAATTCAGTGCATATATATGTGACCATTTTTACTGATAGACATTTCATCATATTCTGAATAATAATATTTTATCAGAAAATATTTTCTCTTAAGTTAGTGAGTTAATTTTCACTTACCTGTTGTCCAGCATATTGTCTATTTTGATACATAGAATTTCTTAAAATTTTCCATTTTGTATATACATTTCTATAGAGTTTCAGCTTTTGGAATTTTGTTGAAGACATCCATCTGAGCTTCTTCATATTTTTTCCATAAAATTAATCAATAGTCTAAAGACTACTGAATAATGTTCACTCGTTGTTGCAGTGACCAAGTATATCACTTGTGTTTATTTTTTTCTTCTGATTTCCATATCATTTCTTTTCTCTCTATGCCAGAATAATGTTCCCTTGTCACCTAAAAAGTGAACATATTATCTAATGCTCTTCTTCAATGATGTCATATTGTAGATTTTTAAAGACCATTTTTATCCTATTTCAGAAACTGTACAGTTCCACCAAAAGGTCTTAATGTGAATGTGATTGAAACTGCTTGAATCTGAAGATATAATTATGGAGACATATTTTTTTTAAGAGAGAGGGACAGTGAGTGAGCAAGAGAGAGAGAGAGAGAGAAAGAGAATCAATTTTATTTAGTTTTTCATGTGATTTTCATTGCTCTGACCCTTAGTTGAGCACATAGTGTTAGGGTTCAAACCTGCGTCCTTGAGCATGCCAGGCAAGCACTGTAACCACTGAACGATATATAAATCTTAGTAACAAATTTGCATCATGTATGTATAATATCACTCTATATAGATCGTCTATAAGTTTAATATGTAGTTATTTGTGTGCTTCTTTCTTTTACACTTCCTTTGTTTGGTGTTGATTAATGAAACATTCTTGATTTTCATGTAATCCACTTCTTTATTTTTCCTGTATATCTAATTTCTTCATCTCATTTAAGAACTCTTCCTACCATTACATGGAGAATATTACTATGACATTTTTTCCCTTCAGATAACCATGGTAATTCTGTAAGAATTCATGAAGTGTCCCTCATTTTTTAGATTACTATGGTGATACCAGTATCAGAAATGTTTTCTGGAATTTCTATTGGACTGGTTTGTTTGCTTATCCTTGTACATATTTCATACTTCATAATTAGTATTTCTTCATAATGAATTTTGCTCTCTGGTAGTACAAATACCTTAGGTTTGCTGTCCTTCATCATCATTATCATCACCATTTTTGTCTTTAGTGGTCCCATAAAGATTTTCTCATCACTTACTCTACTTCCACAAAAACCTGTGAAGAAGTTTTATTGGATTGAAAAATTTTGTTTGGCATTGTAATACATTTCCATGTTTTCAGTTTTGTTCTTCCAATCCATGACATCACTCTTCATTTTTAATGTGTATACATCTTAAATAACTCCTAATAACATGGAAATTCTATAGTAAATGTTTTACATTTATTATTTTGAATTAATGTCAATAACTGCTGTTATTAACATGATTTTTTAAAAAAAATTCAGTTGGTTTGTTTGTCTCTGCCACAAAAAGTACAATTATTTATTGAGTATCAGTTTGGTTTTTAGCAACCTCAAAACAATTTTAAATAGAAATAAAAAGCTAAAAATTTTCTCATCTCTTTTTCAGTCAAAAGAGGAGAGATTTTATAATTTGTATAATGACATTTGGATTTTTAGGTACCCTGTAAAAATATTCCCTTTTATTTCTAGTTTCTTAGTGTTCTAATGATAATTAATACATACTGAATGCTTTCAAATTCTGTTTTGCTTCTATGTTGATGATAATGTACTTTTTATCTTCTTCTACTAATGTGACATATATGTGTACTGACATTTGTAATTATGCATCATAATGGATTCTATTAGATACATGGATGCACAAATAGCAGATTTCTATACATTGTTTACAAATATGTTTTAATGAAATAAATGGGAATAATTTTCATTTTTAGAAAGACTTACAATTTTTATATCTAAGTTTTCTAGACTCCTACAGTAAGTTACAAAATGGTTGTTCCTTAATTCTTCTGTAGTAGTCTGAATAAAATTAATATTTTATTTTTTAAAAATTTTATTGCGGAGTTGAGTTTTTATATAATTATAAATGAATATGTAGCAACAATATGATATGCCCCTGATCCTAATCCAGAATCACCTCCACACTACCTACATCCCAGTCTCTTTACTCTTCTGTATTTTCCTCCTGTAACAAATATAAAAGTTTTTATAACTATTACAATTGTGCGTTTTCCAGAATTAAATGATTGCACAATTATCATTTGGCTTCTCAGGGGTGTAAAGAGTAAGCAACATTGTTGATCTCCACCACAGATTCCTCCCTATAATCCCTCCCTCACTCTTCTTCCCCCTCCCTCATCACCTGTCTATGGTTCCCCTAGATTATGTGTTGGTGTCTAGTACATGAGCTTGACCTTTCACCCAAGTCTGGGTTTTGCGCTAGCCTCCACAGATGAGGGAAATTGTTTGAGCCTTAAGTCTCTAGATTTAGAATAGTCTGCCAGTAAAAGTATTAGAGTTTATTTATTACTCTTAGTAACCAACTTATGCAATATTGTTTTGGCAACAAGCATATTTTTTGTAATACTTTTAATGTTTTGAATATTTTTAAAACATTCTGATTTTCCATTTTTTAAAACATTCTGATTTTCCATTTTTCTGTCAGAATTTTAAAATTATGCTTGAAAAATTGGTGTATTTATATTTTTAAATGTATGTCTTCTTCTTTGATATATGCTAAATATCTATGAAAGTATATATTCATGACTATTTTATTGGATTTATCTTTTTAGGAATGCATATTAACTATTATGAAATTCCTTTCAGCATATATTTTGTTGATATTTTATTATTGTTGTAATATCATCATTAGCTTCTTGCAATAGTCTATTTTTGTTTTATTTCAATAAATGGAAGGTGCTAAGTAATACATATTATAATTTTAATATACATTGGATTTGGTTTAACAAGTTAGATCAGAATTGTGTTGTTGTATTAAGAGATTCCTCAATACATTTTTAGTTGTGACAAAACTTTTCCATCAATTTTAAAGAGAGAGGGACAGTGAGAGAGAGAAAGGGAGAATCAATTTTATTTAGTTTTTCATGTGACTTTCATTGCTCCGATACTTCAATGTGTACTTGGTGCTGGGGTTTGAACCTACATCTTCACAGGTACCAGGCAAGCATAGCAACCACTGAGCCACTACTCCAGCACAATTTTTCTATTTCTTAAAATATTCCTATATTTTATTTTTGGGTCTGGAAAGGTTTTAGAGGTTTTAGCAAATGGCTATATTTAAAAAAAGAAACTTGTATAAAAATTGACAGTTATAGAAACAGAAAAAAATTGAGGTATCATGACTACTAATATTTTTACCACTACTATAATAAATTTTAATATTGTATAAGTTGGTTACTAAGAGTACTAAATAATCTCTACATATGTTGTTTAAACCAGTACACTTACTATTGATTATCCATGGGGCAGGTGGACAGTTCTTTCCTGTACCGTACATTAGATCATGCCTTTGTGGCCAGCTGCTGGTCTCCAGAATTTTACATGGTTTGGGACCTACACTAAAATCTGCAAACTTTCCTCACTTTGCTCTCCCAGAATCCAGGAAGGAAGTGAAATCTTCCTTTACATTCTATGCATTGCTTTACTTTGTCTTTGTTCTAAACTGAACCGTATTTGTTATATCCCTTTTTTTCTTTAAATAGCAATAGAGAGAGAGAAGGAAAAAGACAGTTTATTTTTTATCTGGTTTTTGTTTTTCCTACACTTAGCTGTGTATGTGGTGCTAGGAATGTTAGGAAAGTGCTCTTCCACTGAGCCACCCTTCCATCCCTATTATATTATCTCTTGATCAACAGATAAAATATTATATTCATCATGTACATGATTTTTTTAAGTTATACATACATTGTGGTTTAACTAATCTAGCTAATTATATATGTAGTATAACCTATTTTGGTCAGTTTCAGCCACTGCAACAAAATACTATATACTGAGTGGCTTAGAAACAGACTTAAACAATTTATATCTACAGTCAAAATACCAGTGGTACAATTTCTGATGAAGGCCCTTTTCCTCACTTGAGATGATGGTTTTCTCTATGTATTTTTCTTTTCATTAGTTCAACATAGTCTTACATATTGGAGAGAATTGTTGTTATATATTCATGCATACATGGCTATTGACATAATGAGATAGTATGTTAAGACAAATCCCAGACCAGGATCTAACCCCCTTCATCCATTCCCCAAACTCATGCCTCCTCTGTAATCCCACCATACTATAGTTTAAATAAATATATACATGTATAATTATTGGCATTTCTGAGTTTCTCTGCCTCTTTGTGTATAGTTAGGCTTCTAATGGGAGTTGAGTATTCCACATTGAATTGATAATTCCCCTTTTCCCTCCCCTACTTCCCTCCCTTCTCCCCCCACCTTCATAGGTATGTTTCTCCCAGCTTATGTGGAGTTTCAACTATGGTGAGTTTATTACTTACACTCATCCTGTCTTAGGTTTTACACTAGCTTCTGCATATGAGAGTAAACATCTGGCCTTTAAGTCTCTGAGTTTGGGATATTTCACTCAGCATGATTTTTTTCCATTTCCATTCCTTTGGCTGCATAAGGCATGACATTGTTCTAGTAGCAGAGTAGAACTCCACTGTGTGTGTGTGTGTGTGTGTGTGTGTGTGTGTGTGTGTACCATAATTTTTTAATCCATTCATCTAGCGAGGGGCATCTGGATTGGTTCTGTAGTTTAGCTATTATAAATTTAGCTGCTATAAACATTGATGTAGCTGTGTCTCTGTAGCATGCCCATTCAAGTACTTTTGGGAAAATACCCAGGAGTGGGATAGCTGTTTTGTAAGGTAGTTCCTTCCCTGGCATTAACAGAGTGGCATTAACAGTTTGCAGCCCCACCAGCAGTGTGCTAATATTCCTTTCTCCCCACAACCCTCCAGCATCTGTTATGATTTATATTCTTCATTTTTGTCCCTCTGACTTAAGTGAGGTGCAATCTCAGTGAAGTTTTGATTTGCATTTCTCTGATTGCTAGTGATATAGAACATTTTCTCATATACTTATTGGCTTTCTGTACTTCCTCTGTTGAAAAGTTTCTATTTAGTTCCTTACAAATAGGGATCAAACCAGAGACTATACAGGTGCTGGAAGAAAACGTAGGATCAACCTTCCATGACATCAGTGTAGGCACTACCTTCGTCAAAAAGACCCCCATGGCTCAAGAATTAAAGCCAAGAATCAATGAGTGGGATGCCATTAAAATGAAAAGCTCTTGCTCAGCTAAATATTTCATCAAGAGTATCAAGAGAGATCCTACAAAATGGGAGAAAATCATTGCATGCTATGCCTCCCAATTGGGACTATTATCTAGAATATACAAAGAACTAAAAAAAATTGTACATCAAAACACAAATAATACAAACTCTATGTATTATTGCAAAGGAGAGCGTGAGAATGAGAGAGAGGGAGAGAAGGAATTCTAGAGCTGGCCTCTCTCTTATAGGTGAGTCATGATATCATCTAAACCTAATTACCTTCTCAAAGCTCCACCTTCAAATATCACCACATTAGTGGTTTGAGCTTCAACTTAGGAATGTTGAGATGGTTGTACATTCATTAAATAACATAAGCCCCCAGTTCCCCCTAAATTCATATCCTTCACGCACACTGAATGCATTTGTTCCATCCCTAAAACCCCCAAATTTAATTGATCAAGTGTCAAAAGTCAACTCTCAAGTGTAAAATGTAGAGTCTTATCTAAATATTATACTGCATGCCTTTAAAAAATGTAAATATTTAATCCTATTGTCAAATATATCTAAAAAGAACAAGGGGTAGTAGGAAGGGAGAAGGGTAAATGCTGCAACTGAGCTAAAACAAGGCACACTCCAAGCTTTCATGTCATTGTATGTACTATTGTCAAGTATATAAAATTTTTTTTCATAGGTGTAAGAATTATGTCACTATACTTGGGTTATTAGGAAGAATATAGACCAAGAAAGAGAGGCAGGGAACAGGAAAAGGAAAGAGGGTGGTGGGAGGTGGGAGAGTGCTAGGGTGGGGTATTGATCAAATTAAATTGCTGTATTGTATGAATCTATGACTATGTGACAACAAATCCCATCACTATGCACAACTATAATGCACTAACATAGCAAAAATAAAATAAAAAACAAATATTTAGAGAATATACTAAAAAAATAAATATTTCTAAATCAGATATGAGAATCAAAGTACAATTCCATCCCAGGTAAAATTGTTCTCCAGCTGTGAACCTATATAATATAATGTGTGCTTTACCAATGCAATGGTGGGACAGGCACAGTATTGACTTTGCCACTCCAAAACAAAAAATAAAAAGTAATCTGTAGAGCCTATGTAATTTCTAACAAAATTACAAAGATATCTTGACATTTTTAAATAAATAGAAAAATCAATTTTAAAATGTATAAAGAAACTAAAAATGCCCCCAAATAGATAATGCAGTATTGAGAAAGGAGGACAAAGCTAGCAATATCATATTTCCTGAATGCAAAGTGTTTAAAAAAACTACATAAAACAAAACAGTATCATTTAAAGTAAAAATAACATGTGGAACAATGAAGCAAAATATCCAAGAATAAACCCACACATAAACAGTCTACTGATTTCTAATAAGTGTACTAAATTTGTGCAACGAAGAACTGAAATTCTGTTGAACAATGTTGTTGGGGAAACATGAGTCACATGCAAGAGAATGAAACTGGGCTCATACTACACAAAAGATCAACTCAAAATGTATTGAACACTTATGACTAAAACTTGGAATTACAAAACTCCTAGAAGAAAACAAATGGAGAATCTTTATGACATTAGGGTTGATGTGGTATCTTGGATACGGCAAAACAGTCAAAAGCAACAAAAGCGATTCTGAATGGGGGAGACTACATTAAATTTAAAAGGTTCTGTAAGGAAAAGGAAACAAGCAACAGAGTGAAAACAAAATATTTCTATACTATTTATCTGATAAGGGATTAAGATCCAAAATATGCAACGTACTCCTGAAAGTCAAAAGGAAAAACAAACAAACAAAATATGAAAGAACAAAAGCCAAAACCAGACCGAACAACAGCAAATAACACAAATATAACCACTAATAAATAGTGGCAGAGCTCTTGTTTAGGGTAGAGCTCATATTAAGTGTTCTTATCATAATGACATAAGGAAAAACCAAATAGTAAATTAATTACCTGTTGAAAATTTTGTGGTGGTGGCACACACTTGTTATCCTGGACATTGTGGAGGCTGAGGAAGGAGGATCACAAGTTTGAGACCAGCCTCACAAACTTAGTAAGGCCCTAAGTAACTTAGTGAGACACTTTCAAAATATGCTCCTCAGTGACAGATCAATTGCCTGCCATATGTGAGACACTAGGTTCAATCTCCAGTACCACAAGAAAAATAAAAGAAAGAAAGTCTAGAATCAAATCAGTACAAATTAAAACCACAGTGAGATTTTTCAGAGAAAATTAGTGTATGATTCTCAATTAAGAAAAGCAACTAGTAAAATAGCGAAGACACAAAACTATAGGAAGTACAGTAGCAGATATCAAGTTCTATGAGGATATTATATTTGTTTAGGAATAGAAAAATTATCTGATATGACAATATAGATTATCCATAAATATATTCACATGCAGACATAATTAAAATCATGATAAATGTGATGCTGTGGCAGAGTCATAACAAGCACGGCATTGAAAAAAATGGAAACAAGTGCTTCAATTGGATACTTATGCAGAAAAATGCATTTGACCTCTGCCTTATACCATGTATGAAATTCAGTTTTAGTATATATTATGGACCTAAAAGTAAGGGAAGAGAATATTTTCACAAATTCAAGGAGAATTAAGATTTCATATCAAAGGCAAAAAGTGTCAAGTATGAAAAAATTTTAACTTGGACTACATTAAAATTAAAAACTTGTCTTTACAACATACCTTTAAATAACAAAAGTTAAACTCTTCAATTGGAAGCAAACATTTGTCACATACATAAAAGAAATAACTCGTTCAGAATATTTACAAAATTTCTGAATTAATAAAGTAGAAAATAAATAAAAGCTTTTGGCAAAAAGAGTTGAAAAGGAGCCTCGCCAAAAAATATTCAAGGGAGCAATCGGCATACAAAAATGGGATCTACTCTACGAAATATCAAGGGAAGTTGAATTCAAACTATAAGTAGATAACTCTGCACTTGTGTCAAAAGGGCTAACTTGATTTTAAACAGGTAATAAAAAATTAGTGCACCTGGTGTGGTGGCTCATGCCTGGATCCTGGTGACTCCAGAGGCTAGGCAGGAATATCTCAAATTTGAGGCCAACCTTAGCATCTTAGCAATTTCCTATCTCAAAATTAAAAAATAAAAAGGACTGGGGATGTTGCTGAATGCTGAAGCACTCCTAGGCTCAATCCTCAGTATCCAAAATAAATAAATGAAGAAACATTTTTAAAAAACTGATAATGATCTAGACCAACTTAGACTTTCATTTGGTGGCAGTGGAAATTAAATTTATATAATAATACTAGACAATTCATTGGCAAGGAAGTATTTTAACAAGTGCATATAGCCTGCCCTGATGATTTTGCTTCCAGTAATATATCTAAGAGAAGTTAACTGCACATTTACCAAAAAAGTTATGGATATGAATAATAAAAGGTAACTATTTTGTAAAAGCCCCAAACTAGAAATTACCCACTAGAGGAGAAATGTGTAAATGATGATATAATAATATCCTATGTTATTAAACAACAATGAAAATGAGAACAAAATATAATCACACAAGCAACAGTAAGGATGGCTCTTAAAACACATTGACCAAAAGAAAGCAGGTTTTCCAAAACAAACAAGTGAACTAAACACAAATATGGATTCTTATTCTATTCATGAAAGCTTCACAAATATGCAAAATTAACATATAATGTTAGCATTCAGGGCAGTTTTAAAACTTTATCATCATGCTTACAGGGGGAGTAGGCAGTTGGGAAGTGGTTTGTACATGACCCTTCTTCTGGAACACAAGGAGGTTTCTGTTTTGCTTTCATATTCTGGTGTTTTGTTATCCTGGTTACACAGCAATAAACATTTTTATGAATTTGATGGATGTTTAATTTGTACGACATCAAGTGAACCATTTTCATGCCTACAATTCAATGCTACCTAGCATATTTACATTGCTGTACAACTGTCACCTCTAAGGTGCTCCAAAATATTTTTATCCCCCCAATAGAAAATACTATACTCTTCCATCAATCACCCTCTGATCTCCTTCCTCCCTGGATCCTGGAAATCACTAGTATATTTCCTTTCTCTGTGGAATTACCCAATCTGGATATTTCATATAAATAGGCTTGTATAATATGTGCCCTTTGTGCCTGTGTTCACGCCCTTTTCTTTTGTTTAGCATGTTATCCAGATTTATCCATTTTGTAGCTTGTCAGTGTTCCATTTCTGCTTTATCTTGTGTCTGAGTATTATTTGGATTTACCCTTCTATCGGTTGATGCATGTTTCTGTTAGTTCTATCTTTGAGCTATTGTTATTATTGCTATTATGAACATTGTGTGAGTGTTCATCGAGTTCCTGTTTTCATTCATTTGGGTACATACCTAAGAGCAGAAGGTCATCTAATACATTTATGGTTAAATTTTTGAGGAACTGCCTTGTTTTCTGCAAGGACCGCACCATTTTTCACTTTTCTGGTTAAAACCATCCTAGTGAGTGTGAAGTGTTATCTTCTGCTTTTGACTTGCGTTTCCTTAATAAATAACGACAGTGCACATTTTTCTTATGTACTTATTTACCACTTAAGTTGCTTCTTTAGAGAAATGTCTATTCAAAATCTTTAATTGTGTCTGATTGTCTTTTTGTCTCTTTTTTGTTTGTTTGGTACCTGTTCACGATTGGCATATATTTTTCAAATTACATTATAATTCACTGAAAAATAATTTAGAGCCTGACATGGTGATGCATACCTATAATCCCAGAGACTTGGAGGCTAAGGGGAGAGGATTCCAAGTTCAAAGCTATCCTCTGCACCTATGTGAGACTCTGTCTCAAAATTCAAAGAAAAACAAAGGACTGGATTAGTGGTTTAGCATCCCTGGGTTCAACCCCTGGTAATTAAAAAAAACTTTTTTTATTGAAAACAAAGGAAAGAAAAATTAATTTATTCTTTTAAGACAGTGTAATATTTAGTGTTGAAACTACGGAAAGACCAGGAAGAATAAAGCAATTTCAGATATTATAGTGAAAATGATTGGCTATGCATTATCTTTTCTTTTGGAAATGAGCATCAGTGGTATAAAAAACTATCTTCTTCTAATTGTAAGCTTGAAGTTTTGCTAATAGTGAATAAATATGTTTTGTTTAATTATCTTTTAATAGACAGTATTTTAATTTAAACTCTGAAATGATAACTATTAATTAAAATAAAAATAAAATTGGTGATTTAGATTTTTTTTTACATAGGCATTTTAATAAATTAATCTTAGCAGTTGTCTTAAATATACAGTAATAAGCCAAGTCCAAAAGAGCTAAATAATATAACCAAGACTCCACAATCAGGGCTGGCTTCATAGAAGCCCCATGCTCAAAAGCGCATCACACCTGGCTAAATGCTCTGCTACTGTCATCTAGGAATTCTTAATAACATTTCAGCAGACAGTCCTGAGAATCCATGGTGTTCTGGTCCACAGATTATGTGACCCATCCTATTTATAATAAATAGAGGAGCTAAAGTTCCAATTTAAGGAGGCCCAATTTTAGAGCAAAACTAAAACCAAGTCAGCATCTATGCGCTTCCCAGTGTAAACATAATTTTGACATGAATTGGGTTTAATATACCTTTAACATAAGCATTTAAAATTTGGCCTTTACTAGATGTAAGCAATTTAACATTCTATTGAGAGATTTTTATGCATTTTTACATGTAATTTTGAGGAAAGACATTGCCACAGATATAAATTTAAAAGTCAAAAAAAGGTTAAATTTTGCTTAGAGAAAAAAACGTAAGATATTTTTTCCTCCTAAGTAATTTTGATAATACCGGATAATAGAAGCAGTTTTTCATTGAGAATATTAGAAGATATTTTATTTTTTTCATTTAAGAATAATTGTAATAAATACATCATGTCATAAAATCACAATTTGAAGGACAACTTCTAAACAAAATTAAGGAGAGTTTATACTGAATCTTTAAAAGTTCATTAAATCTTACTTAATAAATCTATTTATAATAATGTTTTCTAAAGATCTATGCCTTATTTTAGAAACCTTGACATGGATCACGATTTTTGCCATAAAGTGATGTGTTAATACTATATATAATGAAATTCTGTCTTTCAACTTACTACAGGTTTTTTCCCCACTAACGTGATGACTTGCCTTATTACAATTTCTCTATATTTTTAACTTATTGATATACTTTAGATAGTGGAATTGATTTTCACCAGCCATTCTTTTCCCTCTTACATTATTTATTATTTCACAAATTCAGTGGAGATGAGAGAAAGTCTTTTTACTTGACTTGTACATAGACTAACCTCATTTTCATGACACTGTAGAGTATAATTTTGCTATTTATTCAGATGAGTGAAATATTGAGTGTGAAGATTACTCATAATGAAAATGATGAATAAATAAAAACCCTACTTGATGGTACATAATATTGAAACTCTGGGTGCATCTCATTACAAGAAATGAAATCTATCAATAGCCCAGGCTAAAAATTTGATTAATTTTTAAAATAAGAAATATAAAGTAAATTTCTGTTAGTACAGATGATATGAAGAAATGTTTTCAAAAATTTCTCTAATAAAAGAAATATCTCTCTGGTTAAGATGATTGGTAACAATGAGGTAAAATGAGAACAAATTTTATGAATCTAGAGAAAATTATAATTATTAAAAACTTTAAATGCAATTACCTTATGCAAAATTAGGATATGACTGCATCTAGGATACTCTGTTAACACTTTTGCATTAAAAAGTAAAATTATATGCAAATGCCACTTTGGAAAGTATATCATAAAGGAAAGGGCTTGAAAGTTCAGTATGAAAGACATATGTCAAGACTTTGTTTTAAATTACATGATAGTGTGCATATTATACATCCTAGGTCATGTTTCTTAATGTAAGTTGGAATAACTAATTTCTTTCTAGAAATCATGTCCCACTACATTATTATATTGTGTATATATAATGAATATATGTTATGCATACACATTATACATACACATACGCATTATAATATACATATACGTGTATATACATATATCTTGGAGATACACATACACACACATATATATTGGATATATTAAAAATTTTCTCGTGTCTCAAATCCCTGTGGAAAACATTAAGGGAAATAGAGGAATTATGAAACAACATTAAAACAAAGATCAGGAAATCTAATCATGGGGCTAGAGCAGTGGCTCAGCAGTTAAAGCACTTGTCTGGCATGGTTGAGGACCCAGATTCAAACCCCAGTACCACATATACAACTAAGTGTTGGCAAAATGAAGGCCAAATGGAAAACATAAATAATAGTGATTCTTTCTTTCTCTCTTTCTCACATTCCCCCTGTCTCTCTTTTTAAAGAATCTAATCATGGTGTGGAAAATAACTGACGTAAATTTCATCCAGATGTATTTCTTCATGTTACTTAAAATCTTCAACTAATGATTATTTATATGTTTATAATGCAAATAAAATGTATGTTTATACTTCAGGGATTTTATTATTGCAACAATACATTGTAATCCACCTTGAAGATAAGACACAATTTGAATGAATAGTAAAAACGCTAGTGCTTAAATCACCCCAAAATGATCAGCCTATAGTATATGCCCTTTTTATACCACCAAGCACATATGTTCTAATGAGTTCTATGATGAACCTGAAGTAGCTTACAGGTATGTGCTATCCATACACAAGGGCGTTTTTCTTCTGTCTCTGAAGCTTATGTAATCAAATTAATTAATCTTCCATAACTTCTGAATTCTAAGTCACCATTAGAAGAGTAATACCATGTTTGGGATTATTAAAGGAATATAGAACTTCATACATGCTTTATTTTTTAAGACCTTGAATATTTTAAATGCATAATTCTGATGCAAATGAGTTTATCCTACAGTGTATTGGTGAAAGAGCACATTCATTTTAATCTTTGTTTATTATGTCTGTTCAGAAACTACAATACAATTTTTTAAAATTATATTTTCTATACCATTCTAAAACTCCATTTTATTTCATAATGTCTATTTTTAATTATGTACCTCACACCATGGATCACTAAGCCTATTTTCGCACCAACATAATACATTTAATTGGACTTCATTGCATATTCTATAATCTGGCATCATCCTTATTACCACATGCTCATAAACTGAAGATTTTTTTCAGGTAGTTTCTGGAGATCAAATGCAGTTCCTCTGCCTTCAAGGCAAGTGCTCTACCACTGAGTTAATGTCCCAATCCCTCCCTGGCTATTCTCAATTATTTGAACTTTCATGTGTGCTTCAATGATACACCAATCTAATTACAGGGGAAATAGTTCACTGATTTCTTTCCCGTTTCTCACCAAACACTTTTACCTTAAATCTTTTTGCAATTATTCTTCTGTATTGAATGCTCTTCTCAGGTTTTCTGCACGGCTCATTTCCTTACCTTATTAATATTCCTGTTCAAATGCTATCCCTCTTACAGCCTGTAAATGAATTTCTGTTTTAAATGACTCATCTAAAATGGCACTACCCTCCACTCTATCTTTTATGCAAGTTTACTTCTAAATTCTTATCGTTTATAACAGCAGCCATGGAGATGCAATTTCTCAGATCTCCCTTACTCTCTCTATATACTTCTAATAAAAAAAAAAGAAAGAGTGAGATTCAGTTCAAGGAGCGAAGTGATTAAACAGCCACCAACTGCACCACCATCAGTATCAGTCTCAGCTTTTTAACCAAAATTCAAACTCATCCCATGAAGACACAACCAACTACTGAGAACCCACAGGTTGGTAAGACAATGAAACTTTTATTCCTCAAGAAAGATTACAATAAATAATAGCTCCAAAATCTACATTTGGTTGGTCAAGTCTGCCAGATCTGCCTCATGGACTGGTGCTCTCTCGGCCCAATCTTATTTTCGGCCTATGTCTTTTCATAGATGTCAGATCAGCACTGTCTGAAAATATCTCTATTCACCTTTTCTATAATTTTTATTTTTCGTGAACATTTCCTCCCAAATTCTAACTCCAGCTCAGCAAGTTCTTTCTAAAGGTTCCATGTGATATAGTAATATTTGGCATATTGTTTATTTGATTACTATCTTCAGTAGAATTTAAGTTCCATTAGAACAGATTTCTTTTATTGTCCTGAGTGCCTAGAATAGTATTTTTTTAATGTGTATGCGTGTGTGTGTATGCGTGTGTAGAATCCAGGACATTTCTAAATATTAGGAAATTTTGATTGCCTTGGTGACAAGTTACTGTTTTATTTCCCCATTTCTATTTCCACACACACTATGTAAATAGAGAATTATTCTCTTAGAAATCAAGAATTTCTGACCAATTGTGTTAGCCTTGAAGAAACACAAAAGCATAATTTATTACAATCTTAAGATTTATTAGTCAACCATAAACTTAAAACTTTTGAGCAGGGTAAACAAGAATTAAGATAGCAATATAAAAGTTACCTTTTCCCATTATAGACGGACCTCTGACATCCTCCCTATTCAGAATGAGATGAAAGAGAGAATGAAGAATACCAGAGTATTTCACCCTTCTGTTGATTGACTAACTCTAGATTCATGCTAGATTTATATTCATTGAATATATATATCTAAATTGAATATATATCTAAAATAGAAGTTGCCTGTGAAAGAATCAGAAGTGAATCAAGGTAAGGACAAATGAAACACATTTGTAGTGATAGAAAAATCAATTTTATAAATTATATATATATATATATATATATATATATACACATATCTTCTTATTTTTTCCAGAGAATGCATATTGCCTCACTGCCTATGGGATATACACAACTGGGCATATTCTGTGTCTGTTTGAGTCATTCACTATAGAAAGACATTCTGCAATATGAGTACATTAAAGTGTATATGCTGCTATATCCGATAATGAAATTAATGTAAAAATAACTCCAGTAGGTACAAATTATTTGTCAATTTTATAATCACTAAGACTGAGAGCTTTTAAAGCTAAATCCTTTGCTCCAGTTTCCTAATTAGACCTTACACAATAGTTATGCATTTGTGAAATACAAAATAAGTTTGTGAAAGAGTTTAAGTAAATAAATTGAAAAGAAGCTGTTAACAACTTAAAATGTTTAACACGATGTTATTTGAAAACACTATATTAGATCTTTCCAATGTCATAAAAAAGGTATATCAATCTGTACTTCACAAATTTATATCCTTAACATGTTAAAAAATCAAGTTGAACAAATGTATGAATAGTATTAAAATATTTTTAAATAAATACTTTTATTACATTATATATATATCAGGTCTTTTTAAATTTTTTTTTACTTTTCCAATGATGCAACAATATATTTATATTCTGAAATTTACCCCCTAGAGCTCCCACTAATTACCAACCCTTGTCCCTCCCCACCCCCTTCCCAGTACATCTCTATGGATGCCTTAGGTTGAATGTCACTACACCTTTTCAGGGTTTAATATATGAGAGTTGACCGCCTTTCGCAATGGTTAGGGTTTAGCTCCAGCCTCCTTTTAATTTGTGTACCACAAAGAGATAGGTTCGGGGCTGGAGCAGTGGCTCAGTGGTTTCAGAGCTTGCCTAGCAAGCACGAGGACCCGGGTTCAAACCCCAGCACCACGTACACAACCGAGTGTTGGAGCAACTAAGGCCATGTGAAAAACTAAATAAAGTTGTTTCTCTTTCTCTGTCTCTCTCACTGTCCCTCTCTCTTAAAAAAAAACAAGAGAGATAGGTTCTATTGTCATTTCTATTTTATGATGGAAGGATCTAAGGCACAAAAAGAGGTAAAAGTTCTGGAAAGTTCTTTGAAAATGTTTAAAAAGTGTGTTTTCTGTAAATTAATTATTAAAAATAAATACATAATGATATCCATGTGTTGCATAAATGAAGAAAATTGATTTAAAAGTATTGGAAATTATGAGATTAATATCTCAGGATTCTAAAATTTAGGTTGAATACAGATAAAAAAAACTAGATTAATTGATGTGAACTACTGTGTGACAGAATCATGTTAAATTAGAATTTCTTCAGTTTCCCTAGTACTACAAAAAGTTTAACTCTTCAGCATAAGCTTTAATCTCTAGTGTTAAAGGATTGATTGAAATTATAAAAACATAAGCTCACCCAGTAAATAGTGTTAATTAATACACTATAGCACTTACTTTTTATTTATATTAAAGTGATATTAATGATATTGATTTAATTCTCTATGTAATCCTCTCCCTAAGAGTATGTTTATCTCAGAAACACTTAAAGATACTTGCAAACCAGGTTATTAATGTTTTAATGAAATAAATAAATAGGTTATTAACAGCCTATAAGGTAGTCTACAGTGATCCTTGATACACAGTGTTCACACCCTTAGGTGATATCCTTCTCTTGATTGTGGACTGGATCTATTGACTTAGTATCACTGTAACCAAAAGACCTGACATGAATAATATACAGCAGGAAAAGTTTATTTGGGCTCACATTTCAGTGGTTCAATCCATAGATTGCCAACTCCATATCTCTGGGCATGAGGTGAATCAGAACATTGTAGTGGAAGGGTAGAGTAGAGGAAAATAGCCCAGGACATTGCAACCAGGAAGGAGAGAGAGCACTCTGCTCACTGGCAATAAGATATAAACCCCAAAGGCACATTCTCAGGACTTACTTCCTTCAGTCACATCCTACCTGCCTATAATTACCACCCAGTGAATCCATACACTCTTTGTAATAATTTCACCTCTGAAAATTCTTCATTGTCTCACATGTGAGCTCTTTGGGGACACCTTGCATCTAAACCTTAAGATTGATTCACATCTAAAAATCAGAATATGATAATATTGACATTTATATCTAGATTATTAAAAAGCTTTACTCTGCTTCCTATTCTTCTTCCAACCCTCCTTCTATCCTCTCTGGGATCTCCGACTTTCGGGGAACTCAGTGGTTCCATACTGATTCATATTATGCCATATTATGAAACAATCCGTAAGGTGAGCCCAGGGGTTAGGGCACAGATCTCAAATAACAAGGAGATCAAAAGAGAAATCTACTATATCTTGGAGGAGCTTAAAAACACACACAAACACACACACACACACACACATGCATGCACACATGCATGAGTTTTATGATGTTTATACATAATAGTGGAGTTTATTGTCAGTCTTATACACACACTTTAACACTATATTGGACAGTTTTGTTCCCCAGCATTTACCCTTTTCTTCCTCTCTTCCTTCTTCCTGACCCCCTTCCTCAACTCCCTTGGCATTCTTTCTTTTTTCATGAAATTTACTCCACACCTTTCCCTTTTTCTCTCTAACTTATAAATATAGGAGAAAACATAAGAACCATTGGCATTTTTCCTTTTTCATTTACCCTAATCTCCTAGAAACTAACACAGTACATTCTATGAATATGACAACTTTAGAGGCCACATGTAAGTGGAATCTGATATTATCTGTGCTTTTGTGACTTCCGAATTCCACTTGGTATGATGTCCTCTATGGTCATCCTCTGGTATGACCATATGGTATTTCACTGTATATAACATGTTTTTCTCTTATTAATCCACCCATGGACATTGGGCTGCTCCCACTTTTTGGTTACGCTAAATACAGATGCTTTGTGTAACTACCTCTTCAAGACACAGTTTTAAGTTTCTTTTTCCATATATACTCAGAAGTGGGATTGTGAAATTATACAGTGGTTCAATTTTTAGATTGTTCTTTATTTTTTAAGAAAACACATTATTTTTTTTGTGGCAGTTGAACCATTTTATAATTCCACCAGTAATGAGAAAAAGTTTGACTCTCTACATCCCTGTCAACGCTTGTTATCTTTGTTGTTTTGCTTTATAGCTATCCTGATAAATGTGAGGTAACATCTCAATGTCATTTTGATTTGTGTTTCTCTGATGTTCATCACATTTTCATACAGATGTTGGCCATTTGCGTAACATTTTTAAAGAAAATATTCATTCAGGTCATTTGTACATTTTTTAATTGGGCAATACAGTTGAGGTTTAGTAATTCTTCATATATTCTGGATATTGACCCCTTACCTGCTAAGCAATTTGAGAATATCTTCTATTCTTTAGGCTGTCTTTTCACTCTGTTACTTATTTATCTTGATTTATTTAAGTTTTATTTAGTCCTACTTGTCTCTTTTTACACTTCTCACCGTACTTTTGCTGTCATATGTAGGAAATATTTGTTAAATTCACTGTCATGAAACTTTTCCCTTCATTTTTCTTCTAAAAATTTTACAGTTTCAAGTTTGCAGTACACTTTGAATTTATTTTTTGTTTATTTTTATTTTTAAAATATGCTATAAATTAAGGTTCTAACTTTAATATTTTATATGTGCATATCCCATTTTTCCAACACCATGCATTGAAGAAAACTACCCTATACCAATTGAGAGGTCTTGAATTCCTTATCAAAGAATATTTAGCATAAGTATTAAATTTTGTTTCTGGGTTCTCTATTGCATATAAGTGAGTCATATATCTAAATTTATGCGAGTTTGGCACTATTTAGATTAACATAGTTTTGTAACATGTTTTGAAATCAAAAGATTGACACTTCTACTATGCAGTTTTGTCAAATTAGTGGTGCTATATGGAATCCCTTGAGATTCCACATGTGTTTAGGATCCTTTTCTAGTTCTAACAAAAGAAAGGTGTTGGAAATTTGACAGGTATTTAATTGAATCTGCATATTGATTTATATAGTTAGTGTTTACGTCACAACAATAGTCTTTGATTTTCATGAATATGAAATGGAATGTCTTTTGATTTATTTTCTTTGTTCATATCCTTCAGCAGTGATTTGTAGTTTTCAGACCTTCACCTACTTGAATATATTTATTCCTAAATGCTTTTTTTTTATGCTATTATAAATTATTTTTTTCTTAACTCTTTTGTATTTTTATTTTTATTTTTTAAAGAGAGAGGGACAGTGAGAGGGACAGTGAGAGAGAGAAAGACACATTCAATTTTATTTAGTTTTTCATGTGGCCTTCGTTGCTTTGAGACTTTGCTATGTGCGTGGTACTGGGGTTTGAACCTGCCTAAGGCAGGCACCGTAAACTCTGAGCCACCGCCCCAGCCCCAGTATTTTTATTTTTAATGTTAGAAATGCAAGTAATTTTTACTTTTGAAATGTTTATTCTGTACAGCAACTGTAAACATAGATAATGTTGTTTCTTCTTTTAAAATTTAAATGTCTATTATTGTTATTTTTCCTGGCTAAAATTTCCAGTTCTATGTGAAATAATAGTGACAAAAGTGGGTATCCTTGTCTTTTTTCCCTCATTTTTTGAGGAAAAACTTTGATTCTTTTGCAGTGAATATTATGTCCACTGTGTGCTTTTTTATATGTAAAGCTTTTACTATATTGAGATATTGTAACTTCTATTCCTAATTTAACTGTTTTTTTTTTATCATTAGGCAGTGTTGATTCTTGTGAAATGATTTTCCTTCATTTATTGAGATGGTCATATGATTTTTTTTTTCCTTCCTTCTGTTAATGTATTTTATTGTATTGATTTATTTTCATATGTTGAAATTTCTACACTTTCCAGGAATCAATCCTAGTTAATCATGTGCAATAATCATTCTAATATGGAGCTGGATTTGATTTACTAGTCATTTTTTGAGGATTTTGGTTTTCATGTTCATCAGGAATATTAGCACTTCAATGAACTAGAAAAAATACAACCATATGCAACCCAAAATTACAAGGAAGGAAATAATAAAGATAAGAGGAGAAAGAAATGAAGTAAAGATTAAAATAAATGAAACAGAGACTAAAGTAACAGCAATAACAACAAAAACAAATAGCGGGGTATGTAGTACAAACCTATAATCTCAGCTACTTGGGATATTGAGATAGGAGGATTGCAAGTCCAAGGTCAACCTCAATAAATTAGCCAGGCTCTAAATTAGTAAGCAGTAAGAGTTGGCTTCTTGAGAAGATAAGATCAAAATATTTAGATTCAAATTAAAAATCAAAGTGAAAAAAGTAGACATCACAATTGTAATGAAATGATCATAAGAGACTATTAAGAACAATTATATGCTGAAAAATTAGATGGCATAGAAACAATAGAAAAATTCCAGTGCACAAGCAACCCACTGAGATTCAACTGGGAATAAATACAAAGTATGAACAGGTAAATAATGAATAAAGAAATTCAATAAGTAATGAAAAGTCTCCCATCAAAGAAAAACCCAGGACTCAGTGGCTTCAATGCTGAAGCTTTCCAAATATTTGAAGAAAAACACAATACAAATTTTCATTAAAATAGAATTGAAAAGGAGAGAATACTTCTACACTCATTCATTCTATGAGGTTAGCATTATTCTGACACCAAAATCAGACTAGATACACAAAGAAAACTATAATTTTTTCTAGCAGTATCTTGAAATACCCCTCAAGTTAAGGCAAGAAGTTTGCAGGTTTTGTTTGAGGTCATTAACTGACAGCTTGTTAAGGAACAGTAAAGACTAGTAATATTTGTATGTAACTACACAAAGTGAAGTGGTAGTTTTCGTGGCCATCATAGGAGATGCTGAAGAGAAGGTCATGGTGGAAGGCTGGAGGGAAGGAGGTTGAGAAGACACTGTGGGTATTCATTTTCCCAAGGGGATGAAAAGATCACTCTATGAGTCAGGTGCTTCCTGAAGAAAAAAATATTCTCCATTAATTTTTAGAATGGCATAGATAGAAATAGCCTCTGCCAAATTTCCTTCTCCGCGTGGAAGTACAGGAGTGTACATTTTGGCAGACAGAGTAAGAGTATACCAGGATCATAAGTAAAACAATAAAAATTTCTCAGGAAACTTAATAGAATCAATAACATTAAAGGCAAATAGCAATAAATGTCCTGAGTCCAGCTTTTCAGCACAATAGTAGAGGTAATTTATACATGCTGCTGGGTTAAGGGATTACTGTGCAGGGTCAAATTTATTCCCGTTCCGGGTGAGAAGTAGTATCCAATGGCAAGCTTTTGCTGTGGAGTGATATCATCTAACACAATGTCATCTCCACTGGCAAGAATCTAAGACAGTCATTTGGGATGTGAAAATGAAGTAGAGTTTGAAGTGGGTACCCACTTGATTGAGTTGATGAGAGTCCTATTTTGTAGCTCTGTGATATTATAATGAGACTGATTTTGGATATCCAGCATTAGCTTGTAGGCAGCACTTCAAATTTGGCCAATTACTATGGGTTGTTCATCTCAGTTATTAACTTGATTGGTTATGGACAAGCTGACTAGATCCTTAGGTTGTAAGGTTTTTTGTTTGTTTGTTTTTTGTTTGTTTGTTTTAAGAGAGAGAGAGGGACAGTGAGAGAGACTGAGAAGCAATTTTGATTGAGTTTTTCATGTGACTTTCATTTCTCTGACACTTTGTTGTGTACATGTTGCTGGGGTTTGAACTCACGTACTGGAGCATGTGAGGCAAGCACAGTAACCTCCAAGCCACCGCTCCAGCCCCTTGGTTGCAAGGTTTGTATTAGCCAAATAAGGTGGTATAAGAGCCATAGAATTTGCAGAATTTTGTTGAAAGATGATTTATTTTGAGGATCCGGGCTTCTGCATTGAACAGCAATGAAAGCTCCTAGAGTAACATTGTTAAAAAACAATGTACGGGGGCTGGAGTGGTGACTCGGTTACCGTGCTTGCCTAGCATGCGTGAGAACACTAGTTCAAACCTCAGCACCATGGGGCTGGAGCGGTGGCTCAGCAGTTTCAGCGCTTGCCTGGCAAGCACGAGGACCCGGGTTCAAACCCCAGCACCACGTACACAACTGAGTGTTGGAGCAACTGAGGCCATGTGAAAAACTAAATAAAGTTGTTTCTGTCTTTCTCTGCCTCTCTCACTGTCCCTCTCTCTTTAAAAAAAAAAAAAAACAAAACAAAACAAAAAACACCTCAGCACCACATCCACAATGAAGTGAGTAATGAAAGTCACATGAAAACCTGGATGAAAATTGCTTCTCTCTTTTTCTCTCTCTCTCTGTCACTTTCCTCTCTTTCTTATTAAAAACAAAAACAAAAACAGAAACAAAGGACCAATATATTTGTGTGCAGCTGCACTTGGCAAGTTTTTGTTCTCTGGTGGGGATTTTCCTCTGCCTTGTGTTATAAGCAAGGAAGCATCTGCTTTGATCATTTTAGAATATAGTGTTGATTTTACTATCATCTCCAAATATGATTATATGATTTTTATTTACTAAAGATCTTTTTATCTTCACTTTTGATGGTCAATGTTGTCTGTAGGAATGGCCCTTCAATTTTAATTTCTTGGAAAGGACTACAGGAGTATTCTGTATTAATTATACACTTCTTATAACCCAAATAATAAAGATGTTTGAAGTGGTGGACATTTTAATTTTCACATAAGATGAGCAAATGCTTAGCCTGTGGAGCAATCAATGGTTAATGGGTCCCATTAGAGTAGGCACCCTTGATCTGGTATCCAGTTCTAACTGGTTTGGGATAAATGGAAAACTTATAGAGATAAGAAACATTATTACAGGGTCCTACATATATTGAGTCTTTATATAAATTCAGGCAAGCATAGCCTCTTTAAACATAGGAAAGGTCAATGGAAAGGTGTTATGGTTTGGATATGAGTTGTCCACCCAAAAGATCCTGTGTTAATGCAAAAATATTCAGAGGTGAAAATATTAGATTATGGAAGATGTAACATAATCAGTAGATTGATCTATTTAATGGATTGATAATTTGAAAGGACTATTGCCTTGGATGGTAACTATCGGCAGGTAGAGTATGTATGGTGGGAGGAAGTAGGTCTCTGGGGTCATGCCCTTGAGGGTTGTGTCTTATCCCCTTAGCTCCACCCATCCTCTCCCTGCTTCCTGTCAACCATGAGGTGGGAAGCATTCCTCTTCTATGTCCTTCCCCCATGGCATTCTGTTCCTCTTGAGCTTAGAACAATGGAGTCCACTGACTATGGCCTGAGACCTCTGAAACCTTGAGCTCCAAATAAATTTTTCCTCTTCTAAGTTGTGCTTCTCAGGTATTTTTGTACATCCATGAAAATCTGAGTAACAAAGTTTCTCTCTTTTTTTTAAGTTGGTATTAAGGTGTGTGCTATACTTAAGATCAAGAAGTCCTCCCAATGGTCCATGTGTAAAAACCTTTATCTCCAATCTACGATGCCTTTGGAAAGCAGTGGAAACTGTAAGATGCGGTGCCAGATGGGCAGTTTTCTAATTATTAAGAGCATTAAATTCAAAGGGATAAAGGGACCCAGCCTTTTCTTTTTCTCTTTTTCATATCCCAGCCAGGAAGTTAGTAGGTTTGATGCTTCATGCATTCCCTGTCTTGATGCTCTCCATGGTCCTTGACCTAAAATGATGGGAACAATAGATCATAGACTGAAACCTCTGAATCATGAGCCAAAACAAACCTTTCCTCGTCATGAATTAATTATTACAGGTATTTGCTCCAGCTTCCAAAAACTGACTAACAGTGAGTCTGACAAGGCCTTGAATTAAGAGAGATTTAGTACTGGGACAAATAGAGAACCATTCAGTGGTTATTAGATTGGGTTTCAAAAAGAAAATGCTTGATTAGGGGAGAAATTTGAGTAGATCCTCAAGGATCTCATTAACAGCTCTCTGGGATCTATGTGGTAGATGAAAACTTCTATCCAATGCTTTGTTAAAGCCCAACATTGTATTTTCTAAAAAGTATAATATATATCTTGGTTACTATTAGTAATGTCTGTAAATCCAAGGAGGAAAAAGAGTCATGGCAAAACTTTGCATTATGCCCTTAGAATATGTAGACACATATGATTTCGGTTTATATTTTGGATATCTCTGAGGTAAGAGAGTCTCTGAAACCTTTATCCCAAATCTTTGCCTCGAACTATATGGCCTAACAGATAATGTTATGAATGGGAAAAAATGGGCCTTTTATTGGTGAGAGCATTCAGGGTTAAGATGAGCAAAAGTTTGGCATGCTTTGTTTGCCTTCTGGTCAGATAGTTCATCAGGGATATCCTGGCTAAGGCATGAAAATCATTAATATGCCCGGAATCCCAGCATTTATGATGGCGTCAATGCTATCCACACAGTCTGTGAACTCCCATCACTGTCTTCTCTGTTTACCTCAAGGGAGTCTTACGTAGATATAGAAAGGACCTGAGCTAGTGCATGTGGGTCCATCTTTCCTGCAGGTATAATACACCCAAAGGCCCAGGTTTAGAATCACCCTGCATTAAGGAGGCCTTGCTAGCTGTGCTTGCGGAGTACTGCTTCAGTGATCCAAGTCAACTTAGTGTGGAGGTGAAGGCTCCAGATCTATGAGTACCTCTGTTTCTAAGACAGCCTAGAATTCAGCTAGTAAATTTTGATTTAATGGCCCATTGTTCATGACTAAAAGAAGCTGTTTCTGTCATCAGAAACCCTTGGGAAACTTACAACCATCATGAGTATTCCAGAGACTCAGGGATTCATGAAAGGAGGTTGTCAAACCTTTACTGTGAAAGAGTGTCTGAGAGTGCTAACAGAAATGCCCATTTATTTTAAATTGGACAGATTCTAGGATCTTTTGACAGAAGATGTGCAATTTAATGGGGATGATTTATAATTACTTATAATTATTAACATCAGTGAGAATATTAAAGTGTAAAAATGTGCAATATCCCAAAAAGACTAGTAGATATAAGTCATCAAACAAAAGTCCTTCAAGAAGAAAATCATAAATGTAACATTAAACCTGTGTCCTGGAGAAACGAGGATGCAGATAAGATTTTATCTGCAAAGATTTTGTGTAATGTCAAAGCTGATAAAATTCTCATAGGTAGCTTAGAAAAGATGTATTGGGTCCCTTTGGAAGTGAAGGAAAACTGCAGCTGGAAGGCAATTCAGATAGGTAACAAAACAAACATATTAGACAAATCTGTAATACAAAACACTTGCCAGTTATTGAGATGGAGGCTGGGAGTTAATATTGGGTATAGGATATGGGGAATTTCTTGGATGGGACTTTATCATTATTCTGTCCAAATTTAGAAAAAGGCTAAATTGGCCTATCAAATACATTGTTGATTGTCTACCTAGATCCCTCCCTATCATCTCTCCCTTTCCCTTCCTCTCCACTTCTCACCTCTCCCCTCTGCTGAACCTATCTATGTTCCCCTAGATTATGTGTCATTACACCTTTACTAGGTCTAATACATGAATTTGACAACTTGTTCACCCATATCTGGGTTTTGCTCTAACCTCTACAAATGAGAGAAGACACTCGACCCTTGAGCCTCTGGGTTTGGCTAACTTTGGTCAGCCTAACTTCTTCCGTTGCCATCGATTTACCTTCAAAGGCCACAATATCGTTGTTTCTAATAGCCAAGTTGAAACCCAGGCTTTTGGATCCATTCATCCAGTGAGGGGCATCTGTGTTGGTTCCATAATTTAGCTACTATATATTGAGCTGCTATGAATATAGGCTTTGCTGTGTTGCTAAAATGTGCTGTCCCCCTCCACCACACTCTTCCACCATAATTTCCTGCCTCACCTTGAGCCCTAAGGAATGGAGCCCATTGGTTGTCTATGGACTGAGACTTATGAAACTATGAGCACCAGAATAAACATTTCCTCCTCTCTTATTTACTTTATATTTCCTATCCCTCTATCTGTTTCTTTTTCCTGTTTCAGTCACCCTTAGCCCTGTTTCTGTTTTGTCTTATAGCTCTTATCTCAGACTTTCAAAATGGTTGCAGGAAAAGGGAAGGGAGAGTGGCTTCACAGGCATCAGTCTCTCCTTCCAAGCCTCCTCAGTCTTCCTCCTGGGAATTGGGACTTGCATTTTGAGAGGCACAGAGCAGTTTCTTCTTGGACAGCCCATTTAGCTTGCTTGTCTATATGCTGACAACCTCAGGCTAATGACCTCCTGCTCATTTCATTTAACAGTAACAATACAAGATATGTTAGCTGGGAGAACATTGTCTTTTTGTTTCTTTGATCACTCTTTTGATTTTTCTGAGGTGCCATATCAAATCCAGGGGAGTGGTTCTCCTCATTCCACCTCCACATGCCGTCTAGGGTTGTGGATAGTCTCTTAACACATCTCCCTCTGCTCTACCCTATGAATCAAATAAAAATTAGAATCTGGCTGCTATATGATCAGCACTTCCTGGTCATGAGATCAAGATGTTCTCATTGCAGCAGGGAGTCAAAAGTCTCTCCACTTTCTTCCAAGATTCAAAAGATGGTCAGCATGGGCCCTTCACTCCACACACTGAGGCCCAGAATCATTGGTGAGGTCATAGATGTGTGCTCAGGTGGTGTAAAATTGGGGAACACTCAAAAATGGATTCTGCAATTTAGGATGGGAAGTTATGCAAACCTGAAATGAACTGCATAAAATGGTAGAGGTTAAAAATCAAGCAAAAGCATTCTAGCAGGTAAGAGTGCCTCCCTAGGATGCTTCCCATGTGGAAAACATAACTAGTAAACCAATGGCAATCTAGTGGCATCTCTTTCTTATCTTGGGTCACTCCACCATTTTCACTATCCCGATTGTTTTAAGTATATCACCTTAGTGAGAGGTATGGTGAAGCAAGATGCAGAATTCTAAAAGAAATCAAAAAGAGTTTTACAGTGTTGTTATGCTCACATTTCCCTGAGGAGAACACAGCCAGCCAGGTAGGACCTGGATCAGTCGTAGGCAGAGACAGAGACTGTGGGTTCTACAGGAATGATAAGTTGAAGCACAGGTACGAAATCTGCAAATTTGAATAATTTCAGTGAGCTGTGGGGAATAGGGGCTGGCACTGGATAACAGATACCTGGCCCTAGGGTAATTAGGACTGGTTTATAGAAGAATGGAGCATGAAAACCTGATAACCGAGAGAGTCACAGGTATGAACTTCATTAGCTACTTAAGAAGTAGGAATGATTAATTTCTAGTGCTAAATTTGACATTTCTCAGCAATTGTCTTCCCTCCTTCTGAAATGCTAGTTGGTTGCAGACTGTACAGTATTCTCATTTATGGTTTGTGTTAAATTTGTTTTCATTTTCTATTAGTAGAAGGGATTCCAAATTGTATTGTATACCCACATCCTCTTCAATTTATATTTATTATCAATTCTAGATGAGAAAAATAAACCAGAGGCACTTTAAGAATGGTTCATAAAAGGGCTGGAGCAGTTATGCAGCAGTTTCGGCACTTCCCAGGCATGTGGAAGAACACGGTTCGAACCTTAGGAACACATACTCAACGAAGTGTCTGAGCAAGGAAAACCACATGAAAAACTAAATAAAAAGGATTCTCTCTCTCTCTCTCTCTCTCTGTACCTCTTTCTCTTAAAAGAAAAATACTTAATAAAAATAAAAAGGGTTCGTAGGCTGTTAGTTTTTATACACTATCCATTACAAATTCAGAATGAAGTACACAAAGTTCATATAAATGTTCAGAAATATCTCTCTGGCAGAGTAATTTAACATCTGTTGTACTTGACATTAAAAAACTGCCTTGCAGGGCTGGAGCGGTGGCTTGGCAGCTATGGTGCTTGCCTGGCATGCGTGAGTACACGGGTTCAAACCCCAGCACCATGTGCACAACTGTCAGAGCAATGAAGACCATGTGAAAAACTCAATAAAAATTGATTGTCTCTGTTTCTCTCTCTCTCTCTCTCTCTCTCTCTCTCTCACTGTCCTTCTCTCTCTCTTTTTTAAAAAAACACTGCTTTGCATTTTGTATATCTTTTTATTAATTTTATAGTTACACTAAATAATTCATCTCTTTAATATGAGAAACACTGACATAACACAGTTATAAAAACTTTTCTCCTTTATTGATGTTTCTGTGTAACTTTCTATTTGGCTTCCCTTTCAAAGCATTACTTCTTTGAAAGACTAATTTTCAGGGCTGGAGCAGTGGCTCAGTGGTTATGGCACTTGCCTGTCATGCATGAGTCTGTGGGTTCCAACTCCAGCACCACGTACACAATGAAGTGTCTGAGCAATGAAGGTAACATGAAAAACTAAAAAATAAAATTGATTCTGTCTTTCACTCTCCCTTTCTCTCTCTCTCTCTCTCACTATGCCCCTCTCTCTCTTAAAAACAAAAAAAGACTAATTTTCTATCAGTACTTTCTAGCCTTTATTCATCCTTCCTCCCCTGGGATCTTTATTATTTTTCTATTCTCTCATTTTTAAATTTTTATCTCTATTATCTTCCTACATCTTCATTTAAATTATCTTTTTTGTCTCTCTCAATGTCTAAGACAGAACAAGCTAGGAACCTATTGTGATTTTCTGATCTTTCCTCTCTCATTCTTCCTCCAAAGCCAATTATATTTCTTTCTTTTCCTTTTTTTTTTGTAATTGTTTTCCATCACTTCTCTTTTCATTTTTTTAATGGTTCAACATAGTCTTACAAATTGGAGGGAATCATTGTTACTTACTCATGCATATATAGATACTGACAAAGTAAGTTAAGCCAGGTCCTAGTCCAGGATCTCCCCTCTTCCATCCATTGCCTGATATCATGTCTTCTCTGTAATACCCCTATACTATAGATAGAAATGAGCATATACATGTATATGAATTAATGAAATTTCTGAGTTTATACACCTGCCTTAATATATTTTGACTTCTCATTGGAGTTGAGTGTTCCCCGCTATGTTGATAACCACCATTTTTCACCCCTTCCCTCTTCCCTACCTCTCTTCTCCCTCCACCTTCATAGTTATGTTCCGTCAGCTTATGTGAAAATTCAACTTTGGTGGGTTTATTAATTAAACTTAGTTAACTTTCATCCTATCATAATTTTTAGTCTAGCTTCCACATGTGAGAGAAAACATTTGGCCCTTAAGTTCCTGTATTTGGGATTTTTCACTCAGCATGATTTTTTTTTCCATTTGCATCCATTTATCTGCAAAAGTTATGATACCATTCTTTCTAACAGCATAGTAGAACTCAACTGTGTGTGTGTGTATTTATATACATATATGTATGTGTGTGTGTGTGTGTGTATGAGAAAATGTTCTACATCACTAGCAATCAGAGAAATTCAAAACAAAACTATACTGAGATTGCACCTCACTCTAGTCAGAAAGTCAGAATGACCAAAAGGAAGAATGGATCCAAAATCTGTGATGTTACATCCAAAATCTGTATGTATGTGTGTGTATGTATGTGCGTGTGTGTGTGTGTGTGTGTGTGTGTGTGTATACATATATATATATATATGTATATATATTGGGTTTTTTGAACTTACTCTATTGAGAAGTTTCTGTTTACTTCCACAGCCCATTTTTTATTAGAGTGCTGTGTTTTTGGTGTTCAGTTATTTGAGTTCTTTGTATATTCTGGTTATTAGTCCCCTGCTGGAGGCATAGCATGCAATGGCTTTCTCTCATTCTCTAAGTTCTCTCTTGACACTTGACTAATTCCTTAGCTGTGCAGAAGTTTTTCAGTTTAATGGCATCCCACTCCTTGATTCTTGGCTTTAATTCTTGTGCTATGGGAGTCTTATTAAGGAAAGAAGTGCCTACACCAATGTGGTGGAGTGCTGATCCTATTTTTTCTTCTAATAATTGTGCAGTTGCTGGTTTAATTCCTAATTATTTGATACATTTTGATTTGATTTTCTTTTTTCAGAGCAAGAGATAAGGATCTAATTTCAGTTGTGTTCATATGGCTGTCCAGTTTGTCTAGCACCATCTGTTGAATGGGGTGTCTTTCCTTCATGCTGTATTTTTGCCCCCTTTGTCAAATATCAGATGGTTAAAGGCTTGTGAGTTTATCTCAGTACCTTCTATTCTATTGCTTTGGTTTTCGTGTCTGTTTTGATACCAATACCACACTGTTTTTGTTACCTCAGCCTTATAGCATAATTTCAGATTAGGTATTGTGATACCTCCTAATTTGTCTTTCTTTCTTAGTAACGTTTTAGCTCTTCTGGGCTTCTCGTTATTCCAAATAATTTTAGAGTTGCAGTTTTTATATTCATGAAAAATGTCATTCTAGCTAGTGTCAATGTAACTCAATGGGGATTATGCTGAATCTGTATAGGGATTTTGGAAGAAGGGCTAATTTTAATTTTATTGATTCTGCCGAACCAAAAATATGGAATGATTTTCCATCTTCTCAGTTCTTCAGTTTCTTTTTCCTTTTTTTTTTTTTATCTCATTTTTTTATTATTATTTTTTGAACAACCTTACACGATTTTAACAAAATAATATAAAATGTGTATAAAATGTGTAAATATTCTGGATATTGCAATTATCTCCAGGAGTGCCCCCCCCAATTACCCTCCCTTATCCCTCCCTTCCCTTTCCCTTTATAATTCTAAAAAAAAAGTATTAGATTGTAAAGCATTACATCTTA
>PVKS010000519.1:0-39591 GCA_004027875.1 Aplodontia rufa
CAACTCAGTGGAGAACCTTCAACTTCCATGAGAAGCCCAACTAAACTGGGGTAAAGTAGGGGGAAACATGGGATGGGGGGGGTACCCAAAGAGGAGAGACCATGGAATGGCATCAGCCTTTGCTTGCTCTGGCATTATTCATATTTTCATGATTGTATGACAATTCCCTCCTAAATGTAGGACTATCTTGAATGAATAAGAAAAAAAACTGGAGGACACACTATCCAAATTTTCTCTGAGAGGACCCACTCTCCCTTGAGGGTGTCCCATTTTCCCCTTTGCTATCACTTTTAATAAACTCATGCCTCTTACTCTGAGCACCATGTCTAAAATCTTTATGGTCTGATATAAGAATTTCGGTGAATCACTCCTGTCAGAGTGGCAAAAATGAAGAATACAAACAATAACAGATGCTGGAGGGGTTGTGGGAAGAAAGGAACACTAACACACTGTTGGTGCAACTGCAAACTTGTACAGCCACTCTGGAAAGCAGTGTGGAGACTCCTCAGAAAACTAGGGTTGGAACCACTTTAACAACTCAGCTATGCCACTGCTGGATATTTTCCCAAAAGAGCTAGAATTTGGCACACTTCAGAGACACAGCTACATTAATGTTTATATCAGCTTAATTTACAATAGCTAAACTATGGAATCAGATGTCCCTCACTGGATGAGTGGATTAAAAAACTGTGATACATGTATACATCAGAGTTCTACTCTGCTATTAGAGAGAATGTTATCATGGCATTTGCAGCCAAATGGAGGGAGATGGAAAAAATTATGCTGAGTGAAATATCCCAAACTCAGAGACTTAAGGCCTGAATGTTTTCTCTTGTATGTGGAAGCTAAAGCAAAATCTAAGACAGGTTGAAAGGCTAAGTTTAAATAATGAACTCAACATAGTCGAAATTTCACATAAACTGGGGGAACCATAATTATGAAGGAGGAGGGAGAAAGGAAGGGGCAGGGAGGGGAAAGAGGGATTGGCAGAGTTATCAATGCAACTGGGAACTCTCAACTCCCCTCAGAAGCTGAGCTATACACAGGCAAGCAGAGAAACTCAAAAATTTCAAAAATTAATATACATGTATATGCTTATTTCTATCTATAACATGGGAGTAATGCAGAAAAGAAATGAAAGCAGGGAGTGGACAAAGGGGGAAGATCCTGGACTAGGATCGGCCTTAACTTGGTCTGTCAATATCCATGTATGCATGAATATGTAACAATGACACCCTCCAATACGTAAGAGTATATAGAACAAAAAAAAAAAAAAGAATCTGGGTGAAGAGGGAGGTCTTCACACTGCCTCTGTTTCACAGAAGGCCTGTGCTCTGTAACAATTCCTTACTTCATTCAAATCTCTTCAACTACCACCTCATAAGAGTGGTTTCTTTGACAAATCAGTATAAAAATTCCCTACCATCATTGTCCCTTGCCCTATTTTATTTTCTACTTAGCATTTGCTATATTATGTATTTGTCTGTCTCACCTCTTACTGTTTAAACTCATGAGAACAGAGACCACCACTGTTCTTACAGCTGTACCTAGCACATAGTAGTAACAGGACACATAGATGCAACTGGTGGGAACATGAAGTTAAAGGAATAATTTTATAAAATGGGCCACTGTGCTGACCCCCACATGCTTTCACTTTTAAAAAGCAATTTACCTGCAGCTCTGCCTGGCTTCAGTCCACAGGATAGGTTACATTCCCCAGCAAGCCAAGTGTTATCTGAAGAAAAAAATGCAGATGGCCCAGAAATGCCCATGATCAGAACACAAGTTACCCTGAAGGGAAAGGACTTCTGTGACCCTCACACAGACCAGATCCTGGAACTCAGGGAGATAAGGATAATTCCCCAACCATACAATCAATAAGAACAGGTTCCAATTAGAATCAGTCAGTATGGGTCAAAGTGACCTAGAGTGGTCATGGCAGCAGGGACTTGAAAGTCTGTTGTCATCCTTCTGTCAGTGAAAAGTCAAGAGGAGAACCTGGGCAGGACTCTGGAAACTTCCCTGGGACCACCCCCCACCATTAAACCTGGAAGGTAGGAGAGATGTGGGCTACTCCTCTCCCCTCTGAGAGGATCCACTCTGTCCCTTGAAAGTATCCCATTTTCCCTTTCCCATCCCTTCTAAGAAATTCATGCCTATTACTCTGAGCAACATGTCTAAAATCGCTCTGACTTTGTCCGGTCCCGGCCGGCAGGAACCGGACGGCTCTCATTCGGCGTTTGACTGAGATTAAAATAGACCCACTGGTCTTAAGTTCTCCAAGCACTTTATTTCTCCCTTTACCGCGGCTAAAGGCCTCCAAGCGCTTCCCGCCTTCCCTCTTTTTGAGTCAAGGCTATTAACATTTAGAGTCCTTGTTTCTATTGCCGTACTAGGGTTCCTATTTCTGCAGCCGAGGCTCTTACTACCTGCATCTACTACCGCTGCTGATCTCTCCGCCGTCTCTGCTGCTGCTGCTGCTGCTGCTGCTGCTTCTTCGCTGGTTCTATACTTCTGTGCTTCTGCTTCGGCTTCTCTGACTCTATGCTTCTCTGCTTTCCTCCTGACTGCTTTCTCTCTTCTCTGACTGCTTCTTCTTACCTGACTAGTCGCTACTCTCTTTATCCATTACAACAACCAATAGGGGTACAGTGCAAACACATTTATCCAATTGTAACAAATGAGTGGCCAAATAGCTTAGTCATGCGGTCAGGCAATTTGCTAATTACAAGCCAGCTGGGCCTCATGTTGGGGTCGATCCCCAACATGACTTGATTGAAAGAATAGGAGTTTGAAGGGGGCTTTTACACTGCCTTAGTTTCTTGGAAGTACCAGTAGCCCACAATGAGTATTTGGTGAATGAGTGCATGAATGAATGAGACTTTGCTTTATGTTCGGAGATTTTGCTACAACTATTTACAAATGTCTTAATCGGTAGTTTTTCTTTTATATGTTAAAGCAAACTTGTATTTGTGACTGGAGTCAACTCGAAACAGATTTTTTAAGACCACTTAAATCACTAATGTGCCAGGTAGATTCCTGTGTAAAAGAAAAAAGATAAAAGTCACGGTTCCTGCCATATAGGGTTTTTCAGTGTTTCTGTTTAAAGAGCCTCACAGTCTCTGCTCATATAGAACTATTTTTAAAAGCTTAATGTCAAGCAATGGAATTAGTTTTTCACCTAACATACAGTTAGTCAAATGGGAAACTTTGGAATTCAATTATCTGTAATACATACAGCATTAGTTGTGTTTACTCTGTTGGTGACAGATTTATTAAAATTTATTCTAAACATGATTTTTATTTATACTAATCATCAGCCATCCTCACCAAAGTGGCAGCTTGGCAGCCAATACATCTAATTTCTGATAATGATATGTAGATAGCTATTTCAAATTTTAAGAAAAGCTAGCAACATAAATCTTTTCTTGGTTTAGGTATAGAGTTTATATCTCTAGTTGCCATTCCAGCTCCCTAGGTAGTACCTGAACTGTGCAGTTGGCCTAGGGAAACTTGTTAAAATTTTGATTTGATCCAAAGGCTGATTTCTGTTTTTTTCCAGGCTCCTGCCACTCACACTAGCCAATGCATGACTCATAATTTTCAAGAAATGGTTGCCAGGTATTAGGTATGCATTTAAATTATTAGAACTACGTGGGAGTCCAGACAGCATTGAGTCCAACTCTTAGATATGACGAAAGTGGGGGATTTTCCAAAAGTTAGAAACTGTTTTATATCCCTGTTCTGTGTACTCAGACACAGGGACATCAGATTTTATACCAATAATGAAGAATGATGTGTGAGGTCACAAGTGTATTCAACTAATCACTCTAAAAGTGTAAATTCAGAGCTCACCCTTGGAAAGGGGTTTACTGCTGTCTTTCTGTCTTGAGGCATGAACTCCAGTAGCATCTCTTCTAAGTCATTTTAAAATGCAGATTTCAGGTCTTACCCCAAATTTAACAAATCAAAATTGGGATGAGAGCCTCATCCATCCACATTTGACTACTTTCTATGCTATTCCTATGAATACTAACGTGGAGAAACACAATTTTTAAGTTTTATATAGGTGGAAATCCCAGGACTACCAGAAGAATTATTTAATTAATTTGCAAGTCATGACAAGGGTATGTATCATTTTCTGTATTTTTTTCCTACCTGAAAGTTTAAGTACAAGTTGACAATTTTAAGTGTTTTGGAAACATTCATGCTTTTACAAATGCATCTCTGAGAAATAAGCTGTACACCAAAATCCTTTAGAAACAGATTCACACTGATTTTTAAATGTAATTTTTTATTAGGGGAATCTCTAAAGTATTAACTTCAATCCAGCAATTTTCTTTTGCTCTTTGCTGCCACTAGTTGCTTTTAAAGTCATTTCTCAAACTGTTTGTTCTTGTCAATTTTAACATGATTGTCACTTGCACAGCCTGCATAGAACTCCTCGTTTGTCCATGTGTCCTATAAATGTATAAAATGTTCTTGACAATGACCTCCAAAAAGCACCTCCATTTCTTCCACTCAACCCTCATCCAGGGCTTTCACATTCATTTTCATGCTAATTGTCAAAAAATTGTTGACTTGCTATTATTATTATCACTTTGAATCCCCTTAAAACATGCAGCTACTTACTGAATAAATTAATGTAAATTTGTGTCACAAATCTGTTTAATTCCTCAGTGAATGCAAATTACCATGAAATGTTAGAAAACAGTGATAGATGTATAACTGTAGGAAAAAAACTGAACCTTTCCACATACTGAGATATTTTGGCCGTAGGCTATAAGCGCATATTAATTCACAAGTCTACAAACAGGACCCTAAAAGGCACCACTTTTCAAATAGCATTTTCTAAAATAACTGGCACCTGAGAGTTTTCTGTTTGTTTTTGTTTTGTTTTGTTGTTTCTCTCTCTCCTAGGAGAAGCAAGTGAATAATCCCCATGCACAATATCTTTTTTTTCCCTCATTTTTAATTTTTTATTTGATGGAAACAGAGATACAATTAAGGGGGAAACATTATCAAACCATCAATAGTCAATGTATATATACTTAGTTATCCAGGTCTAATGCCAAATCATGGATGCCCAGCTTGGGTTTCCCCTGTTGCTGTTCCCCCAGAAGAACTCCTGCGTTAAATGGGTATCTTGTGGAGGAATGACATCTGTTTCTGAGATGATTCCCCCATATTCCCACTCTCCAGTCTCCTAGGAGTTCTTCCTACCCCCTCTCCCCTCCCCATCCCCCACCCTATGCCTCCTAGTAACCTTGGGAGCCTTCCCTCTATTGCATTGAGAATCATACAATTTCAAGTTATTATTAGCTTAGCCATCTAACATATTGCTTCCCCATATATTCTAGCTTCCACAGATGAGAGATACCATTCAGCCCTTGAGTCTCTAAGATTGGGATACTTCACTGAGCATAATTCTTTCCATCTCCATCCATTTGGCTGCAAAAGCAATAATATCGTCTTCTCTAATGGCCGAGTAGTATTCCATTGAGTATATATACCAAAGTTTTCTTATCCATTCGTCGAGTGAGGGGCATCTGGGTTGGTTCCATAATCTAGCTATAGTAAATTGAGCTGCTATAAACATTGATGAAGCCACATCACTATAATACACTGATTCTAACACTTTTGGGAAAATACCCAGGAGTGGAATATCTGGGTCATAAGTTGGTTCCATCCTTAATTTTTTGAGGATTCTCCACACTGCTTTCCATAGTGGCTGAACCAGTTGGCAGTCCCACCAGCAGTGTAACAGTGTTCCTCTTTTCCCACAGCCCCTCAAGCATCTGTTGTTGTTTGAATTTTGCATTTTTGCTACTGTAACAGGAGTGAGGTGGTATCTCATTGAAGTTTTGATTTGCATTTCTCTTATAACTAATGATGTAGAGCATTTTCTCATATATTTATGGGCTTTCTGGACTTCCACTGGAAAGAAGTTTCTTTTAAGTTTCTTAGCCCATTTATTGATTGGATTATTTGTGATTTTGGAGTTTAGTTTCTTTAGTTTCTTGTATATTCTGTATATTAGCCCTCTGCCGAGGTGTAGCAGGCAAAGGTTTTCTCCCATTCTGTAGGTTCTCTATTGATGCTCTTGACTAGATCTTTAGCTGCAAAAAACTTTTTAGTTTAATTGCATCCCAATCATTTATTCTTGATTTTACAGCTTGAGCCATGGGAGTTTTGTTAAGGAAGTGGCTGCCGACTCCTATAAGCTGTAATGTTGACCCTAATTCTTTTTCTAGTAAGTTTAAAGTTGTTGTCTTAATATCCAGGTCTTTGATCCATTTTGATTTAATTTTTGTGCAGGGTGAAAGATAAGGATCCAACTTCAGCTGTCTACACATGGCTGTCCAATTTGTCCAACTCCATTTGTTGAACAGGCTATCTTTCTTCCAGACTATGCTTTTGCCCCCTTTATCAAATATCAGATAGTTAAATATATGGGGGTTTGTCTCAGGATCTTCTATTCTGTTCCACTGATCCTCGATTCTGTTTTGATACCAATACCATGCTGTTTTTGCTACTACAGCTCTGTAGTATAATTTCAGGTCAGGGATTGAGATACCCCCTACTTCTTCCTTTCTATAGAGTAATGTTTTGGCTAGTCTGGGTCTCCTGTTATTCCATGTGAACTTGAGGATTGCTTTTTCTATATCTCTGAAGAATGCCATAGGTATCTTGATGGGGATTGCATTGAATCTATAGGGCTTTGGGTAGAATGGCCATCTTGATTATATTGATTCTGCCTAACCATGAGCATGGAATGTTTTTCCATCTATTCAGGTCTTCTGAAATTTCTTTTTTTAGTGTTAGATAGCTTTCTTTGTAGAGGTCCTTAACTTCTTTTGTAAGGTTAATGCCCAAGTATTTCATTTTTTTGGAAGTGATGGTGAATGGGAGAGATTTGCTGATTTCTTCTTCTGAGGATTTGTTGCTGGAGTAAAGAAATACTAGTGATTTACTGGAGTTGATCTTGTAGCCAGCTACTTTACTGAAAGTACCTATAAGTTATAGGAGTTTTCTGGCCCATGTTATCAGGTCTTCTAGGTATAGAATCATGTCATCAACTAATAGAGATAACTTAACTTCCTCTTTTCCTATACGAATACCTTTGATTTCCTTGTCTTGCCTGATAGCTCTGGCAAGAGTTTCAAGGACTATATTGAACAATAGTGGGGAGAGCAGACAGCCTTCTATAGTACCTGAATTTAGTGGAAATGCTTTCAGTTTTTCTCCATTGAGGATAATGTTGGCTGTGGGTCTGTTGTAAATGGATCTGACGTAATTAAATATCTTCCCTTGATCCCTATCTTTTCCAAAGTTTTGAGCATAAAGTGGTGTTGAATTTTATCAAATGCCTTCTCTGCATCAATTGAGATGATTATATGATTTTTGTTTTTAATTCTGTTTATGTGGTGAATTACATTTATTGATTTGCGTATGTTGAACCAGCCTTCTTTTCCTGGAATGAAGCCCACTTGATCATAATGTATTATTATCTTTTTAATACATGCACAGTATCTTTGAGAAATTTGCTCTTGACTTTCCAAATTTTGGAATTCTCAGGGGAAAATAGAAAATCATAACTTGTGATTGATCACCTCTTAGAACAAGGACTAGAGACCTGGCTGGATATCACCTTCTTGAGACAGGCACCATGCTATGATTTCCCTTCATGGATGAGACAGATTTGGCTTGTTGTGGTCAATGATCTATTGAGTTAGTGGCAGAAGGAAAAGCAGACAAAATTTCTTTCTTCCTTGCGCAAAATCTCCTTACCTATCACTCTACCATTTAACACAGCACTTTAGCCTCACTGTAAATAAACCCTAAGTGTGTTTCTCTGCTTGTCATATTCCTTTTCCACCCTGCTTTTGCCCAACTGATAACTTCATAATTTACAATTTTTTTCTGAAGCTGCAAAAATATATACATTTTAAATGCCCCGTCAAAAAATGTATATATATGTATGTACACATATATGTGTGTACAAATATATATGTATTTGTGTGCAAATATATATTTATGCACACACATAAATATATGTATAAAATCCCTCAGTCTTTTCTGCTTGTAATGCAGTGCAGAAGAATAGAGTAGGTGCTAATGGTCCAACTTCACTAGGAATCAAGACAATTAGCTTCCAAACTTAGCTCTGTTACTAACTCCCTGTGTGATTTGGAACAAGCACTTAGTCTTTACATCTTATTTTTTCTTATGTAGAAATGAAAGGCACAATTAGCCCAGGCCTAGTAGCTAGCACATTGAGTGATATCTGTCATGGATATTCAAGCAAGAAACATCAGTATACTCCAAGAACTATTGATTCATGGACAAGAGACTACTACTCCCAAATTACAAACAATTAAAATGTTGATATCCTCATCCATAAAATAGGAATAATCATATCTACTTGCCAGAGAGTTAAAGCCCTACTATGGTAGTAGGTGATCATCCCTAATCCAAAAATTCAATGTTAGAAATGCTCTAAAATCTATATTTTGAGTGCCAACATGACACTACAAATGGAAAATTCCACACCATGAAACTTTTGCTCCATGCATAAAATTATTGAGATTTTTGTATAAAATTACTATTGATCTATGTGTATAATCTATATATGGAACATAAATAAATTTGGTGTTTAGATTTGATTCCTAGACCCAAGATATTTCATTATGTATATATAGAAACTTTTGCAAAAAAAAAATCCAACAAAATCCTAACCACTTCTGGTTCCAAGTATTTCAGATAAAGGTTACCCAACCTGTATGTTTAAAAGTTCTTAGCCCTATGCCTGACAGGATTATGCTTTCAATCCATGTGTTCCATCTCCCAGTTCCAGCTTTCATATTGTGTGAAAGAATCATCTCTCTTCTACCTTGGGAAGCATCCAGCTTTTTCTGTTATGGCAACACATTTGCTATTATTTTGCTTGCTGTTTCCAACTACCCTAGGCTTTTTTGGATGCCTTCCTTGAATCAGACTGCTTCAAACACATGCTATTCCTCATATTCTAAGGTCAGAGTTTGGCTCTTTCTGACATACAATGACATAAATAGCCAGCTCTTTTTCCTCACACCTGTATGATGAACTAATTGATAATTTCCACTTTTTTTTTTATTGTAGAATAGAGGGTTTTATTTTACCATTGTAGCAGAAAATAAATAGGGATTGAATTGCATGATTGATGATACACTGCCCAGAACACCTTTATCAATTATGTCATTGGTATATTCAAATAATCTTGTGAAAATAAGACAGTAACTGAAAAGCTATTAAGAACTCCATTTTGATTGAAGGGCAATTTTATGTCCATCCCAGAAGAGCTTTGGAAACCAACAAAATCAATTTTATATATTAGGAAGTATTACTGAAATAACTCTTCTGAAAGCCAATGTTGCTTCCAAAATCAGGTTAAACATCTGACAATCACTTACAGTGACTTAAAACTGATCATTTCCAAAGAAAAATGAATAGCATAATTTTGATCAAGTCCATTTACCCATTTCCCACCACCACATCCCCGCTTAGTTTCCACAGCATTGGGGATGTGACTTATGTGTGCAATTAACACTTACCTATTTTCCTGCAGCTCCCCTCAAAAGAAAGTAAGGCTTAGCTGCAGAAGAGCAGCTTGCAATTCTGCTCCAAGATTCTGCTTCTCAAAGGACCTTGGGTTCCCTTCACTCCCCTACATGCCACATTTACTGGGCTCCATTGTTCTGAAATCTGCCTTTAAAAGTCCTCCAGGCCATCTTCTACTCTTCTTGGAACATGTCTACTCTTGTGCTATAGTTTGGATATTAAATGCCCTCCAAAAGCCCTAAAGACTTGGTCACCAGCCTGTGGGAGGTGGTTGAACCTTTAAGAAGGGGGCCTACTGCCTTCCTTCCCATGCTCGCCAGAACCTTGCAGTGTTTTTTTTTTTCTTCCCACACCAAATTGCCATCTTCTAATTCCATGGGCAAACAGGATTTGAAAGTTTACTCCTCTCCCAGGAACTGACTTTATATCTGATCTTTCTATCCATTTACTCCATTAACTCAGCCATGCATAATGAGGAAAGGCAGCCCCAGAGTTTGGCACTAATTTATATCTCAAAATAATATAATTCTTCTCTGTCCCACAGCAGGGCAAAGTTCAAGCCCTTCCCACAAACGAAAATGGAGCAGTGGGGAGGGGGGGACATAAAATAGAAATTGCTGCAATTTGGATCTGAAATGTCCTCCAAAAGTCCATATGTTGAAGGCTTGGTCTCCAGCCTTAGGTGGTATTAAAAGGTGGTGGAACATTTAACAGGTGGGGCCTAGTGGAAGGAAGTTAGGTTATTGAGGAATCAGGCACCAGTGGGGGGCAGGGGATGTCTTAGAACATATTCCCCACAGATAGCGGGAGCTATTGTGTTTATTTTCAACTCAATTGCACCCTTCCATCCTTTCCTTGGAAAGCACTTGTTGAACATTTTGTGAAAAGTAAACAAATGTTTAGAAATGATGAGAGAGTCCCAAAATTTTTGTTCAAAATATAAACATAATTTTCATCTTAAGATTACTTGTAACAGTACACAGTCCCTGCTAAGTCCTACTAACTCAAAGTAGTACTTCTATCTGCACTGTTGAATACAGATTCTATTTTTAGTAAACAATCTTGTGTTCAACTTAACTGTGAGATACTTAATTATAAGCTGTCATTGGAAAATTTTTATTACTGTACTTGCAAAAGCAAACTCACCAAAAATAGGACAGTTTTCTCATCTTTATTAAGTTCAAAATACACCAACCACCTTGAGGGAAACCCACAGGAGTCCAAGCAGTATTGCTCTCTTGTCATTGCTTTCAGATCATCCACTATCAAGGACACAAACGCACACCTAGAGTGCTCTCAACTCTACTGGAATTTGGCTTATTCGTTTGGGGGAGAGGGGGTCAGGGGTTGGTTGTTTGCCATTATGATAAGGCCTGTTTATTAGCATGCCTGTACATCTGACACTGACTTTTTCTGATTAATGAAACACTTGAGGGACACTGTCAGAAATGTAAATAATAAAAGATTTCAATTTAGTAACTGCAACCTTTTTTAATCCTCTTCAGTAATAGGACAAAGGATTCCAGGACTAAAGTAAATCCATTAATAATTATGTTGTTATATTTCTTAGAATAAGCTCAGCTTCCTTCTCCCAAGCCAGCCTTTCTTCAACTATCCTAACTAGTGACAAAAATGACTGATTAGAATTTCACCCTCAGTCACCTTATCTTCTTGTCTCTAACCTCTAGAGCAGGTGCTTATATAAATGAGCAAAGAACAGAGAGGGAGAAAAACAAAGGATCTCAGAGAGATTAATCAGTCCCTGAAAATCTGAAAGTGACTTTTGTCACTATTATAAATCAATATACAGAATTTCTTTAAACACCAGATAAAAACCATATAGTATGTCAAAACCGTGATTAAAAGGTGGATAAACATAATGAATTTTAACAAGTTCATGAATTTATTTTGCAGCTTTAAAAATTACAGAATAGATTGCTTTCTTCTTTCTAGTCTCCTTCACACAGTAACGATTTCATTAAAGGGAAGTTTCAAAATTTCCACATTGTATATCTGGGCTTTCAACCTCTCCCAAAGATCAGATAAAACTGCCAAACCAAAAAAGTGTTCTTGGCTCACGTACACAGCTCATTCTTTAAATAGGAGATTCAGCACATCCAGGCAGGAGCAAAGACTTCTCCAGAGTTTTTAAACTATTGATCAACTGTAGAGGATATTCTGTTTAAAATGAATCTTCAATACTCTGTAAAATGAATGTTTTATTCTACTTTAGGGTAAAGGGAAAATGAGGCACAACTAAACCTCCCTCACCAGGCAAGTATATGTTACATTATATTTTTGCCTATGATATTTCTATAAAAAACTGGAAGTAGAAAAACATCCCTTTAGCAATGACATTGTATTTTTTCTCCTATGATGAAAATCGAAGATCAAGTGCCAATTACCACTCCACAGAACAGAGGTCACTTGGTGGCTACACATTAGAAACTGTCTTGAGACCTTTGGTTTAACTACTCATTGGCCCCACATCTGAAAGGAGACCAGGAAAACATCCCTTTTTCTATATTTCTGATGGTTAAGAAAGATTTCTGATGGTTAAGATTCCTAGATTGAAGCCTGAGAAGCAGGCATCATAGTGAAATGATTAATTTGAAGTGAGAATTCTCCCAGTTTCCTTACAGTCAATACATTTATTAAAAGTGGTATATCAGACAGGAAAGCAGAACCCACTCCATCTCAAAAACAAGGAACTTTACACAGGGAATTGGTTAACAGGTGATAGCAGAGCTGAAAACCCACAAAGGGGTGGTGGAGTCTGATGACCATTCAGAAGTCAGGGACAGCAGGATATCACTATCTGGGGAGGAGCTGGAAAGACACAAGGGGGAGGTGATAATACCACAGACCGGAAATGGGGGCCAGAGCTGGATTTACAATGGAGGACTTCCCTAGGAGTTAAGCCCACAAAGGGAAGCAATTGTCCATCAGGGACTACAATCATGGAGCAAATGTAGCAGCAAAGGGGAGACATACTCTGGCTTCTCTTTGTCTCTTCCAATCTTCTATCAGTGCCTCCCATTGGTCAAGATTATCAGAGAAACAAGACAAAGGAGTCTGGGAAATGTAGTTCCTGAGATGCATAGCATGCTGTGGAAGTGACAAAAAAGAGGCAAATGTCTGGCCAAAGGGGCCACAGCTAGTCACGACTCACCATCTGAGACTCCGATTATCTTGACAGGTCTTTATTGGATTAAACAAGACCTTACAGCCCTGCTGCTGGAATCTAGGGCTGCTAGAGGCTTTATTGCTGTCATCTACGTGTGTTCCTGAGCTACAGCAAAAATATTAGACATATGTATGAGCTTGCTAGTGAGAAGCTACATCCACCACCCCATGAGAATTCAAAAAAGATGTTTAACAATTACTTTCAAAGAACAGACTCCAAAGAAGAAAATCTATCAGTCCATGAAACATTTGTTCCCATAACAAGAGACAGATAAGCCTAAAATAAAACCTGCAGGTGGGTGGGGGGCGGGAATTGATGGAACTAGAGACCACCATGTTAAATGAAATAAATCAAACTCAGAAGGTCAAGGATCATGTACTTTTTCTCATATGCAGAAGCTAGTAACGAAAAAGGAACAGAAGGGTAGGGGTGGATCTCCTAAAAAATCAAAGGGAGATCAGTAGAGGAAGGGGAAGGAAGGAAGGTGCTGGGGAGTGGTGTAGGCCAAATTATATTATTATATTGTGTGCATGTACAAATATGTAACAACAAATCCCATCATTATGTACTACTCTAATGCACCTATAAAAAATGTGGAAAAAAAGAATAAAACCCACAGAGGGCATGACCATTATTTGATAATTAAACATTGGCCACCCTGCTTTGAATCACAACTGATCCTAACTCCAAATTTTCATGTGACTGAAAGTAGCACTATGCTGAGCCCTCATCTCCAACCCATATTCATCAGCCTAGTTTTATATTCTACTAAGTGGAGCATAAAAATAATGAAGCTAAGTGATTGTGGCAGAGAGAGAACTTAGATTTTTTTTAAAAGATATTAGTTTAATAGTATTTACCAGTCTGGAATCCTGTGATGCAAAGAAACAAATGTGGAGCAAAGATGTTTTAGAACACTGATTGTTGCCTTCCTTCCTGAGCTTAGATGGCAATGCCTACTCTTTCAAGCCCAGTTCAGTTGCCACCTCTAAAGCCTTCCTCATCTTCTTTCCTTTGTTCTGTTAGAATCTAGCATAACCATTAATGGGTAAGCTTATTAGATGTTATTGCAATTATTTGTTGCCTGTCTTCCCTCCCACACCCACGCACCCTCCTCTCTACTCACAATTTAACTTTACGAATTGACCAAATATAACTTGGTTGTATTATAATTTGGTCAAAAGGAGAATACCCTCAGTCACTTGTGCCAATAGAATGGAGTTGTTTTGCAACAGTTTATGAAGCAAATATTTTGTCACTTTTTCAAAAATAAGATTGGGGCTTTTGTTCACTTTTTGTTAATTGAGTTTCAGCCACTGTTGCTATTCCATATTATTTGTAATAGGTATAAGCTGAAACAACCAAAGTATCCAATTTAGAAGACTGGTTGAAAGAAATCTTCAGGAAACAAATTGAGACAACTTTAAAATCCAAAATTGATTGGCTGGAAAACAATATGTAAGTTATGTTTCCCTTTTATAGAAAAATAATTAAGTCTATTCATCTCTGACTTTAGCTCATAATATGTAATAAGCATCTAATAGATGAGTAAGAATATGAGTTTGTTCCTTTTCCTTTGGAGTATATACCATAGATGGCATGATATATGACTTTTTATATGGCTTATATATAGCTTTTTCCCCACATAATGCAAAGGGCTTTTTACATAGTGTGCACCCAATAGCACCCACTCTCTCAGGCAGTCAACAGATGCATGTGTATTGACTGATGAGAGGTCTTTCTTTAGATTTCCTTAGATTTTACATGAATGCAATAGTTCAAAATTGATTCTACTGAGCTAAGATGCTATTTTTCAAATCTGGAAATAAATCTTGACTCTCTCTTTACTCTTCCCTAAGACAGAAGTCTGTTTCTTTAATTTCCAGTTCTCCTTCTCCTCCTCCCAAAATCCTCAGCAGAAGTTTCACTATACATAAACCATATGCTAGGACAAAGTTATCCCTTTCATAATTATTTTCTGCTCAACTCTAAGAATTTCATTTAGACAGCACTCTTGAGGGCCCGCCATATCTCAGCTGCTTGTTATTGCTAAAGTCACCAACAAGCTCATCAACTATTCTTCACTAGTTACCTGTTTCCAAAGGTTTGTAACAGGCATCCTTCGTAACCAGTCCTAGTAAAGTGTTCACTGGCATTATTTCCAGTATATGCTGAAAGAGATAAGAAATCTAATTTGGTACATAATGAACATTAATGGTCTATAATCACCTTATGATAAGAAATCAGTTAAATAAACAAGTAATTGGCTTGCTTAAAATGTAATTAATAAAAATATTAATTCAGGTCTGAATTTAATTGTTTTTGAAAAGATTTTCTTTGGAGGTATTTCTAGGACCAAGCTCCTTAGTGAACAGTGGGAAAATGTTTTGTTTTGGTTTTTTTCCCCACATAATGCAAAGGTTTTTACACATAGAATGCACCCAATAGGGGGCTGGAGTGGTGGCTCAGCGGTTACTGCACTTGCCTTGCATGTGAGAGTACGCGAGTTCAAACCCCAGCACCACGTACACAATGAAATGTCAGAGCAACAAAAGTCTGTGAAAAACTAAAAACTAAATAAAATTGATTCTGTTGTTGTCTCTCTGTCTTAAAAAAAAAGAAAAGAATGCACCCAATAGTATCTGTCCTGCAAAAAGTAGACATGCAATGCTTTTTAAAATGCATCATTTGACTGAAACAAAATAGGCATCTTAGATTATGATAATGGAAAGGTCACATTTTAGAGCAGTTTCCATATAATGAATTATCTACTGCAATATCACCCAACAGATTTAGTGTTGAATTTTTAAATGGCCAGTTCAAATAATAGTAATATCAACATTCTCACATTTACTTTCTGCGACATCTTCACACACATTATTTCATTCAATCATTCCCACAGAGAACGTAACATTCATGTAGCTATGTAGTATATGTATATGCTTGAATGTAAGCAGCACATCCAAAGAGTGCACCCCAAAGAACATATAAACACAAATTTTTGGCATGGTGTCAGATGTGTGATTGTGACCTAAAAATCCATGGATATAGCCACAGAAGGTATAAATGTGTGTATGTGTGTGTGTGTGTGTGTGTATTTTTCAAGGATGAAGCTCCAAAATTTTAATCAGATTCTCTAAGAGGAAAGAGGAGAGTCTGTTGCAAAGGATTGGATATCACTATTTTAGATAGATGATACAATAAGCAAGTAAATATGCATGGTTTAGTTAACCCAGTCGTTTCTCACATATAGATTTGTTGCACTATTTGGATCTGGAAATTCTGCTAAAACTGCTCATTTTTCTTCCTTGCTCTCAGTTAACATACACTGAGCCTCTTTTTTATTCATTTAGGCACTTATTAGAAACATGAAGGGATGAACACGCAAGAAAGGAAGCTGTGCTGTGTGGGATACCCAGAGCGTTTTCTGCTAGACTAGGAGAGTTTGTCAATGGTCCGTGGACAAACTGCATACTGGTACGCTATTCCCCTTGGGAAGCTAATCACAGGTGCTCCTGGACTTACAATGCCTTGACTTACAGGCTTTCACCTATACAGTAGTATAAAGAGTGATATGCATAATACAGTGCAAACCATATTTTGAATTTTGATCTCTACCTGGGCTAATAATGTGGTATACTATTCTCTTGTGAAGCTGAGCAGCAGCAGTGAGCCACATTTCCCACTCAGCCATACAGTCACAGGGGAAACAGCCAATACTCTATAAAGTACTATGCTGCTAAGCTATGACATTTAGTTAGTCAAGGTGTATGAAGTGCAGTTTCAACTTTTGATGGATTTATTAGGACCTAACCCCATTGTGAGTCAAGGAGCATCTGCATATTCTCTTGAGTCACCAGGATGTTATTTAAAAGATTTTTTTTCATTTATTTGTTAGGAGGCCACAAAATGACAATCTGAATTCTGATACATGCTTCAACATCTTCTGTTACAAAGCAACCCATGAAGTGAAAATGTGTATCCAATGGGAACAAAATTGAGAATTATCCAGAATTAACTACAATATTGCCACACTCCTTTCAAATACTGAGATATTTGCAGATACCAACCTCTTGTAGGAGGAAGTCATATGGAAGTGGTTTATTTCCATTAAGCCCATTTGGTAAGTGCTGTTCACAAGAACATGCACGAGTTTCCTGAATGTCATCAGCCAAGGCCTGATTTGTGCTTGTGTCCTGATTTTCCTCATCATAACATTCCCCCAGATACTCTGCTTTATAGTTATATGTGCAATCGATCTCTATACAGAGATTTATGTTGAAATAGATGCCACAAGCTAGGAAATGCTAAATTAATTCCATTACTCTCTCTTGTGGGAAAGAAATGCTTGTTGTTGACCAAATACCAGCCTCACTGACTGTTCGCTGGCTGAGTTAATATGTTCCAGAATGGTATTCCTGAGCAGTTGGAGTGTTCATTAAAACATTAATTCCCAGGCTATCCTAGAAACACTAACATTGAGCCAGGAAGTATTAGAATAAATATAAATGTTTCCTTTTACCCAACACCCATACAATGTGTAACTTTTTATTACTAAGCTACTGAGATTACAATGAAAATTGTCTTTAATGCCAACATAAATGAGGTCAACTAATAACAGGAACAAAAACAAGGGAAATAAACAGAAACCAGAACACAAACATAATAAGCAAAAGACCAGGTGAAAGGAAGTTCAGGAGAGAATCTAAACTAAGGAAACTGGGTTAGAGCTAAACAGCTAAATGTGTGCATCCTTAAAGCTGGTGAGCCCTGCCAGTTGGCCCAAGTCTGCCCTCACAGTAAGGGATCTTTTGCCATATATCACCTCCATCCCAAGCCCTATTAAAAGCAAAACGAAATAAAACCACTGCATTACCCCAACCCTCAATCCCAATGCATTCCTGCCACAGAGTAGCCACCCAGGCCACACAGGGTTTCCCTGCTCCAGTGGCTTCTCTCACACCCTTCCAGGCTCTGTCCTGCCCTTGCACCTCCAATTCATGTCTATTTCCCTCCACTATTTCCTAGAGAGCAAGTCCTTTGAGCTAAGGCTGGGAGCCAACTCTGGGTTTGACAGGTGTCTAACTTGGAGAGATCTCAAGCACGTGTCTTGAGTATCCAACATGGGTCTAACAGCTTGGGCTGCTTTCAGAAAGGGCTCATTTGGGACACTTCCAAGGACCATAGAGTTTGGTGCCCTGTGACTAGAAGAATGTCACCTGATTAGAACAGCAGGATGCCAGCAGCAGGTCAGCCCATAAAGCAAACCAGTCAAGCAGAACAAACAAGGTGAGGCCCTAGATTCACAGACATAATGCTGATATCTTTGCTATGAGGGAGCAGCCTGATGGGGAAATCTAATTTACACACATCTCCTGAGCAGCCACCCTGGTGCTCTCTACCTGAGCATAGGTTCTGTGGTGGGAAGGCAAGATGACAAGCTTTGGAGTTTGAGTCCAGATTGAGGTCAGACCTAGATCAACCTTTCATTAAATTAATTCATCACAGGGTTGAGTGTTGGCTCAGCAGTTTGGAGCACTTGCCTAGCATACAAGAGGACCAGAGTTCAAACCCCAGTACCACATACACAGCTATGTGTTGGAGAAACAAAAGCCAGATGAAAAACTAAATAAAGTTGATTCTCTTTCTCTCTCTCTCTCCCTCTTTATATCTCTCTCTTTAAAAATTTTTTTTAATTAATTCATCAACTATTGATTGTCAACCACATTCCAGTCACAATTCCAATGCCTGAAACATCAGTGGACAAATAAACAACCAAATTTCCTAGTCCTGGGCAGTTTACATTCTGAAAGACAATAAATTTCATAAATAAATTATAAAAGCATTAAGAGACAATAAGAACTATAGAACAATTTGAAAGTAGACCAGGATAAGATGATCAGATGGCAGGGATGCTGGAGTAAATGCTGTGCATGTTGTACTGTTAAGATCATGTGGTCAGGGTGGGCCTCATTGAGAACAGGAGTTTGGAGCAAAGACATGGAGGAATTAGCCAAGCAATTATCTAGGATGTCAGAGGAATAGGGTTGCAGGGAGAGGAACTAACTAGAGCAAAAGACTTAAGAAAGGTTGGGGTGTGCAAGTCAAGGACAGTGAGAAGACCAGGGGATAGCAGGGGAGTGGATAAGAATGTAAATGAGAGAAGAAAACAGGAAGAGGATAAGGATAAGCTTCTGACCACAAGATCAAATGCCTCCTCTTGGCCCTCATTTTCTCTCCTGCAAGCAGCTGGGAAAAGGTGGTAATAGCTGAGGCTTCCATAGTGTCTTGTTTTTCTTCTACTTCCTTCACCCAAGATGGTATAAATGGTACAGATGAGCCCAAAAATCCTAATTTTGGGAAACTGGAACTGTGCTGAGTATATATATTTTTAAATAAGACATTTAAAGATTATTTTTCAACAAATTTGAACTCTTCATTGCTCTAGATTTTCACTTCTGGCCAGTAGTCCAAGCTTGAGGCCACCTCCATCCCTGGCATAAGGTAGAGGTTATGCAACCTAGAGACCCAAGGCCACAGGGAGAGTCCATGATGGAGGAGCATTTGTTCATAAAGCATTCCCCTCTACCTCCCCTGTCTCCCTTCATCTTTCCCATTCCTGAACTGTAGAGCAAGGTCTTCTTCCGCACAGTCTGTCTTGTGGCCCTCCTGGGTGTGTGCCACTGGAGGCATCTAAGAGATGCCCACTTACTTCTTTGGGGTGGAAAGTGGGTGTAGATCAGCAGGTCCTTGGGAACCAGGAGGGCACAACAGGGAGGAGAAGGAGCAGCTGGGAGCCTCTCTGGACAGGAACACTTAACTCCAAAGGGCAGAGGGCTCTCTTCTAGTCCTCTCAGTGAAAGCAAACTAATTGCAGCCTTCTCCTTCTCCTCCCTTTAGACCAGTAAGAAGATATCAAGATGAAGACACTTCCTCTTTCTACCTTGGAAGGAGTGTAGGTGCTTGGATAGGAATCTACTGCAACCAGACTTCCAAAAGCTTGATTTCTTGTGACAAATGCCTCGCTGCTTCACACACAGCCTCCCCATACAGGGCAGGAGCAACATGGGGAAGTGTGTGAATTCCTTCCCAGAAGAACACAGGTGTGGTTTCCTTTCCATCCTCGCTGTTAGGTCAGAATAAATCCTAAGAATAGCCTTGAAGGAGAAATGGAGGAAATGTGGGCCTTGTGGGACTGTTCGGCTTGTATGTAAATGAGTTCTGGGAATACTTCTTCCTATTGTCAGCCCATCACTGGACCCTTCCTCTTCCTCTTCCAAGAACTGGCTGCCTTGTCCCTCTCTATTCTACTGCAGGTCAGAGCTAAGAGCATGAATCTCCTACCTGAGAATTCCTAAATCCAGAGAAAGTTCCACCCTTGTCCATGGTTTGCTTTTTGGCTTTATATACCCTTTCTTGTTGGTGGTGGTGGTGGTTTTGATACTGGAATTAAACCCAGGAGCACTTTACCACTGAGCTACATCACCAGCTCTTTTTAATATTTTGAGACAGGGTCTCATTAAGTCCCTTAGGGCCTCACTAAATTACTGAGGCTAGCCTCCAATGTGCGATCCTGCTGCCTCACAAGCATGTGCTATTTTTAATTGCAAGGCCCTGGATTTAATCACCAGAACTGCAGAAAAAAAATATGTACACACACATTTATGGGGTATGGTATGATAATTCAATGTACATATGTAATATGTAATGATTAAATTATGGCAAGCAGCATTCATTCAAAACTAAACATTTTTCATTTCTTTGTGTTCAAAATCTTCAAACTTCTTTCTTCTATTCTATACTTATAAAATATAAACTGTTGTAAATTTCTATTCACCCTACTGTGCTGTACAGCACTAGATTAACTCCTCTTATCTGCATTTGAGATCCCTTATCTGAACTTTCTCTATCCCCCCAATCCTCCCCAGCCTCTGGTAAACACTATTCTATATTCTACTTCTATGAAATCAACTTTTCTAGCTTCCACATATGAGTGGGATCATGCAGTATTGTCTTTTTGTGCCTGGCTTGTGTTGCTTAACATAACGTCCTCCAGTTCCATCCAGGTTGCTGCAAATGTCAATATTTCATTCTTCTTTACGGTTCAATAATATTCCCTTATGTATGTATATCACATCTTCTTTATCCATTCAACCATCAGTGCACATCTTGGTTGATTCCATGCCTTGGCTCTTGTGAATGGTGCTGTAATAAACTTAAATAGTGTAGGTATTCCTTTGATATACTGACGTCCCTTATCTCCGTTTACCAAGTTGAGGTTTAGGGAAAGAATGAGATAGTGACCCTGACTTCAACACATTTTTACAAAGAGTTGGGGAAAGACAAAACTGACACAAGAGACTAGGGTGAGCTTGGGGAAAGAATGAGTAATTAACTCCAACTGGGTGGCAATCGCCAGTGGTGAGTTAAGAGACCTAGAAGAGTTTGTGGGAGATGAGAAATTTCATAATGGGGCCAAATAGGATGACTAGACTGAGGAAGGGATGTTGAGGACAAGTGCAAAACAACTTGCATAAGTAGGGTGGGACCACCACGTCAGGCGCTGACAGCCAGGGGGAAATGGCTGGAATTCTCCATTTAAGAAATTATCTATTAAGAAACACGGGGTCACTGGAGGTTTCATGTGCTCCACTGATGCTGATGAGGAAAGAGCAGCTGCACAGATGTCTCAGCTTCACTCCTGCTTGAGGCCAACTGTGTGGCACCCACTCAATTGTCACCAGGAACAAAAGGCTGCCTGGTCCCAATAAATGACCAGTCACAGAGAATGTTCTTCTCTAGTAGACCAGATCTCAAGGGAAGCTTCACGACCTGGATACTCTACTTCTGGCAGACAAAGAAAGCTGCCATGATATGGGAAGCTCTGCCTATGAAAACAATGTCAGCCGCCTCTGGAGGGAAGGTTGGAAGCAAAATCGCTCTGCAGACTCACAGATGGCAAGCACAGACTGCACTGTTTTGGCACCATCCATTTTTGTTCTTTTATTTTGCATTTCCAGGTTCCAGTCACAAGTGGCCTGGGAAACATCTCGTGACAGCGAGCTGGGCTGGATGGGGGAGAGGGACTGGAAGGACAGGCTCACTACTACCGGACAGAATCCACTCCCTTCGCTGTTGTAACACCTCACCTAAAGGTAATAGGTGGCAACCAGACACCCACAGCTGGCTCCTTGACCTCTACTTCACAGCCCCTCTCATTTTTATCCCCATCCTTGAAGGAAGAGCATTCTCCTTTCCTGTTCTGTCTTGCAAAGACATTAAGGTCAAGAACTCTATCTTCACTACTATATCATGATGGCTTAATCATAATAGGGGGAAAAACTGCAGGGCACAAAGTGAAAAGGTAGATGTATGCCCATTCATTATCTAATTGTCCTCCTTTAAGGAGTGCAGGTTGGGATGGGGAGCATGGCTGCTGCTGGGAAAAGAACTAGTAATCCATACTTTCTTGCACTGAGAATGTTTATTTACTTCTCTTAAAAATTACTGGACCACGGGCTGGAGCAGTAGCTCAGCAGTTGTGGCACTTGCCCCACATGCACAAGTACACGAGTTCAAACCCCAGCACCCACGTACACAACTGGATGTCAGAGAAACGAAGGCCACATGAAAAACTCAATAAAAATTGATTCTCTCTCTCTCTCTCTCTCAATCTCTCTCCCCTTCTCTCTTTAAAAAAAAATTACTGGATTGGAAAGAGCTATGTACCACAATATTGCAGTGTAATTTGGCTCCACATCACAGTGTTGGCAGAATTTAATAGCCTCAGTGGTAGAGCGCTTACCTGGCATGCACAAGGACCCAAGTTCAATCCCCACCATCACATATACTAAAAAGTGAAGGAAAAATTAAAAAAAAAAAACAGATGAAAAAATTAAATCTCACTTTCTCTCTCTCTCTCTCTAAGAAAAAATTATTGATGGTTGAAGGCACTGATTTTTGTTTCTGTAAATAGTTATGGTATGCTCACTCCACAGTGTGTGATATGTTACATGCTCATGTTGATGACCTGACCTGTGTGGTTGCTGTACCCCAGTAACTTTCAAGGTCTCCATTCAGCATCAATACCCTCTTCTCCTTAAGCATGGCAGGAGATCATGCACTATGCCAACTCTTTGGAAGACATTTGGAAAAGACCACAGACATAAGGAACCTATCACCCACTCAATAACATCTCACTTGATCTTCAGTTTTGTCAAAGCCAAACTCCCAGCCTCTACAGCTTCTTGTACTCAAACCATAACTATGGTATTTGGCTGAATGTCAGGGAACTAAGAAGGGCTGTGGTAGGACAGGAAGGAAGTCCTAGTGGGAGAGGTAAGAAGCAGTGTTAGCCAGAATGGCATCTATTAAGGCAAGCAGTAGGCCTGGCCTGGCCATGGATAGATAGAGTGAGCATTTGGTGAAAGCTGGATGTTGGACCTCTTTAAGGTCAGTGATCTTGAGGAGACTGTTCCAGGCTCCTGCAAGCTGAGCTCCTGCCAATGCTGAAACTGGCTCTTGGAAAAGATCACTGCCACTTACTGAGACAAAGGTTAGGTTAGGAGTATTTTCCAACTCTAGTTTTGAGATATATTCTCAGAGTTTTAAAATATAAGGCCCAGGACTTGTCTTCCCTGCCTCCAATTGGAAGATCCCACTCCTTAACACTACTCCTACAAGCCCCCAAAGGCCCAGAGGTAAGACCCTCAACCTAAACATATAACACACATCACACAGCCTCTACTGGCTCCCCCTGAAATACTCATGGGCTAAATGAATTGTTCCCCTGGCATCTCTAGCCTCTCACAAAAACATGGTGTTGGGCTGTGTACCACAATATTGCAGTGTAATTTGGCTCCACATCACAGTGTTGGCAGAATTTAATAGCCTCATAAAAAAATATATTGGCAAGGGTTGTTGGCCATGTGATTATTTTTTAAACCCAGTGTTTGAGCTACAGTTAAGTGTATGTATCACTTATTTAAAGTTCATACTATTAATTAATAAATACCTGCTTTAATCCTCTCTGTCATCTATTTCCAAAGAGTTTTTTTTTTATTCTGAAACAAAAAATCCCAGAACATCAGAGCAAATTCATTGGCTGTGAACTTGGGCAAATTTCCACTATCTACACCCACCCTCCAACATTCTTTTTATACTGGCTTTTGTGCTTACCTCATGCATAGAGTAAACAGCTTTTAACACATCACTCCAATCCACTCGAAATCTCTAATGACTTCTTTCTGCTGCAATAGCCAATCTCCCAAGGAACTGTAACCAATGAAATTTCTCAAAGTAGAAGTAGGTGCCTGGTATTCTGACACTCTTGGCCCTCTGTTGAACCACAGACCATCTTCAGCGCCACCTTGGACCATCAGCTGTGTTTTACTATGCATGCCACTCAGCCCCTATCCCAGCTTCAGCTGGATATCCTAGGTCACTGGCAGGAGGGATTTACACAGGATTTAGTGGACAGCTGGAGCCCATAACTAGTTTTGAGTCCTCAGTCTCATAGCAATTTCTGTTCATCCTAGTTTAAAATCTACAGTCATGAGGCTGGAGAGGTGGATCAGAGGTGAAAGTGCTTGTCCGGAATGAGCAAGGACCCAGGTTCCAAACCCCAGCACCAACTAAGTGTCAGAGAAACAAAGGCCGGATGAAAAAATAAATAAAATTGATTCTCTCTCACTCTCTCTTAAAAAATAAAATCTACAGTCACTTAGGTCTTAGCTGGGAAAGGATTACCTCTGGACCAAGAGAAAAGATAAACTGTCTCTTCTACTCTGATATCTGGCATTGTGATATATAATGTATCAGAACACTCATCTCATATTTAATGGAATATCATATCTGAATTCTTTCCTTTATTTATTTATTTATTTATTTATTTATATTGAAGTGGAGTCTTGCCATGTTAATAAGGCTGACCTTGAATTTGTGATCCTTCCACTTTAGTGTCCCAAGTAGCTGGGAATGCAGGGTATGCCACTATGCTTGGCCTAACAGAAATTTTAGGCACCAAGAAGAAAGGATGATCTGCTGCCCCACACTGTATTTATGTAATCAGCATGTCCTTGAATTTGTGTTAGAGACCTGAGTACTCTCCAGAGGGTTACCAGGGCATAAACTCAGGGCATTGGTTAGGTCAATAGGTGTTCAGGATGACTGAAAACTGTCACAAAAAGCACTTGCCTTTCATCCTTTCCACCTAAAGAGCACACTCCTGAATGGATTCCATCAATCTTGGCCTTTTCAGAGCCCTTTTTTGGCCACCATGGAAATATCTGGAGTACCCAGACTTTTTTTTTGAAAGGGGAGGAGATATGGAGGATATAATTTGTTATCCTGTCTGGATAAAGATGCAATTCAGGAGATGGTCAGAGGCCAGAGGAGTAGAAATTACTGGGTCATTATCTTAAAAAAAAAAAAGGGACACTAATAGTTGGTAACAATATTTACCTTTACCCAGAGTCACTAATGAAAGGCAGAAAATGGCAGTGTTTACTCAAAGTTGCTTCCCTGAATAGCTTAGGAGAAACAGAAGAGTTTTAGAAGAGTTTTAGAAATCCGTTCTAACCATACAGTCATAAACCGAATGTTTTATTCAAATTTTTCACTGCAATACTGTTTATAATAGTGAAAAGTGAAAGCCAGCCTATGTTGCAGGTAATAAGAAAGAAATAACTAAAATTACAGGACATCAATAAGTCAAATAGTAATATCTAAAATATATAAGGAACTGAAAAAGCTAAACAACAGCAAAAACTCAATTCAAAAATGGGCTAAAGAAGAAGACACACAAGTGGCCAACAAGTATATGAAAAACTGCTCAATCTCACTAATCATCAGAGAAACACAAATCTAAACCACAATAGGATGTCATCTCACCCTAGTTAGAATGGCTCTCATCAAAAATGTCTGTAAGGATTCAGAGAAAGGGGACTCTTATATGCTGTTGGTAGGAATGTAGATTAGTACAGCCATAACAGAAAACAGTATGGAGATTCCTCAAAAAACTGAAAATAGAACTACCATATGATCCAGCAATTCCACTACTGGGTTTTTATTCTAAAGAGATAAAATCATTACAACAAGAAGACACTTGCACTCTTCATGTTGCAACCCCATTTACAGCAGCTAAAATATTCAATCAACCTGCCCATCAGCGGATGAATGGATTAAGAAATTGATGTATATACACAATGGGATGTTATTTCTGCCATAAAAAAAGAATGACATTCTGTCATTTGCAGCAACACGGATGGACCTTGAGATCATTATAATAAGTCAAATAAACCAGACACAGACAAATACCACATGTTCTCACTCATTTGTGAAAACTAACTCATCGATCTTTTTTTTTTTTTTTTTTGAGAGGGATAGTGGAGCTGGAGCGGTGGCTTGGCGGTTACAGCGCTTGCCTGGCATGCTCAAGTACATGAGTTCGAACCCCAGCACCACATACACAGCAAAGTCTCAAAGCAACAAAAGCCACATGAAAAACTACATTTAAAAAAAAAAAGTTGATTCTCTCTTTCTCTATCTCTCTCCCACTGTTCCTCTCTCTTAAAAAAATAAGATAAAGGGATAGTGATAGAAAAAGAAAGAATCAATTTTATTTAGTTTATCATATGACTTTCATTGCTCCGATACTTTGCTGTATATGTGGTGCTGGGGTTCGAACTCATGTCCTTGCTCATGCCAGGCAAGTGCTGTAACTGCTGAGCCACTGCTCCAGCCCCCACACATCAATCTTATTAAAGAAAGGAATGGAATAGTGGTCACTAGAGACTATCAATGTCTTTTTGTGATGGACCCTTAAAGAAATTCTACAAAAGCCACCAAAACACATAAAGAATTATTAGTTTAGATTTTGCTATATCACAGTAGGGTAATTATTGATTAAAACAATCTATAGCATATTTCAAAATGACTTAAAGAGTATGAAATTTCCAACACATAGGGACTAGAGTGATGGCTCAGCAGTTACAGTGCTTGCCTTGCATGCAGAAAGACATGAGTTCAGACCCCAGCAGCATGTACACAATCAAGTGTCTGAGTGACAAGCCACATGAAAAAATAAATAAAATTGATTCTCTCTTTCTCTATCTCACTGTCCCATTCTCTCTTTGTAAAAAAAAAGAAAAGAAAAGAAAAGAAATTTCCAACATATAAAAATGATTCATGATTGAAGAGATGGTAATGCTCATTACCTGATTTGGTTATTACACATTGTAAACTGATATGGAATTACCATAATGTGCAAATATATGTCTCAATAAAAAAATTGTTAACATCAGATACTACATAGACATTAAAAAGAATGTCAAGCTAAAAATTTAAGGATGTGAGAATATAGTCATGATTAAGTATTAAGGATAAAAAAATTATGTAGGCAATATAAATGGGATTATATTAACAACTCTGAATTTGATGTAGAATTCTGTATCATTTTTATTTTCTTCTATGTTTTCTCCAACATGTATCACTTGTGTAATTAGAAAAACCTAAAGAAAGTGCTAGAAATTTTATGTAAGACAAGCAATTTATATAGGACATATTAAATGTCTCTCAAAGCCCCTATTACATGAAAATATGATTCAATTTCCATGTGCAGTTCATTAACTGAACAAATGTTATTAAGTACCTATAGCTTTCCACACAATTTTCTAAACATTTTTTTAGTTGTAGATGGACACAATACCTTTATTTTATTTTATTTATTCATTGAAACCAGTGCCTCACACATGCAAGGCAAACATTGCACCATTGGCTATAAGCCCAGTCCCCCCCAGGTAATTTATTGATTCATATGATAGATATATACTGGACAATGGGCAGGTGGTATAGAAATAACATAAGTTCCCTGCTCTCTTGGACCTGGGAATCTACTAGAAGTTGATGAGAGTGAGATCAAAGACAAACTCTCCTCTTGAGCAACTCCATAATCCATAGAGAGACATAGAAGTGAATAAAAAAAGGTGCCCCAGCATGAACGCTAAGACTCCGCTAGGGATGCATTGGGGTACTGTCTGAGAAGATATGCAAAGCAAGGAGAGGGGAACAGGTGCTGCTGGCAGGAGACTGGTCCTCAGTTGATGTAGGTCAACCCCCTCAGAGTCTCTTTCTTTGGCCTTATATTAGCTCTCTGTTTCATTATTTCCTCTACTCAAGGGGTTTCAACTGTGTTCAAAATAGTCAAATTTAAAAAGGTTCCACTTTTACTTGAGAACAAAAAGTATCTGAATTCTCCCTCTTCATACTCACCCCACCACTAAGCAGAGGAGTCTGCCACCTTCATTTGTTAAAAACCCTAAGGAGACCTGGCTTAACAACTGCAAAAATGCCTAGATTCAAAGCAAAAAACAAAGCAAAACAAAAAGCAGAGGAAGGGGCCAACATTCTGTCTTCAGTCTGTGCTTTCTCTTTCCACCTTCTTAATGACTTTTAAAGATCTTTAGTGACATAAAGATAAAATCCTACACCTGTAAGACTTTACACAGGAGAGCCTCATAGGAGTAAGATCCCAGAGAGCAGAAGGCAGGTCCCAAATTTGGTTTCATACGATCAGTGAGAACTGGTGACCACTGCCTGCCCGTGCTGTCTGCACACATTGATGTCTGTGGGAAATTGCTCTTGCTTTGTGGTGGCCTTTGTTGTTGTGACTGTGTTGTGACTTGAAGAAAGATGGAGTGGCAGAGAAATGAAGAAGAACAATAAGTTGAGAACAGGAGTCAGAGACCAACTAGTGGGGCCTAGCATCAGGAAAAAATTGTATCATTCATAAAAATTTGACCCCATCATATCCACATGCTGGTGGGACTAAAGAAACTCAAGTTCCGTATATCATCATCTTTTAGAAGATTCACTCGTCTCTCTGATCACTGACCCTTGACCTTTGAACTTTCAAGAATCTCAGTTATATTGAAAATTTAATTGCAAAAATCCCTGTACAACCTCTGAACATATTTTTCCTATCTTACTCTTGACTTTCTAGTCTTTCAACTATTATGTGGAATTTCCTTGTTCCTATTCCTTAACCATATTTTACCATTGTTACCTTATTGGTATCTATGGTCAGCATATCAAAATCAAAATCTTGTTTGGTGGGAAGCCTAGTATTAAGAAATACATGAAATGTGATTCCCCCCCAAAAAAATCCCTGTGGAGAAAGCAACTAGACCAATCTGTGTTCTAATTATCCAGATGGGGACATTAAGGCCAAGTGCCAAGTTGTGTACTGTTGTGTTACCTGTAGTGGTTGTGTGTTAAACGAGGGAGGTGCTTACCAGAAAGAGGTGACTAGGAAGAGAACTCCTAACTTCAACCTCTGTGGGGTGGATCTTTGCTTCTTTCACATACCAATAAACCTAGGATGATCATGGCAATGATACCCTGTTCTTCTTACTAAAACATCACCTAACTAAGGGATGAATAAAAAGATGAAGAAAGAACTGTCAGGTGGTTCACAAAGTAGTGAGTAGTCCCCTTTGCAAAGAACCAGGGACCCAGACAGGAGGATCAGCTGCTGGAAGGAAAAGGAAAGGGGTGGGGGAGAGCTGAGTAGTTCTAAATGAAAAATTAAATTAATTTAAAAATCTAATTTAAAACAAAATAGAGCAGCAGATGTGGAGGGAGTTGAAACTCCTCCTTGGATTGTATCCCCTAAACTTTCCTGTACTTTCATTCAGCCTGAATATCATCCTATTTATACCAAGTAGCAAAACTGGATTAATTAAGAAATAAAGTACTCCAGACAGTTCATTTCTAGGGATTGTTTGCACGAAGCATGTGTGAGAGGAAAGAAATGCTTGCGATTTTAATTTCTCTGGAAAGGAAGACCACCTATACTTCCTACCTCAAACTTTAAAAGCATCGTTTCCTATGCAGCTGCCCTAATGAAACTTACGCTGCAGAATTATATTATTAAAATACATATTTAGTTTTGCAACTCATTTATTCTTACAACAAATATTCGTTACTGTACAGCCTCTCAGAGTCAGGAGCTGCGCTGCCTTCTCTGCTGCCCAGGTGCTTTTGGAGATTCTGATGGCTTGGAGACAGTTTGGATGTCAAGACCAAAACTCAAGCGACAGGCTGGATCGGTTCCGCCAGGCTTCTGCACCGTTGTCATCTGTGCGACAGTTCATTTCAAGAACTGAGAGAATTAAAAACTGCTTCCTTCGTGCTGTCACAGAACAGGTGTAAAAACAGTGGCCACCAAGGAGCTCTGCCATGAATCTTGTGCTTCTCAGGAAGTCAACTTCCACTCCCTGGAGATGCATGAATAGCAAATCAGGATGTCACTCTTCACCCCCACCCCCGCCCTCAGTACTGCTGGTGTGCCTTGTGCTCGCCACCAGCCTGACACCTGCCAGAACATCTTGCAATTTAATCATGAATGTTGTCTGGTTCCACCTTCACCCTGCATAAAACCATTCTTTATAACCTAGTTTTTCCAGTGATCTCTATTCAGAGTGCTTACAATTTATAAGATCTAATCAATAGCCTGATTAAAACCTGCATTTGTTTATTCCTCTCTGCACATGTGTAAGTATCACAATGAAAAGAAAGTTCTAGTAACCAGGCAGGAGAAACTGATCGGGAACATCCCTGTGCAAAGGAACTGATGTTGGAAAAGGTAAGAAATCTCCCTTGCCCCCATGAACAGCAATGATTTTGAACATGTAGTTTACCAGGTTCCAGGCACTGGATTACATGCATCTGTGCTGAATTAGTTTGCTAGGACTGTCATAAAGTACCACCAATGGGGTGGCTTAAGTAGGCAAGACATATTGTCCCATACTCTGGAGGTTTGGAGTGTTGTAATATCAAGGTGTCAGCAGGGTTTGTTCCTTCTGAGAGCTGTGAGGGAGAATCTGCTCCATGCCTCTCTCCTAGTTTGTCGTTTTCTGGCAATTTTGACAATCTGGGCTTGTATACACATCATCTTGCCTTCATCTTTATATGGAATTCTCCCTGCATGGATGCCAGTGTCCAAGTTCCTTCCCCCTTTTTGTAAGGACATCAATTCTTTTGGATTAGGGCCCTCCCTAATGACCTCATCTCAAGTGCATCATCTGCAACAGATCCTGTTCTCAAATAAGGTCAAGCCACAGGCAATGGGATTGTGACTTCAGCACCTTTAGAGGGACACAAGTCAGTTCCTAACATTTTATCTCACTTGTTGCTCACACTGTCCATATCACAGACTGGGACACTAGGAGTTGGAAAGCTATGTTTACATCTGAATTCATCTATCTTACAAATGGCCAACTGGGGTTTAGTTGCAAACACTTTGATTCAAACTGCCTTAATCATCACGTGGCATTTCCAAAAGAGCATAAAGAACTTCCCACCTTTTGGTTGATTAGCCATAGGTTATATACCACCATCAACCACTCTACTTGCAAGAAAACTAGCTGTACAACACTGACCACCTATTATGCATAATACATTATCTCATTTAATTACCCAAACAACTTTAGAAGCCAATAGTCTTTATCCTAGTTCAGAAGTAAGCATATTGAGGGGTAAATAAGTGGATAATATTTGGTCAAGGTCACACACAACAAACAAGGGTCAAGCCAGGATTCAGTTCGCCTCTTCCAATCCACCCACTACCACTTAATTCTGAAGATATATTTTCTCCATTTGTGCTATACTATCTTTCATACAGAGCTGGGAATATCAGGCTATCATGAAGCCTCATTGAAAAATAAGAAGCTCAACCAAATCCCCAGTGCTCTGTTTTAAAAAGTGTGCACAGAAGAAACCTCAATTCCAAATAATTTGAATCAGTCAATGGAAGTTGTAGAGAAACATCAATAACCAAAGAACTGCCCATGCTATATAAAAATGTGTAATGACTAATCAGACAGGGCAGCCAAGGGATTTTTCTAGATATGAGCAGTTTCCATTTGTACCTATGGTTTGACTAGCTATGTGACGGGGTGGGAGGGGACTCCTATTTATTTAGCATAATGATGGACCAAAATAAAAAGAGAAAGCATTTCACTTAGGTAAGACATTTTTAAACTTCCTTAAAGCTCTGTGTGACTGTTTTTGTATTTATAGAAATTGGCAGACTATTTAGGACAGAAACATGCATGATGAATGCTAAGAGAGGACAGAATCAGGTAGTAGGATAAGTGCCGCAAAGAGTTAATGCCTGACAAGTGTCAAACACAAATGGCCATTTAGTGGGAAGAATCCGTGGCAAAACAATGTTAAGATTTTCTGAGGATTGTTGACCATTACTAGTTTAAGTTCTTTGACATTCATAAAAATAGGAAAATATAGATCTCGATTCCCTGGGGCTTTGCAGTTTGACAACTCTCAGAGAGCATAGGTGGCTTTACAGTGCCATCATGTGGTCACTTCTCAGTCTACTCAAAAATCTCCTGAATGATTCAGACATCACTGTGTTGGGCAGCTTGGGAGAAGGTTGCTGCCCACTCGTGCATCAGAGAGGCAGCAGGGGCAGGGGGCAGGGACTTAAGATGGAAATCACTGGGGAGCTCGCTGGAAATAGTGAAGGGTGGGAAGAGGAAAATCCACACAGCAGGACTTAAGCAAATAAGCAAGTAGTTAGCAGAGAAGGAATTTATCCACTAGGGGTTAAGGCCACGGTAAATGACTTGGGTTCATGAAAAGACTAATCCCTGAGCAGGATTTGGCAGAGGTAAGGGTAGGCTACAACCGTTGTGGGTCAGGTGGGACTGGGAAATAAAGTAGGAACTGGAGCTGAAATGCAGTAAGGCTTTCTGGTCACCAGCTCTTACGAGAAAGGAGGCTTCCCAGGAGCCTCTATCTGAAGAGCATTTGAGGTCTACCCAGCTCTCCCTGGGTACTGCCCCAGGAATGGGCTTTTGCCAACATCCTTCGCTGTCCCAGCTCTGCTCCCAGCAGAGGAAAGAATCTTCTCTACACAGCAGAAATTGAGGTTTGGGTCTTATCACTAGGCAAAGTCCTAAAGTGGGGTGGGTAGAAAGATAAGCAGGTTACAGGCTCTGGGGAAATAAATGAAGAGCAACTAAATGAGAAAAGCAAAGCTATTTGTTCTGAGCTTGCTATAGCAGGAAGTCAGCTACTGTCTCTTGAGTTTGGGCAGAGAGAAGGGCATCCTGCAGGATCGGTTAGTGGTAGGTGCATATTTGGAGTTCTATAATTGGTCCTCATTTGGAAGTGGGGACAAAAATCAGAGAAGCTATCAGTTATTAATCATGTCTGGCCATTTGGAGCTCATTGTTATGAAAGTTACTGTTTATCTTCCTGGATTGTCACCGGAGAGAGCCATTTGCCTTCCTGTAAGTCTGACTTAGAGCAGCCCAGCTTCCTGGGTTGTTTATTGTAGATAAAGTAATCGGTTTCCTGGGCAGATTTCCTGCTGCAAGTTGTGATTCAAAGTTCTATCTGTAAAGATATGATCTGGCCCATTTGTACATCCAGCCTCTCAGCTCTGAGAGACCATGACTCAAAGATCAGCCTAGGAACAAGTGGTTGGTGCCAGGAAGCCCTGTCTTGAGTCAGTGAGTTCGAACTGGCAAAAGACCTTATCCTAATCTCTCCCTGGTCAGAATCAAGTCTTCAAAGGGACAGGACTAGCTGGAAGCTGAGTGATTCACAGTGGTGTGTATCATGCCCCAGACCAACAGCTAAGATGAACCCAGGATAAACCTCTCCTGGCCAGTGACAGAGGGTTAAGGAAGCACATTTTGTAAGCAGCTGGGAAAGGCCTGTGACATGAAGCGGAACCTGCCACTTCCCCACATTAGTGTCTTAGGTGCCTCTAATTAAGGTTTGGGCCCTGACCTTCTCCTGTTAAGAAGCTACATTTGGTTTTCTAGAAATTCAGTGACCATCACTGGAAAGTGCAGAGGTGCACGTCTCTGGAAGGAAACCCTGGATCAGGCGCACTTTTTTCATTCAAAAACAGCTGAAAGAGCTCAAATCACGCAACTGGGAGGTTGTGGTCTTTTCCTTTCCCGTTAGTGATTTTAACTTTACTTTCACTTTTATAACATCCCTCAATAGGAAAAGTTGGAACAGAAACCCACACAACTCTCATATCAGAATGACATTACTCCTTTATTTGTTGACTCTCTAGGAGCCTATTGATGGCACAGAAATACAAATTGTACCATAGTGAACTATATTATAAAAAGACTTCTCTGGGGGCTGCAGTGGGCTCAGCGGTTACGGCGCTTGCCTGACATTTGCAAGAATGCAAGTTCAAAACCCAGCACCACATACACAACGAAGTCTCAGAACAATGAAAGCCACATGAAAAACTAAATAAAATTGATTCTCTCTCTCTCTCTTTTTCTCACTGTCTCTCTTTCTTTAAAAAAATAGTATTCTCTGGAAATAGGCAAAATATGGGTGAGTTACTCAGAAAAGGTGTTTATATATTTAATTGTCTTGGTTTATAGCAATCTTCTTTTGTATGAACACTTGCAGCTCATTGACAACCAGTGTGAAGTGGTTACAGTGTTGCCCAAATTTCAGTAATAATTTTGGATCATATCTATACTCAGCCTACCCAGATTTTTAATATTTCTTAAATATACTTTTTGTTTTTATTACATTTATTTTGAAAGGAAAACTGTATCTGTGTTGAAAATGGAAAATCAAAATAGTTATCACCTTCATAAATAGAAGATAATCTTAAATTTAAATACATAAGTAATCAAATAAAACTCCTTGTCCATAGATTGTCACCAAATCTTCTCCTATTCTCCCAGTAGTACAGGAGTCATATCTGGGGGATTATTCATGCAATACTTCAGAGCTCTAGCTCTGGTTTCAGAGGCCTGAGTTCAACTTCTAGCTATAAAATTGTGAGCAAATATTTAGCCTCTCTACTTTTAATTTCCTCATGTGTAAAATTGAGTATTTACTTCGTGGACTTTTGTTGTGAGGACTCAGTGAGATGATATATATAAGATTTAGCACAATACCTAGCATATCATAAACAATAAATATTTGCTGTCACTATTATTATTGTTGTGATTTCCCTTTAGATCTGGGTCACCAGTACATAGTTCCTGCTAATGGCTGGTCCTCAAAACACTCACACCTTATCTATAGACAGGAATAATGGGCAGAACATGCAGAGGATGGACATCTTAAAAGATTTGCAGACCACTAAAAATAAATTTTAGCCAAGTCAATGGAGATATTGGGCCTTTGGTGCTAAAAAGTCCAGTCAGCAAGTCAGTGAACCTAAGTACATCAATCAGCTTTTGATTTTGATTATTCCCAGTCCTTTCCCTTGGTTCTCTTGAATACTTCTTCTCCTGGCACTCACTGAATCAGAGCAGGAATCAGATGGTCCCAAACAAACAGGTGAAGAGCTTTTAAAAAAAGAACTAGTTACAGAGGTGCAAGCAAGAATAGAAGAAGCTGAAGGTGGGTGCAGGATGGCAAGCTGAAGGATTACTTCTTCTCGTTCAGCTCAGATGGAAAAACTCCAGGACACCTCCATTACTATGAGGTGCATTTTGGGGACAATCATCATCAGAACACAGTCCTAGTTTGGGAAGTTGTTTGGATGATCAGAGATTTGGGAGCAGCAAATAGAAAAGAGGGATTTTTTCTGTCCAGTCTGAGACACAGCTACCGCAGCTGCCACCACCATTAATCCCAATTGGCTTGGGAGTGGGGGAGGAGACAAACAACCTATGAGCCAGCTGCCACTGAGAAGCCACGTTCTATCAGGGGTAGTGCATTGGGCTCAACTAGAGACACCCCTATGGCACCTCCACAGTGTAAGGGGAGAGTAGTGACTCACAGCTGCCTGCACAAAGGAGTCTTTTGGACCAGACTGCCCGGTGGGAGCGAGTCAGGAGTTCAGAGCATGCTCCTCTGTAACTGTGCCAATAGACAGCCACTGTCCACAGGCAGAACCAGGAAGAGGAGGTGTGGGACAGGCCCAGTCCCCACTTTGCTTAGGAATTTTCCAGTTTGTGGAGTAAAGGGAAGCCTTGCTCAGCCCAGTCCACCCCATCCCAGCCAGAAGGATCACATGATAAGCCAAACTCTAAGAGTCCTCAGTCTGAGCTCAAAAATCCTGGAGGACCAGAAGTGCAACCACCAGCATAGGGAGCATAGAAAGCATCTCATCACCACCACCATCACCCCCCGTCCCCCCGCATGAAACCCTTAAGACTCCTGAGTTTCAGATCCCCAGGGAGGCTGGCAAAGACCAGTCCTCAGGACATTCCTTAATCTGATCTCTTCACTGAAATCTTCTCCTAGAAATCCCAGGAGTCTGAGGACACCCCAGTCCTCTACTGGAGATCACATAATTACAGTCTGAGAGACCCTACTATCAAAACTCAAGCGGGCAGTGAACATCTGCTCCCAAAGTGCACAGAGACAACCTTAGTGACCATAGTTCCAAGTTTTCATTAAGAATTTTTAATTTTTTTCTTTTTCTTTTTCTTTAATTTTTTTCTCTCTTCTTTCCTGATTTTGACACATATTTGAGTGCCAACTGGAAAAGTTGATTGATTCATGGACATATAAAAATACAGCTTTTTTTATTTTTGTTTTTCTGTTCTTGTTTCATTCTGTCATTGTTGAGGGTTTTACAGTTGTCTTTCCATGTTCCTTTGTTTTTTGTTTTCCTTCACCTTCTCTCTTTTTCCCTCTTGTCTCTTCTGTCTATCCTTGTCCTGCCTGCTGAGAGGAGGGATTCTGATCAGTTCAATTAATATTTGAAGTACATTGTGCCCTACGTGCATAATTTTCCTGCACTTGCTTCTACCCTTATGCTATCACCCAAATCTTATTAATACCTCTTTCACCCTTCCTTTATTTTGCTAAATCCGACTTTTCTTCCTCCAGTGTTTGTTTTTTCTTTTTTCTTTTCTTTTATTCTCTAGCAAATCCTTCACCTCCTCCACTTTCTCTCTGTCCAAGATTGGACAATATAACCTCTCTAAATTTCACTTACAATCCCTTCTCTCTCAGGCTTCCAATTGGTTTATACCTTTTGACCTCCCAGTATTAAGGCTGTGAAACCATTACTGCCATGAATGCCAAACTCAATAACTATTTTATGTTTTGAAGCTTGACATAGGTGATAGCTAAATACTAATGTCACTGAAAGTATTGACTAACACTATCATTTGTTCCATAGGTGTAATTTAACAGTATAATATAGTCTGTACTCAATAACCAATTTGATACTGTTTATTGTATGCATTGATTGTATGATCTCCTATTAGCTTATGAGGAATTGTAAATCTTAAGGGACACTAACAGTTCACAGGTTAGGGTTTTGACTTCTGAACTCAACTTTCCAAGTAAGGGATGACACAAAACTCTCAATCCAACAGCAAAGACCCAAAGAAAAACAACCAGATAGAGATCTCAGGCCAAGACTTTGCTTCAATTTATGGAGTGAGAAGAAGCCTAAGCAGACCCCACACACACACACACACCTGTACATGCCCAGGACTCTGGTCCCACCACAGCAGGCTAATCAGACACCTCCAAGGACACTACACCCAATACCACCCAGCTGTCATGCACACCTGCTGGGTCCAGATACATTGGGCCCATACCACCACCAAGGATCCTAGATCCCAGTGAAGCATACAGGTTAGTCCATTCTGGCCCACGCCACACATCTGGGACCCTAGCACCCAGTGACATACCTCTACTGGTTAGCTTCCAGCAATCCTACCAGGTGCCAAGTCTGAGTCCTCGAACTTTAACCCAAAAGCTGCAACAAGAGAAGGCTCTAGGCAGAAAAAGCCTTCTGGAAGGAAGAGGTCATCAGAGAGGTGATATCTGACACGATCTTTGACGTATAAGGAAGAAGAACTCAGCAATTTGTCTTGCTGCTACACAGGGATCCCCAATTCAAAAATTCAGATGAAGCTCTTCAAAGATGAGGAATCAAACTAGAAGAGGTCACCTCAAACCCACAACTCTCTAGCAAGGAGTCCATGGCCAGGGACCAGGAGGAAAATCTAGAACAAATTATCAATGATCTGATAATGGAAAGGAACAATGAACTAAAAAAAGAGCTATTGAAGGGAATAAATTAGAAAATTCAAGAGTTGAGAAACTCTATCATTAAAGAAATAGACATACTCAAATAGGAAGTAACAGAGCTAAAATCTGCAGTCAATGACATGAGAGGGACCATGGAAGAATTTAATAACAGACTAAGCTCTGTAGAAAATAGAACTTCTGCTGTTGAAGAAAGAACTTCTGACAATGAGGACAGGCTGAGCAAGCCTGAGCTCACCAGTAACAAAAAGGAAAAACAACTAAAAAAACATGATCAGAATTTTTTAAATGTCTGGGATTAAATGAGAAGAAACAATCTAAGACTAATTGGAATACAAGAAGAAACTGAAACGCAAATGAACAGTATGAGGAATATCCTCAAGGAAATTGTGAAAGAAAACTTTTCTCATATAAAAATAGAATCAGATATGCTCATTAAGGAAGCTTACAAGACACCCAATAAGCCTAATCAAATGAGAAACTCACCAAGACATATCATATTCAAAATGTACAACAGGGATATCAAAGAAAGGACATTAAAAACAGCAAGGGAGAAACACCAAATCACATTCATAGGCAAACCAATAAGAATTACCTGTGATTTTTCAACCCAGACTCTGGAGGCAAGAAGGTCATGAAAAGAAATCTTTCAATGGCTGAATGACCACAACATGCAGCCAAGAATACTATACCTGGCAAAACTCAGCTTCAAATTTGATGGGGAAATAAGAACTTTTCATGATAAGATAAAATCGCCAGCATTCGTGAACAGAAAACCAGCCTTACAAAGAATTCTCAAAGATACACTCCAGACAGAAGAACAAGTATCAATACCCAAAACCCACAGAGGGAATTCAATAAAAGTACATCCTATCAATACCCAACCAAGACAGCATAGAACTTACTAATAATAAGCAATGACTATGAACCACATACACACTTCTATTATAACACTGAATGTGAATGGTTTAAATGCATGACTCAAAAGACACAGATCAGCAGACTGGATCCAAAAACAAAATCCAATAATATGTTGCTTACAAGAGACCAACCTAACAGTCAATGACATCCACAGATTAAGGGTGAAAGGATAGAAAAAAATATACCATGCATACAGCCCAAGAAACCAAGCCAGTGTCAGACAAAATACTTATATCAGAAAAAGTAGATTTCAAACATAAATTAATCAGAAGAGATAAAGAATATCACTACTTAGCAGTAAAGGGAACCCTACAACAGGAATAAATAACCATAGTAAATATATACTCTCCAAATAACAGTGCTCCCAACTATGTGAATAAATTACTTCATGACATAAAACTACTTGTGAACCTCAACACAATAATACTGGGAGACTTCAATACTCCTCTGTCACCAATAGACAGATCATCAAAACAAAAAGTCAATAAAGAAATCTCCAGCCTAAAAAAACTTCATAAATCAAATGGACTTAACAGACATACACAGAATATTCCATCCCAAAGCAGCAGAATACACCTTCTTCTCAGCAGCACATGGATACTTCTCCAAAATAGATCATATTCTGGTTCACAAAGGAAATCTCAGCAAATATGAAAATATTATTCTGTGTATCCTATCATCCCATAACACCATGGCCCTAGCAATCAACAGCAAATATCATTAACAGAAAACATACATATTCATAGAGATTGAATAATACCCTATTAAATGAAGAATGGATCCAAGAAGATATGAGAGCTGAAATCAAAACCTTCTTGGAAGAGAATGAGAATAAAGACACAACATATGAA
>PVKS010000519.1:39691-127162 GCA_004027875.1 Aplodontia rufa
TGAAGCAACCATAACTCTGATACCAAAACCCAACCATAACACATCAAAAAAAGAAAACTATAGACCAATATCCCTGATGAACCCAGATGCAAAAATCCTTAATAAATTTCTAGCAAACCATATTCAAAAACTTATCAAGAAGATAATTCATCATGATCAAGTGGGTTTCATCCCAGGTATGCAGGGTTGGTTCAACATACACAAAACAATTAATGTAATTAATCACTTAAACAGAATGAAGGACAAAAACCTTATAATCATCTCAATTGATGCAGAAATGGACTTTGGTAAAATTCATCAGCATTTTATGCTCAAAACTCTAGAGAAGATAGGGATCAAAGGAACCTATCTAAACTATGTAAAGGCTATATATGCCAAACCTTCATCTAGTATAATACTAAACAAAGAAAAGCTGAAACCATTTCCACTAAATTCGGTAATAAGACAAGACTGTCCAGTCTTAACCACTTTTATTCAATGTTGTTCTTGAGACTCTAGTTGGAGCAATCAGGCAAGAGAAGAAAATCAAAAGGATAATAATAGAAAGGAACTCAAACTCTCCTTTTTTGCTGACAATATAATCCTTTATCTGGAAGATCCAAAAAACTCCACCAGAAGACTCTTTGAACTTATAAACAGATTTAGCAAAGTGGCAGGCTACAAGATCCATACCCATAAATCAATAGCTTCCCTATACACTAATAATAATAGGGAATAAAAAGAAATCAGGAAATTAGTCCCATTTACAATATCATCGAAAAGAATAAAATACTTGGGAATTAACCTAACAAGGGAAGTCAAAGTCCTCTACAATGAAAATTATTAGACATTGAAGAATGAAATACTAGATAACCTTAGAAGATGGAAAGACATGCCATGATCTTGGTTATGCAGAATTAATATAATCAAAATTGCCATTCTGCAAAAGCTCTGTATAGATTCAAAGCAAACCCCATCAAGATACCAATGTCATTCTTTACAGATATAGAAAAAGCAATTCTCAAATTCATTTGGAACAATAGAATAAGGTCAGAACAATAGAATAAGGATCTAAAACTATATTATAGAGCTGTAGTGACAAAAAAAAAAAAAAGCACAATACTGGTATCAAGATAGGAATGAAGACCAATGGAATAGAATAGAAGACCCTGAAACAAACCTACAAAACTTTAAGCACTTGATCTTTGACAAAGGGAGACAAAATATAACATGGAGGAGAGACAGCCTATTTAACAAATGGTATGGGACAAACTGGACCTTCACTTTCAGAAAGTTGAAATTAGACCCTTATCATTCACCTTGCATGAAAATCAAATCAAAACGGATCAAGGAACTAGGAATTCAACCAGCTACCTTGCAACTACTGGAAGAAAAGTTAGGACCAACACTCCAGCATTTGGGAGTAGGCAAAGACTTTCTCAACATGTCTCCTAAAATGAAAGAAGTAAAGTCAAAAGTCAGTGAGTGGGATGTCATAAGGCTAAAAAGCTTTTGCACAGTCAAGGAAATGATCAAAATTGTCAGGAGACTTCCTACAGAATGTGAGAGAATCACGGCCTGTGATTCTTCTGACCGGGGACTAATATCCCGAATTTAAAATCCTCAAAAATTGCAACCTCAAAAACACTAACAACCCAATAAATAAATGGGTCAAAGAGCTAAATAGAAATTTCTCAACAGTGGACATTGAACAAGCCAATGAATACATAAGAAAGTGCTCTAAATCACTAGTAATCAGAGAAATGCAAATGAAAACCTACATTAAGATTTCACCTCATGCCAGTCCGATTGGCAAAAATGAAGAATATAAACAATAATAGATGCTGGAGGGGTTGCAGAGAGATAGGAACACTAGCACACTGTTGGTGGAACTGCAGTCTAGTACAGACCCTCTGGAAAGCAGTGTGAAGAATCCTCGAAAAATTAGGGACGAACCCACCATATGATCCAGCTATCTCTCTCCTGGGTATTTTTCCAGGGCAGTTGGAATCAGCACATTGCAGTGACACAGCAAAATCTATGTTCATACCACCTCAATTTCTAATAGCTAAATTATGAAACCAACCCAAATGCCCCTCACTGGATGAATGGATCCAAAAACTGTGAGATATATATATATTCACACACACACACGCACCATGGAGTTCTACTCAGCAATTAAAAACAATGATACTGCAACTTTGGAGGTAAATGGATGGCGAAGGAAGAAATCATGTTGAGTGAAGTTAACCTAATCTAGAGAGTCAAGAGTCCAATGTCTTCACTCATTTGTAGAGGCTGGAGCTAGGCCCAGGCCTGTGTGAAAAGTGGTCATCTCTCATGTGTTAGACCCAGCAAAGGCATAGTAACACATAACCTAGGGCATTCATAAGATGTATCAGAAAGGAGGGGGGAGGGGGCAGGTTAGGAGGGGTAAGGGTGAGAGAATAGGGTGGGATCTAGAGAGTAAATCTAATTTAAGAATATATACATATCATATTATTTCATTGGATGCATTTTTGATTGTACAATAACTAATTTTCTTAATTAAAAGAAAAAGAATAGAAGAAGCCAACCTAGATCATGAACATCCCGTACCTGGAAACCATAGGAAGCCATTACACCCCTAAAACCTAAAAGGAAAGGAAGGAAGGCTGTTACTGGATCCCTGGATGGCCCCATCCTCCACGGGAGTGGAGGCTTTAGTAAGGTCTAGCAGGGAGGGAGCAGAGAGAATACCTATCACAAATGGATTCTCCTCCTGCCTGTCTCCTGCAGTGCCTCCCAAGAACTGAACCCAGCTGGAAGACAGAAGACCAGGGAAGCACAGGAGCTGCCATGCTTAGAGATCAGCCAAGAGGTGCTAAGAGCACACATTTCATTAGCCCCAAGAGTTTTATACATCTGCAATGCCCCTCTGCACCTCTTAAACTCTCCGTAGAGCAAGTTGTAAATGTCCAATAAATCAGACTGTGAATGTGTACATCAGCAGGGTGCAAACAAAATACCAAAAGCTCCTTATCTTATGATGGGGTCATAAGACACGATAAGTAGGTTGAAAATATTATAAGTAGAAAACACATTTAACACATCTAACTCCCTGAGCATCACAGCTTAGCCTCACCTACCTTAAACTTGCACAGAATGCTTACCCTCAGCCTACAGTTGGGCATCATGAAAGGGTATCTGCAGCATACCCTAGCCTGGGAAAAGATCAACACTTAACGTTTGAAGTAGTTTCATCTAAAGGTGTGTCTCTTTCATACCATTCTGAGGATAAAAAATAGTAAGTTTAACCACTGGAAGTGAAGGACCATCTCTAAAGGCAAGTATCACCCATCTAGAGCACTGAGAGACAGCTCCCAGCAGGCCAAGGGCCACTTCAGGGGACTTGCTAGCAACTCAGCACATGGCTCCCATCTAGGAAGCAGAGAAGTAAAGCCAATGCTGAGCCAGTCATCCAGAGCTCTGATACCACTCAGCATGGTTCTGGGGTGAAGGAGACAGTTCCTTTGGAGAGAGCCTCATGACTTCCATCTTCACCATAAGCTAGCATCATTAGGAAGCGATGCAATTAAAACCACTCACCTACTACCAAAGAACAGAAATGTTCCCTAAATTTTGAGAAAACAACATAGCACTGTCCCTGGAAGAGATGCTGAACACCTGCACCAAATGGCTTACAAGCTGATTAGAATAACAGTGGCTGAGTTTAATCTGTGGCTTTGCCTTCATGCCAGCACCCATCAGAGCTGCAGTCTTCCAGGCCCCACTAAGGTAGGCAATCCTCTTCCTCTGAATGCTTCCCTAGGGTGCAGTCCCAGTCAGAAATTACCTTCTCCAGTGAGGAAAAGAGCCTGTTCTATCTGGCTACCTTCTCAGAGTGAGGCTAACCTAACAATCCTGTTATCAGAGCAAGCCCTGTCCACATCTCTCTCTCACTCTCTTAGCTATGATAAAAACACATGTACGAAAGTTGTCATGTTAATCACTTTTAAGTGTACAGTGGAGTGGTATAAAGTACATTCACATTACTATAAAACCAATCTCCAGAAGTCTTTTTCTTATAAAAATTGAAATTTGGTACCAGATAAACAATTTTCCATTTCCATCTGGCTTTGATTATTCTGATGTCCCTCATGTAAATAAGTGTAATCATACAGTATTTGTCTTTTGTGACTGTTTCATTTCACAATGTCCTGGGTTAAATCCTTGGGGAAGACACAATTCAAGCCACCACACTCACCCTGCAGATATCTGTGGGAATTAGATGTATTCTGCAAATGCTGAAGCGTCAGACTGCATGGGAGTAAGGGTCACAGCTGAACTGACATTTAGTTTCTGTATCCTTCTGAATGCAAGAACGTCCTTCTCCCTGTGTTGCTTGATTTAGAGTGTCTTGTCCATTCTTGTTTATTGAATGCCACTCTGGCTCCAACTGGGACTGCATTAACTGTGAGTTGTTAAATGTTCAATGTCTTTTTCATCCCTGGGAGGAGGAAGCACATTAGGCTGAATTTCAGTAGATCAAGCCTGGCTCCTTAAGGTTCCTATTTTTTTTCAGTCTCTGAAAAACATACCCTGGGCTGCTTTGCATTACCCCCTTTGTCCTGGAAGACACAGTGTTCCAGAACAGCAGGCTGTGAGGTCACTATGTCCTTCCCCAGCCTATTCAAGAGTCACTGCATTCAGAAATACCACACACCAGAGAGGACTGGGCTGCCTAACTGATATATTGTCTTCAGATGTTCATCCATGTCCTACATAATGCGCTTCAAGCCAGGACACACAAAACAGATTTCCTGGGAACGAGCGTGGAAATGATTAACTCTCAACACTTAGTATTGCTAGTAAGTGGCTTACTTGCCCAGGTGTCCTGCACTTGTGAGGAAAACCATTTTCCACATATGATAATCAGCATTTTTAGAAGAGATGAAATTAAAGAGATGTTCATTTGGGTTTATGAAGGATTTATTATATGATTCCTTCAAGAACATGTAATAATAGTGATAACAGATGTCATTTAAAGTTTTTCAGAGCTCATCTATCATAAAGGGGGTTACTGAATATCTATCATATGGCCTCTTTCCAGGGTATGCAACTCTGGGGCGCTGAGATGAACTTTTAATGGGGTTCAGCCACAGCATTCCACTGACCTTCATCCATTCAACAGCCACCTGCAACTGGCTGCTCAGGTTGGTGCCAACCTGCACGGACTGTGGAATTGCAGGCAGCTAGAAGGGAGAAGTGACAAACTCAGTAACTTGGACATCTCAGAGCTATGGACAGGCCACCTGGTGATTTATTTACAGAGGCAGCTTTGCTTTAAGATCAAAACCAAGGCAATTTGAATAGGCAGGTTGTTAAACCCTAAGGCAAAGGCAAAGTTTTAAAGTGTTATTATCTTATGCTGTTCTAGTTGGTTTTAATGAACTGTGGCTTTCTAGTGAAAGAATGAAAGAGCAATTCCTAATATGAAAAAATCTAAGCAAGGGACTTGAGACACAAATGGCCACATTTTCCTCTGTCCCTGCTACCTACCCTCGGCCATATAAAGTATCCCTGGCTTCACACATCCCAATAGACAGAACATCAGGGTGGCTTATCTCCAGTTGTAAAAGCCTGCTTAATGCTACTAATAGCATAAGTAATTTTGCTGGAGAGCCTGGGGAGGATTCTTACATTTATTACCTAGTGAATCAATTCTAGCTTTAATAGAACAGCCCGTCGACTGCAGTGCACTATAAAGCGCCGTATGTAAATCCTAGCAGGGCTTTGATGCCAGGATTCTGAAGGGGAAGGAGAGACTCCCCCTCACCTGCCTTTCACCCTTTTCCCTGCTAGGGGTGTAGGAAAGGAGACACTCTGCTTCTTCCATAATTGCCCTTGACACTCGAGACTGCAATGGCAGAGAAGGAAGGTGAGGGAACCAGGCTGCAGGTATTGAGTGTGGCCAGCAGCTGAAAGGTGTGGATGAGATGATGCTGATTACAAGGACTGAAAGCAGAGAGCTGCGTTCTGAAAATGGTTGAGAAAAGAAGAAAGAAATGTCTGTGAGTCCAGGAAGGTGGATATTACCCACTGGGTGCCTCTCGTGCATTTGTCTTTCAAAGACAAGGCTCGTTCGGCCTGAAGTGAGTTTTGCTGCTTCTCCCAGAGGCTCTCTCACAAGCAGGGAAAACAAAGAATCATTTTCACTGAAGAAGCAAATTGACCAGATGACAAAGTAGCATTGGAAATTGCAAACTTAAAAGACAGATGCCCAGGTGATGGAGCGGTGGCTCGGCAGTTACGATGCTTGCCCGGCATGCATAAGTACATAGGTTCAAACCCCAGCACCTATGTACACAACTATGTGTCAGAGCAATGAAAGCCATGTGAAAAACTCAATGAAAATTGATTCTCCCCCGCCCCGTCCCTCTCTCTTTAAGAAAAAAAAAAAAAGACACATACCCAGAAAGTTCATTCTCCTACTCCCTTTCTCAGCACACCCTTACCTCATCAACATCCTCACCCACAATGCCCAAGGCACACGCTCACACAGGCAGATTGTACCATCTGCCTTGTCTTCTTGAACATTCTAGTACTGGGCCACCCTGTGAAGCCACACATTTTTGATCATTCCCCACTGCCAGTCCTTAAACACCTCCTCTTCCAGGAACTTGAGGTCCAACCTGACCTGGAAAGTCCCACCCAGGCACAGCTGTTCCAAGCTGAGGAGCAAGTCCCCAAGTTTATAGCAGCTTCAAAACCCCCACACACGTCACTCAATTGTGCATCTGGAAGGGTTAATTTTTCACTTATTGTGACTGAGTTGGCAGGTTCTACCTGGAATCAGGAAAAACCTTTGTCATTTGCTTGAAAGAAAAAAAGAGGACTTGCATGAAACCCTCTGTTTCTCTGAGCTGCTCCCCTATAGGGGCCTTGGGGAGGGATTCATAAAAGCGCAGCCTGGACCCTGTGATGAAATGCCAATTAATTTCATTTTAAATGGGTCACTAAATATCCCCAGTGGTGTTTTTCTCATACCTTAAATATGCAGCATTATGGGAAAGAGTAATACTATCAGGAATTGCTGCGAATCTTTTCCCCTAGAAGGAAACAAATTCTATATTCTCTTATTCATCTGAATCTTTTTCCTACCTCTCTGCTGTAAAAAGTGTCAGAGATATTCTTTCAAGGAATCATCTTTTCTTCTGAGTAGTAACCCTGTAGGTAGGATATCTCACTGCACAGAGCACTCACAGTTAAGGATTTCTGGACCCTGGCTGGAATACCCTGAGAACAGTGTGTCAAGTGTAATAACCAGAAGCCACCTGCTGGGCCATTCTCCCCAGCAACACTTGGAGAGGCCTGCAGACTTGTCACTTGACCCCTACTAAGGAGGAAGCTGTCTAGAGTTCTCTTGAAACCTCTCAGGGATAGGAAGAAAAGGGCTGATTTCACTTTGGTTGTCCCTGTGTTTCAGCCACTTGACTGCTCAGTCACACAGTGTGAACAGAACTAAAAGGAGAGAAGACGGAACGTGCATATGATCATGACTTGGGCACACTATGGGGACAGCAGGAGGCAGTATGTGTTCCCAAACATGCCCATTTCCTAACCACAAGAACCTGTGACTGTATCAGTGTACGTTGCAAAAGGAACTCTGCTAATGAACAGGGGGATTTTTTTTTTTTTTTTGGATTATCCAGTTGGGCCCAACATAATCACAAGAATCCTTCTAAGTGAAAGAGAGGAACAAGAGTGAAGACCAGATGCCATGATGAGAGAAAGACCTCACTGGGTATTGTCAGCTTTGAAGAAACAGGTGGGCTATAAGCCAGGAATGCAGTGGCCTCTAGAAGCTAGAAAAGGCACGGAAATGGATTCTCCCCAAGAGCCTCCAGAATGCAGTCCTCCAGACACCCGGATTGGGGCCCAGTGATAGCCACCTAGACCTCTGACCCCCAAACTTTAAGATAACACATTTCTATTGTTTTAAACCTCAACATTTCTGATAAATTATTATGATGGCAGCAAAAGGAAAGTTGAGGAACAGTATTCAAAGAAGTACAAATTCAAAGAAGTACAAAACCCAAAGTACCCATTCATATTTTGATAGCTTACATCCTTTTTTTTTTTTTTTTTGTACCAGGGATTGAACCCAGGGTTGCTTAACCACTGAGCCACATCCCCAGCCCTTTTTTTATTTTGAGACAGGGTCTCACTAAGCTGCTTAGGACCTTGCAAAGTTGTGGAGGCTGGCTTTGAACTTGAAATCCTCCTGCCTCAGCCTCCTGAGCAGCTGGCATCACAGGTGTGTACCACCACATCCAGTTGCATAGCACAGTTGATCCCACCTACCATAACCACACTAGAATGCAAACCATTTTACCAGAAGGTAAGCTTCTTGAGGGCACAGTCTTCGTGTTGTTCTGTATCTTCAGCATCTAGAAACACATCTGACGAAATGTAATTGTTCGTTAAGTGGTGTTGAGTGCACTGGTCAGAAAAGAACACTCCTGACCAGTCAGGCAGATGTAATCCAACCTGTGGGAGCAGCAACTTGTGTAAGAAATGACTTGTGTGTTTATTTATCTCTGTTCTTCCCGTTCTCTTTTAAACCATTGTCCTTTTGGGCCATTTCACTGAACTGGCCACAGTCACTATTATAGTCAACTTTTTCACTGCTGTGACCAAAAGACCTTACAAGACCAATTTTAGGGGGGAAATTATGGGGGCTCATAGTTTCAGAAGTCTTTATCCATAGGCAGCCCTCTCCATTGCTCTGGGTCTCACGTGAGACCGGACACCATAGTGGAAGGGTGTGGAAGAGGAAAGCAGCTCAGGGAATGACAATCAGTGGGCAGAGAAAGACTGCCTGATCCTCAGGTACAAAATAGGTGCCCCAAAGGCACACCTCCAAAGACCTACCTCCTCTAGCCACACCCCACCTGTCTAGAGTTACCACCCTGTTAATCCACTCAAGGAGATTACGGCACTGACCAGGTTAAGGCTCTCATAACCCAATCATTTCACCTCTGAAATTTCTTGCATTGTCTCACACATGAGCTTTTAGGGGACGCCACCTCTATTCCTCTCCAATACTCCATATTCTAGTATGAAACACATGCCAAAGAACGTGCTGGGTCCCACAGCTGCTGGAACAGAGAACCGACTGTTTGCAGGGCCTGATGGAGGGCTGCCCTTGCCCCTGCTTGCCCAGCCTCATCCTGCAACGCCACTCTTCCCCATGGGCCCAGGCCCTCCTACCTCAAGGCCCTCCTACCAAGGCCTGCTCTCATTTTCCTTCCTCTCCTGCCCCCACAGTTTCTCCCAGGTGATTCCTACTCATTATTCACTTCTTTTTCCAGAGCTGTTCCCTCAGGAAAACCTGAAATTTGCACTGCAAGAGTTGCAGCTGCCATCCCAGCCTCATGCTTTTGCTGCATCCTATGATGTCCTTCATGGCACATATCACTGACTTCCCTATGTTTAGGATACCACCTACAAGTAAGAAAGCATTGTGGCATAATGAACTTACTGAACGTTAGTGATTTCCCTAAAGTCACACAGCTTGTAAGTGCTGGAACTAGGAATCGAACACAGGTGCTCTAATTTACACGTGTTCCCTCTGTTCCACGCAGCTCCTCTGAGTAATTCCTGTTGAGGTGTCTGAAAAATGGAAAGAAGAAACTACAAAGATCAGAGCACAGTGTGCTACAGAGATGAACTGCAGAACAGGCCAGCCTGGCACATGGATGCTGGAGACAGGACCTTGGCCTTGAGCACGTTGCTGCTCAGTCCAGAGGGAGGAGAGAGGCAGGGCTGCCTACAGCAATAAGCACCACAGAGTCAGACACACTCCCAACAGATGACTCAGGAAACAGCTGGCACTTACTTACTGGACTTTGCAATCACATTTGTATGGAGGGATGAGAAGATGATCAAAAGTCAGTTAGCAAATCATGAGAACCAAGGACAAAATCATATCCTCCAAGTTCATATGTTGAAGTCATAAACCCCCAAGGTAACTATTTCTAGAAAACACCTTTAGGAAGGTAATGAAGATTAAATGATGTTCAATGTGACTGCCTTTGAAAATAGAACTCCCAGGAGGTAATTAAGGTTAAATGAAGGATCCTAATCCATTAGGATTTGTGGTCTTATAAGAGGAAGAGAGAGGTCTCTGTCCACAGACATGCATTGAGAAAGGCCATGTGAGGATGCTGGGAGATGGCGGCTGTATGCAAGACAGAAGAATGCCCGCAACAGAACCCAAATGCTGGAACCCCTATCTCAGTACTATGAGAAAATATGTTTCTGTTTAAGTCACCCCAATCCATAGTAAATTTTTTAACACCAGAAGAAGAAAGTGTCCATTTGTTTGTAGCATTAATCTATTTGGTGCAATGATTCTGGATGAGAGTATTACAAAAAAATTACTTTATGCTAAGGAGGGTGGAGTGGTTATCTGCTATTTTGCCAACCTAACATCAATACCCCCATTCTTTCAGTAATAGCACCTTGGTTTTTCTTTGGAAAATCCTGACCCTCACCTGAGACCCAACCCTATAACAGTAGCAGTCTTGGTGAAAATGTCAATTAAATGATACAATCCTCTTGTCAAGACATAGTCACATGACCCAAATCAGACCAAACTCTAGCAGGAATTCAAAAATTGAGCACAACGGCAGATGAATTGAAAATATAGTAAAGCTAATCTATTTTGATAATTGTACCCAGGAAAAAATACTGCCCAATAAGTCCTATTATGTAGATTCCTGGAGTTACTATAACTAGACTTTCCGAAGTCTAGCTGCTCAGTTGCAACACGTTGTTTCACTTTGATGAAACATTCCATAGCCTTTCCAGAAATTCTTTTTTTGGTTTGATTCAGTCAAATTTGGACTTGGTGGCTTGCAACCAAAGAACTCTACATGATATATGGATCTATCAGATCAATGATGCTGATTTTTATGCTAATGAATTATTTTATATAATTATGTAATTAAAATGCATATACATTATTGAAAGCTATCTATGGCATGAATTTTGCTTTCAGAAAGATTAATGATTGGTATATGCATTAGAAAAAAGTGCTTTATTTCTTGAAATAGTCTCTCTGCTGATATTTTATCAACAGAGTACTAATATTTAGGGCCACCTAGGTAACAGTAAAGTTGATGAAATTTCCCTTCTGAAATATTTGTGTTTTTTTTAAAAAAGAGAGAAAGAGAAAGCTAATTTTTATTTTATTCATCTTTTTCTGTTTATTTTGTTTTTCTTCCACTTAGTTGTGTATGTGGTGCTGGGGATTGAACCTGGGTCCTCCCACATGCCAGACAAGTACTCTACCACTAAGCCTCCTCTCCAGTCCATGTCTTTTGAAGCATTTAAAAATAATTGGGAGAATGAAGAAGACAGAGCATATTTTAAGATTAAAATCATGGATGCTACAGATCTGAAAAACAGAATTCACCTTGTAAGTCAATTTTGAACAAATTCTAATATTTCTCTTGCATGAAGTTGGAATCGGTGTTGATTATTCTCAGGCTATTTTAGTTCTTCTCTTGAAACTCCTCATCAGAGTTCTGGAACCAGACAAGGAATCATAAGGACCCAAGCAAATTACCATGACTTTTGGAGTAACATTTGCAAACTGAGGAAGCTCCACTCTCCTTTCTAGGCTCAGTACATTTACACTTTTCTATTTTGACAGGGAAGAATGGAGGATGGGAAGATGCTTGATGCACAATGATGAATATTTAAGAACATTCATTTGCTCACTGAAATAGCTCTGACATTTTAAATTGTGTCCTTTTTAAAGAACACTTTAATTTTCAATGTTTTTCATTGTGAAGCATATCATTTTTACAAAAGGACTGTATAAATTTATCAGTAGAGTTTAAAGAATAATAAGCTCTCTATTGAACTCTTCCTATTAAGAAATAGAATACCTTAAAACTTTTCATTTACCCATCTCCAATTGCTTCCTGATCACTTTCCTACAGAAATAACTGCCATCCTGCATTTTGTGTTGATCATTCTCTTGCTTTTCTTTATAGTTTATACGGTTCTCTAAAGAATATAATGAGTCTATTCCCTTGTAAATTGAGTATTGTGTTCACCATTGTTTTTTAGATTACCTAAGGTTGATAACATGTACCTTTAGTTAATTGATTTTTGCATTACTATATGCCACTTTATAGATACAATGTATTAGTCAGTTTGTGTTACTTCAATGAAATCACTAAGGCAACTAACTTTATAAGAGGAAAAGATTTATTTAACTCCCAGTTTTGGAGATTCAAGGTCACAGCAACTGCATTGGCTCAGCCCTGGTGTGAGCCACATCACTTCATGATGTGATGCAGTGGCAGGAGCACCTTTGGAGGCACCATCCATCTCAAACAGGAGCAGAAGGAAACAACAGGAACAGGAACAGGCTTGCTCCTTTTATAGTAATCCTTCAGGAGAACTCAAGGAGTCACATTATAATAACCTCATGCCCCTAAGAACTTAAGGACTTCCCAGTAAGACCACTTTCCCCAAGTTTCCACCACCTCCCAACTGCTTCACCTTTGGTGCCAAGCCTTTAATTATAACAGACCCTTGGGGGACACAAACTATATTTAATCCATAGCATATACCATACTTATTTTATTTATAATTATCATAGACAAAAAAATAATTTATAGATTATTTTTGAATTTTGCTCTTGAGAATTAGACTTCTGTGAACATATTATCTCAGTGCACATGTGCAAAGGTATCTTTAAGGTACATGATGGGAGTGGAATTGCTGGATCACAGGTTGGGCACAAGTTCAACTTTCCTAGGAAGTACAAATATTTTTGGATATGGTTGTGCCAGTTTATGTTCCTACAAGTAGAAGATAGTGTTTCCATTGCTCCATATCCTTGGACTGAGGAGAGACAATTTGGCTTAATGGCCCTGATGTCTTTCTTTCTTCCCCAAAAAATTGCAAGTGAATGGAGGATCCATACAACATGGTAACTCTTCTGCCAGTAAGTTACCCTCCTTACAATCCTAGTGCATGTAACTGTGTCCTTTTGTGACAGGGAGTGATTGACTTTTTAATTTTTGTTAGATGTCTAGTTGCAGTAGCTAGCATCAAACATAGTTCTCACCTCTTGGTATCCACATCCTTAAGACATACACTCCCATTATAAACACAGCTCTCTGCATAAGCAATAAGATATTAAAGAAGTGATGGACTGTGATATCTGAGGCAAGATCATAAAGGACATCACAGATTTTGTCTACAGAGCCAAGTGAGTATGGACTAAAACCTGTGAAACATTGAGTCAAAATAAATCTTTCATCCTTATAAGTTGATTATTCCAAGTATTTTGTCACAGTCATAGAAAACTAACAATAAGTTTTCCCAACTGCTGCATAGTATGAATCCCCAAAGATTTGATGGGTAGTGTTTTTATTATTCAGAATGTAATATTTTCTAATTTCTCTACTTTTTTTCTTTGATCCTTAGGCACATGTGGTTTTAGATTATTTAAATATATAGAATCTTCCTAGTTATAGTTGTTTAATGATTTCTAATTTAGTTGTATTGTAGTTAGTGATATGATCTAAATGATACCAGTCCTTTGACTTGAGGTGACTTACTACAAAAAGAATAATATACAATCTCTGGTTATGACGATGTAAATTTGCAAAACATGCCATGTGTATTTCAAAAGAATGTGCATACTCTAATTTGGAGGATTAAGTTTATTGATCTTGGTGCTGGAGCAGTAGCTTGGCATTTACAGTGTTTGCCTGGCATGCACGAAGATAAGGTTCAAACCCCAGCACCATGTACACAACAGAGTTTCAGTGCAATGAAAGCCACATGAAAAACTGAATGAAAGTTGATTCTTTCTCTCTCTCTAACCGTCCCTCTCTTTAAAAAAAAAAAAAAGTATTGATCTTGCTCTTTTAATCTTCTGTCTCCGTATAGATATTTTGTCTGCTTTATCAATCATTTACCATAATAGATATTTAAAATCTCCCATTTTGCTTCTGGACTTATCAATGTACCTTTGAAGTTCTGTCCAGTTTTGCTCTATATATTCTGAGACTTTGCTAAGTGCATGCAAGTTTTGTTATAATATTGTCTTGTGCGTTCAGCCTGCTGTTAGAAAACACCACAGAATGAATAGCTTATAAAAAACAGAAATTTTACTCATAGTTCTGGAGGCTGGAAAGTCCAAAATCAAAGTACCAGCAGAAAGCTCTCTGGGAGCTTACCTCTTCTATTCTTCTTTCCAAAAAGGTCATGGGATGTAATTGTTTCTCAAGTCTGAAACCTTTTAAACACTGCCCTTTAAGTTGTTTATTTAGCTCATCTTCTTTTGCCATCAAGGCATCATGTCTGATTATGAAAGTTCTTTACTTTTAAAAATCAAAATGAAAAACATTTAAGCATTTTTATTATGCTTTGTATATTGTAACAATTTTAAAATTCTAAACAACAACAACAAAAAAAAATAACCAAGTGGGGAGGACCCACTTTCTGGTTCACAGATGGCACCTTCTCGCTGTGTCTTCACATGGTAGGAGGAACAGAGGAGCCTCATGGATCTGCTTCATAAATGCCCTAATCCCATTCAAGAGAGCTCTGCCTTCAGAACCTGATCAAAAGACTTCCTTCCAAAACCATCGCCTTGAAGGTTAGGATCTCAACACATCAAGTTTAAGAGGACACAAATTTTTGAGACCATGGCAATCATCTGAACAAATTGAACTTTTTTATGATGAAGTAATTTCCTATTTGACCCATAAAATGTATGTTATTTAATATTAATTTATCTAATTTTCCTTTGGTGGGGAGCATAAACTAATTTTTTTCCCATTTTTACACAGATTTATTAAACTATAATTGACTAATTAAAATTACATATGTGTATAAATATTTGTGATGTATGATGTGATGTTTTATATATATATATACACACACACACACACATTGCAAAATGATTGCATCAAGCTAATTAACAGATCACTTCTCATACTTACCAATTTTTGTATGGCAAAAGCATTTAAGGTCTATTTTCTTAGCAATTTTCACATATATATTGTATTGATTATAGTCGCTATGCTGTGCTTCAAATCTCCAGAATTTATTCATCCTGTCTAATGAAAACTTTGCACCCTTTGACCAACATCTCCTCCAGGTTTTCCTTAGATATTGCCGGTGTTATTTTTCCAGTCCTTTTAATTTTCAGACTTTGTGTTTTCATATTCAGCTATGTCTCTCATAGAATGCATGCAGCAGTATTTTTAGTTTGACAAAATTTATCTTTAACACAAGTTATTGTGGTTATTGTGGTATGTGGATTTATCTCTAGCAATGTAGCATATGCTTTCTATAAATCTTCCTTTCTATAAATCTTTTTTCCTCAGCTCTCTTGCCTTCTTTTAGATTGACGAAGGCTTTTTTGTTATGTTTTGTTCATCCCATTCTGTTTTTGTCATTTATTTATTTGTAAATTATATTATTTCTAGCCTTTTAATGGCAACTCAAACTAGTTTAGGACACATTTTATAAAACTACAATTAATCAGTATTTTACTCCCATCCTAAATAATATAAAGACATTAGAAAATGTTTAACTCTTCACACCTCTCCACCGTATAAGCTGTTGTGTTGTCTAATATTTCAGTTTTACCTTGTTTTTCTCCCACAAGTAAAACATTGTTATTCTTTTACCCAATGTGCATTTATATTTACCCACAGATTTAACAATAGTCTTGCTCGCGATTCCCCTTTCGGCATCTCAGACCTTCCAACCAGGACAATTTTACCTTCCCCCATACTATGTAGAAACTTCAGACTTTACTCTCACGGGGACCATTTAATGGCAACTTTCTCCATTTTTATTTGCTTGAAGCCTATTGCTTCTGCCCAGTCATCCAGGGCACCACCAACCTGGGGCCACTTTAAGTTATATTCTGCACATGAGGGGTTTTTGGCCACATGGGCAGCACAAATTCGAAATGCTTGGGTGTGAACCCAGCATGGCACCCAGCATTGTCTCTAGCATTGACCTTTCTCTCTTCACTTGGTGCCAAGGTCAAGACTAACAAGTTTCCTCACTGGCCCTGTGTCCTGGGATCTTATCTGGTCACCCTGAGACTGTGGCGGTAGCCTTTTGAGGTCTCATTTTATGTAGACGCCTCAGGTGGATTTGTACTTAGGGCAGGCCTTGGGCTTTGCTTCCTGGTGCCATACTCCACGTGCAAATATAAAGGGGTCTCAAGGTCTCTGAGGTTTAGCAGAAACTCTCAGTGAAGACAGGTTTGACCTTGCTAATACCCAGAGATTCTTCTTTCATCTCCATGTGGGAAGCCTTTAGTCTTACTTTCCTTTCAGAGTACCAGTGCATTAAAATAAATAAATAAAAGTTTACAAACTACTTGCCCACTATTTCAGCATTTCAAATGAGAAAACCATTCTGGATGACTATTCTGCCATGTTACTGAAAGTGGAAATGTAAATTCTCTAACACTTTTAATCAGTTAAGGGAATTCATAATAAACTAGTAAAATAATCTAGAAAAAAATAAAACTGACTTGGAAAAGACTGCATGGGGACTGAGCTGTGGAATGCAATTGGCAACAACCAATTAGTCCATCTTATTTATGTGTCAAACACTTTGCCAATTTTCCTCTTCTGAATAATGCTTCCTCCTGAGAATATACTAATTCTCAAACCTCTAATGAGATTATCATTCACCGATCACACAAAACATCCACAATTAAGTATAAACAAGTAGAATCAAGCATGAATTATTATGACTCAGTTCTCCAACTCATTGAGAAGTCCCAGGCCCATAATGTTTATGAACAGATCCTGTCTTTATTGCCTCATTTGGCTCTTCGTCCCCTGATATTTTCAACTCTGTTGATTAAAATGAAGGCAGCATTCTGTGAACATCTGGGTCCCAGTTCAACCCATTCTCTAAGCTCCTCACCACAAGGGAAAAAAATGACCAGTAATTGAATTTAATATTCCTGAAAGGTACAACTTAAAGCCAGGGTGATAAATAGATTCGCCTCAAGTGCCACCATCCAACAACAGGTAGCAACTACTTGGCTCATTATGTTGCAGAACATTAGAGGACTCTCCCCGTTCAAAAGAAGCAAGTTGTGACAGGTTAGCAAGGCAAGGCAGAAATGCGGAGTGACTAGTGTAAGAAAACAAGAGACTGGATGAGTAAAAGAAATTTTCAAAAAAGTGAAAAGTTGCATTTACAATTTTAATTAACTTTCTCTTCAAAAATGTAGATTTGATGTTTAGAATTATTGAGACTGGGATGCAGGCAGCTGTTATAGCACCAGATGACAATGACAGTGCTCTCATGGGGTTGGAACTGTATTAGAACCTCAGAGCTCTTGTCCTCTAGCCAAGGCAGCCTAGTAGGAGTTACCAAGGTTTGCTGCCAGCTACCATTGCAAAGTGTACTACATTTGCAAACACAGGCTGATAGAACAAAAGTTCCTGGCAGAAGGGATAGCAAGTGACATAAAGTGATTCTGCAGTTATTAAAGGCTGCCCTACAATGTAAAATTTATTATAAGACCAATGATATTTATTCCAATACTCAGTATCATTAAAACCTACTGAGAATCTGGCAATTGTTATTTCAAAGAACAAATGAATAATGTTTTAATGGGGAACAAAATTTAAAATTTTTATTCTCTAGATGAGACAGGCTTGGTGTCACACACTTGTAATCACAGTGACTTGGGAGGCTGAGGCAGGAAAATTAGAAGTTTGAGGTCAGCCTGGGTATCTTAGTGAGATCCCATCTCAAAAGAAAAAAAAAATAGAAAGGGCCAGGGATGTAGCTTAATAGTAGAGCGCCCCTGGGTTTGATCCCCAGTACCACAAGGGAAAATAAAACAGACAAGATTATGCTATAAAAGTCATATAATTAAGTTAGTTAGAAATGAAATTTTATTCATTTTTATGTGTTACTTGGAAGATCTGAGTATAGGTTATTTGTATATTTTTCTCCCTCATAAGTCCTCCTTTCTTGTGAAATGCTAGTTTGAGAATAAATTAAAGAGTACATTTACATCCAGAATCTATACACATTTGATATTATTTTGTTAAAAACTTGTATGGTTGTTCAAAAATTAAAAATTAAAAAAAAAGAGTATATTTACCATTCTACCCCTCTAACTGTCTTTGCCTTATCTTCTAATACTCCATTGATTTCCTGAATTAAAGTGTGTGTGTGTGTGTGTGTGTGTGTGTGTGTGTGTGTTTCCTTGGGTTTTGGTGGGTTTTTGTTGTTGTTTATTTGTTTTTGTACTGGGAATGGGATTGAACCCAGAGTCTCACTAAAGGCCTTGCTAACTTGCTGAGGTTAGTCTTGAACTTGTGCTCCTCCTGCTTCAACCTCCCAAGTTTCTGGGATTATAAGCATATGCTAACATGCCTGGCTCTTATTAAAATGTATCTGTAGCACAAAGCACAATACAGGATAGTATTGTGTGACAGGGTAGATTAGGTTATAAAGTGCCTAAGAGCTCTCCATAGAAGTAAACAAACTTTGAAGAAAGAATAGGAAGAATTCTGATGGCTACCTGTCTGCCCAGATTCCTCAGGCAAACGCTTAAAAAGAGAAATCTTGTTTCCACATTTATCAGGGTCTGTTGGGCCTACTGGGCCTTGCAGCATTTTTTTATTATTGTTTCTTTTTAAATTAATCTGAAACAATATTTTAGAAGGAAAGTTTCAAGTCTGATGCACTCAGAATCTTTATGTCTTTAGATGGAGCAAGTTCTGGAGGCAAGCCTTTCTACCTTTGATTTAGGAAATACACTGGCATCAAGAAATAAAATTCTTGGCATGAGATAGTGGCAAATACCCAATTAGAGTGGACCTTGGGGGCAGAGCAGAGCATTGTTTGGAATTTTTATATGATATTCAAACTAGAGTTTCGTAAACTTGTTACAAAAATCTCCTCTTATTGTAAGGACTCTGGTTATGTGACGTTTCTTTTTTTTAAAAATTCTACATTTTCACAGTGCAGCAGGGTCTATAGGGGGAGGCAGTTCAGTATTTCTTAAATTAGACTGCTAGTCCCATAAGTCAATAAAGTTACCTCCGTTTCATTTAAAACTGCTTTTACAGGTGTAGAATGAATTAGATCCTCCCCCATGACAATCCTTGTGGCTTCTTTTCTTTCTGTAATTCCAGTTTTTGTCTTTTGGCCAGTTTGCCAGATGTATTTGATTCTATGGAAACATCTGTGTCTGATGCAATAGATTGAGAGCATTTATCTCGGTTCTCTACATAAGACCCCCAGGAATCCATTAGTCTTTCATGAAATGCTTTTTTCAGAAATAGTACACTGTTTTCAGACATAAAGGCTCCCTACAATTTCATTTCTAGAACAGGAAGTCCTTTTTTATATAAAGAGAGAAAGACAGTGAGAGAGAGAGAGAGAGAATTAATTTTTATTTAGTTTTTCATGTGACTTTCATTGTTCCGAGACCTCGATGTATATGTGGTGCTGGGGTTTGAACTCGCATACTCCCACATGACAGGCAAGTGCCGTAACCACTGAGCCACCACTCCAGCCCCAGGAAGTCCTCCTTTAAAGATAGTTTTTGATTTTCCTTTTAAACAAATCACATGAATTCTATTTAACAGTTGAAAGGGTTTAACTGGAAAAATTTATGACTCATATTCTAAATATCGACAATCTTCCAGTATACCATCTCTCTTTTTTTTTTTTTTTGTAATGTTTAAATCCTTGTAGCCTCTATTCCTGCATACACTTCATATGCTAAAAAACAGTGTTTCTTTCCTTGTTGGGATATAACTTTAGAAAACTCAGTGATCTTTGCCTAATGCAAGAGTACCATCAGTGCTTACAATGGAAATTTCCAGGCCTCAACCCCAAAGCGTCTGATGTAGATCTGCATCAAGATCATGGCCTGGAAACCTATATATTAATGTTTTGTAGTACTGGAGAGCAAATCCAGGGCCTTGCATGTGCTAGGAAAGCATTCTACCCCTGAGTATATCACCAGCCCTACATACCATATATTTTTATTGGTTCAACATGGTCTTACATATTGCAGGGATTTGTTGCTTCACATTCATACGCGTATACGTAATGACAGAGAAGCTTAAACCCTATCCTTGTCCAGGATCTCCCTGCCTTCACCAACTTCCCAATCTCATGTCTCCTCTATAATTCCCTTATGTTACAGATATAAATGACCAATAAACATATATTTTAATAATTGAAATTTCTAGATTTCTATTCCTGTCTGAGAATATTTTGGCTTCTCCTGGGAGTCAAATGTACCCTACAGTATTGATAGCCCCCCTTTTCTCTTCCTTTCCTACCTCTCTCTCTCTTCTCCCTCCTTACCTCCCCCTTAATAGCTATAGTTCCCCCAGCTTATGTGTTACTTCAAATTTGGTGGGTCTATTAATTAAACTTGATTAACTTTCATCCTATTTTAGGTTTTACTCTAGCTTCCACACCTGAGCTAAAATATTAGACCCTTAAGTCTCTGCATTTGGCTTGTTTCAATCAGAAAGATTTTTTTTTCCATTTCCATCCATTTACCTGCAAATGCCATGATACCATTCTTTCTAATAGCTGAGTATAACTCCATTGTATGTATGTGTATATGTAGGTATATATCTAGATAAATGATATGATGATATGATATGATATGTAGGTATATATGATGTAGGTATATATGATGATATGTAGGTATATATGATGATATGATATGATAGATGATAGATAGATAGATAATAGATATTCCCCAGTTTTTGTATACATTCATTCATTGAAGGGCATCTATGTTGCTTCCATAATTTAGCTATTGTAAATTGAACTGCTATAAATATTAATGCAGATGTGTCTCTGTAATATGCCGGTTCTAGCTCTTCTGGGAAAGTACCCAGGAATGGGATAGCTACATTGAACGATGGTTCCATCCCTCATTTTTTGGAGAGTCTCTGCACTGCTTTGCAGAGTGGCTATACCAGTTTGCAGTATGATCAACAGTGTGTTGGTGTTCTTTTCTCCCCACAACCCCTCCAGCATCTGTTATTGTTCATACTCTCCATTTTTGCCATTCTGACTGGAGTGAGGTGGAATCTCAGTGCAGTTTTGATTTGCATTTCTCTGATTGCTAGTGATATAGAACACTTACTCATATATGTATTGGCTCAAAAGAGCTTCCTCTGTTGAGAAGTTTCTGTTTAGTTCCATAGCCTATTTATTGATTGGAGTGTTTGTGTTTTGGGTATCACAATACCTGACCTGAAATTACACTACAGAGGTATAGCAAGAAAAACAGCATGGTATTGGTATCATAATAAGCAAGAAGACCAATGGAATAAACTAGAAGACACTGAGAGAAACTCAAAAAATCTTTTTTTTTTAAGAGAGAGAGAGGGACAGTGAGAGAGAGAGGGAGAGAAATAGAGAATCAATTTTATTTATCTTTTCATGTGGCTTTTGTTGCTCTGACATTTCACTGTGTACATGGTGCTGGGGTTTGAACCCATGTCCCTGCACACATGAGGTAAGTGCTGAAACCATTGAGCCACCGCTCCAGCCCATAAACCTTACAAACCTTTAACAATCAACAAAGGGGGCAAAAATGTAGCTTGGAGAAAAGACAGCCTGATCAACAAATGGTACTTCACAAACTGGACAGCCATATTCAGAAAACTGAAATTAAATCCTTATCTCTCACCCTGCACAAAAATCAAATCAGAATGGCTCAAAGAAATAGGAATTAAATCAGCAACCATATAATTATTAGAAGAAAAAAATAGAATCAATACTTCACCATATTGGTGTAGGCACCTTCTTCCTTAACAAGACTACCATAGCACAAGAATTAAAGCCAAGAATCAATGAGTGGGATGCCATTAAACTTAAAAGCTTCTGCACAGCTAAGGAATTATTCAGGAGTGTCAAGAATAGGAGAAAATTGTGCCCTGCTACCTGTCCGACAGCAGACTAATATCCAGAATATACAAAGAACTCAAAAACCTTAACACCAAATACATACTATATTTTTAAAACTCCCCCTCTATTCACTTTGTCTACAAACGCAAGATCCCTCCCAAAATAGTCCATCTTAATGCAAATAAGTTAAAAAAATAAATGCTCCACAAGCGTTTTGGCAATCAGCCTGGTTTGAGAACCCATCCAGGAATTTCTCTATTACTAGCATTAAGGACCTTAGAGAAGTCTTGTTGGCTGCAAAGTCTAATCCCTCTGGTGCCCTCTAGTGGACTAGAATAAAATGCACTCTATACACGTTTATTATGGGCATGAAATTAGTTTAATGCATGTAAAGACCAATTATGAGATGCATTCCAAAACAGCAATATGGATCTCAGAAAAATCAGTCTGGACCCTAAAAGACTGGGAGAACAGTATCCTATTTGCTTCGCAGTTGGTTTTTCTGGAGGGGAGGGAGACTGGATTGGCAATGTGAGCCACGGGCAGACTGTCCTCTGCAGATTGTATTCAGGTATCTCTACCCAGGCACAGAGCTCCACTAGGATTTGCTCTTTGATTTCTGAGGACAGAGCAAAATGAAGTTTTAGAAATCAATACATTTTGCGTTAAATTCATGTCATTCACTCTAGTCAACGTGTCTTTCACTGAGAGAAGAAATTAAAGGGAAATTGAATCTTGTTGAATACTCCCTGTGTTCAAGTTAGAGAACTTTGTCATGTGAGTCATTGGACAAATTCCAGACATACCAAGTTATGGGGCCAAATGTACAGGCATGACTGTGTCCATTAACCTTGCATTGCTCCTGAAGGAGGAGTGCAAAAGTTCCTCCTCTGGGGTAGACTTCATTCAAATGTGCACTGCACTCAGGGGTCAGTGCCGACTCTTCTATTCCTGCAGTAACTTGAGCCAGTGTGGAGATAAACCAGTGTGTGCATGGTGCTTCTGATTAGCTTCCAGGGTTTCAGGGAGGTCAGCCCCAGAATGAGTCTTTGATGATTCCAATTCAGCTCTCTCATTAAGCAGATAAAAAAGCAAGACCCTAGAATCCAGATCTGTATTTTTCTTGGGCACTGATTCCCAGTGGAATGTTCTATCCCAATAGAATAAGTAAATTCCAGCAGCCTACAGAAGATCTTCTGTCTTGTTGCAACATTGAAAAGCTTGTGAAAGGAGACAGCATAACTTGAATAGCTGTGGGCATAGCATAAAGGGACAACTCTAAACTGAAAGAGATATAGCCACATTCAATCCTTTCCCTCCTGTAACTGGAGATGGACAGATCCCTGTGTATACAACTATGCCGTTGATTTGATGCTCCACAACCTTTTCAAATCTGCTTTCTTTTCTCCATACAAGATTGTGGGCCTGGCTTTGGGGACAATCTCTCTGACTCTAATATAGGCACCTCACCTTTTTTTACTACACTTTTCAAACGAAAGCCAATATTTTTTTTCTCAGTGCTGGGGATCAAATCCAGGACTTCAGGCATGCTAACATGTGTTACTGAGCTACACCCTCAGCACCAATATGGTGCAATTTTTTAAAATGACAATCTCTTTAAGTATTCAAATTTAAAACTTTTCAACATTTTCTCATAGTGCTTAGAATGAAAATCTAAACTCATTAGAATGATTATCGCTTAAGTTTCCACCTCTTCATAAAGTTTATTTCCCTGGCATGAAACAGGGTCTGCCTTCTCACAGACACTTCACAGCATCCCCAGCCTCTTTACCAACTCAGGCTTCACTTCCTTAGGGAGCTCCTTGCTATCAGCTCCCACCACACTCTATGGTCTCCACTTAGTAATCTTCATCCTCTTACACTCACTTGCCTCTGTCTCCTCAGCTGGAAGGAAAGCAAAGAGGCTGTTTTCTTTATTCACTCCAGCAATCCCATGCTGAGCCCAGAGTTTGGCCCAAATTAGGTGACCCATGAATGTGTGTTGAATGAATGAATGGAGGGGTTGAATGCCAGAGGAATAATTCGGAAAATTCTACACTGCACATGCTCTCCTTCTAAGCCTTTCTTTCCATCTCGAAACTTTTATAACAACTTGAGAAGGAAAGAACAAAGCTTGATTTGGAAAAGCTGGCAGGTGACTTAATGGTAGCTGTTGCCTTCCAGCTCTTCCTCCTGGCTGGGAATTCCTAATCTATTTGACCCCTGCAGCTCCTGACTCAGAGAAGTAGAATGATCTGACTAAGATCACATGGCTATTTAATGGCAGAAGCAGATTTCCTAAGCCCTTGGCTAAGTCCCTTTCTATGAAGTTAAACAACAAATACACAAAATGTGCTTTTTCATAGCCTGCATGTATTTTGATTGCTTTTTCAACCAGGGAACTTGTTTCCCCTGCCAGTTCCTAGACCTGTACTCCCACTGATCTTCCTCCAAGGTGCCCCATTGCCACCAATATACATGCACCTTTTCACAATTTTTCAAACACTAACCAAGGTGTGCTATAGAGATTTTGCAGGATGAATTTAGGTCTCCATCTTAAAGTCTCCTTTAGAAGAGGGAGATTATTTATTCTCAATGGGCCTGACATACAGTCTGATGAGCTTTTCAAGGGACCAAGCTCTTCCTAGAAAGAGAGATTGGAAGCATGAGGTAAATATAATGCAAGGGAGACCCTCCATTGCCGACTTTTCACACAGCAGGAAACCAGGGGGAGCCTTTAGGCACTGAGAACAACACTACCAGTAAGAAAGTGGAGACCTCAGTACTACAACCACAAGGAATGAGATCCTGTCAACTATCTGAATAAGCCTAGATGACTCCACACTTCAAATGAGAATTGCAGCCCTGATGGACAGCATGATTTCAGTCTTGTGAGCCCCAGAGCAGAGAGCCCAGATGTGCCATACCCAGTTCTGATCTAAAGAACTATTATTTAATAGATGGCTATTATTTTAAGTCATTAGAATTGTGGTAATTTGTTATGCAGTAATAGAAAACACTCTACACTGAAAGTAGGATAGATTATATGTAGGAAAACTCTGTAAGTCTGTGACTGGAGTGCTACTGGGAAAAGTCTCCCAACTGCTGGTTTGCTAGTTGATCCTAACAACTCTCCTTGGTGTACACAATGACTCTGACAAATTCTCCTCTCAGCATGTTGACCCACTGACCTACAGTGGAATTAAATCCACTCTTTTGGGAATTCAAAAGCAGTCTAACAACTGTGGGAACAAACATATGGTCTATGTGCTGGAAAATGCATGATCTCCAACCCTGTTAAGCAAATTGGTGTGTCCACCTAGATTTATAACTAGTTCTTCAATGAAAGTAAGAAAATGCACCTTTAAAAAAGCCAATTATAGTTCACATTATTTGGCTTGCACTAAGTATTAACCATACATGCATTGATTGATTTTTTTTTAAAGAGAGGACAGTGAGAAAGAGACAGAGAGAATCAATTTTTATTGAGTTTTTCACATAGCTTTCGTTGCTCTGACACTTAGTTGTGTATGTGGGTGCTTGGGTTTGAACCTGTGTACTTGTGCATGCCGGGCAAGCACCGTAACTGCAGAGCCACTGCTCCAGCCCCAACTGACTGACTAATAAAGCCAGCTCAACTCACAGACTAGACTTGTATACAAACATTTCTGAAAGCTTATCTTATGAAAAATTATTCATAGATACCACTGCCCAGATAAGAGTTAAAAAAAATGCTTGATGATGGAGCCACAACAATGTTCATAAAGAATGACATAAATAATGCATTTCAAAGCACTTGCAAACACTAGTAAAATTAATTTCATTACACTAAATATTTTCTCTGTTGTAACTAAATAGAAGTTCTATGAAGGGAGTTGTATATCCCTGGGATTTTTATGAAAAATTAAGTATGCACATATGCATTTTCTCATGGCGAAGGTTTTATCACTTTCATCAGATTCATAGAAGGCTAAAACCAACTGTTACATTGTAGCTTCTGAGGTTGTACCTACTTAAATATACAAATTAATAATTGTTACCAAAGTACCTCAAAGATATAAAATAAAATAAACCATTAGGGGAATGGTTTATTTGATCTTTTAGTTGGATTATTAGTTTGTTCATGACTTAATATCTTTTCAAGTAGTATTAGATTTGCTAGAAAAAAAAATGACTCTACTACCAGGGCATGACTTACTTTTTATATCCATTTTCATTTAGATGAACCCCTTGTAAGCAATGATTTCAGCATGACTCATTTTAATAGCATATAAAACCATCATCTTTGTAATAGTGTATGAGAAGGCTTTTACACCCCCAGGTAACATTTTATAAATAAATGTAGATTTTTAAAATTATAATTGCAATTACTGGTATAAGGTGAAAATCAATGGGCTAGTAATGATGGTTATTGCCTGGATTTAAAAATTTAAGTGATACCATCATAAGTTTCAACATCACCTAATTCTAAAACTTATATCAAGTATTTCCAGTCAATAAAATTTGTTAAACTTATAAGATGCTTGATACTGTAAAGCTCTTTGCATAGCTAAGATATATAAGAAGTCTTCTATGCAGTTGCTAAGAACTGCAGTAAGAGTAATTCTGCTGGAATTTGAATAGTTTCTCAAATTCAGAGAATTAAACCAAATGGAAAAAAGATAAAAATTCTTTGAATTAAGCAATTTCTTTGATTATCATCTTTAATGTTGATTAGCTAAGACTATGAATATCCAAGTGCATTTTAAACCTAAAAAATAAAGTGGTAATTTTCAAGATTAATGTTATAACTAATAATATGAGGTTCCACAAATACTAATTCACAGTAAGTATGTATTTGGAGTGTACAAAGTTGTATTTGAGATTCCTTTAAGATACTTTGGCTATTAAGTGTCCCTCAAAGGTCCATATGGTAAATGCTTGGTCTCCAGCATTGATCTTTTCAAAAGCATTGAAACCTGTAAGAGGTAGATGGTAGTAGGAAGTCTTTAGGTCACCGACTTCATGCCCTTAAAGGGGATTATAAAATTCAAATCTCTTTCTTTTTCTCTTTTTAAAAAATTTTTTTGCTGTGATGTAAGCAGTTTTACTCCACCACACATTCCTGCCATGATGAGCCACTGCAGTCCCAAAGTATTAGGGCAAACCACACAGGAATTAAAACTTCTAAAGCCAAGAGCCAAAATAACAGACTTTTCTTTTTTTATAAACTTATTCTCTAAAGTATTTGTTATAGTAACAGAAATTTGACTAACATGGAGGTAGACCCTATAAATGTTGATGTCTGAAATTTATCTAAGCCTATATGTAACAGCTCTAAAGTAATCCCATATCTGTATACGAGTAACTTAGATGAAATTTAGAATAGAAGAACAACTTCATTGTTTATAGCAGCACAATTCACAATAGCTAAATTATGGATTCAACCCAGATGCCCATCATTAGATGACTGAATTAAGAAATTGTGGTATTTGTGTGTGTGTGTGTGTGTGTGTGTGTGTGTATACACACACAATGACTTTCTACTCAGCTATTAAAAAGAATGAAATTATGACATTTGCTGGCAAATAGATGGAAATGTAGAATATCATGCTAAGTGAAATAAGCCAAACTCAGAAACTCAGAGGTCAAATATGTTCTCTCATGTGGGAAAACTGAAGCACAATAAAGGAAAGGTGGAGGAAATGATAGGACATCATAAAGATAAATGGAGGATTAACAATGCAGAAGAAAATTGACAGGCAAAGTGGAAGGTCGGGTAGAGGTGTGCAATGCAGAATTAATTCTTTTAAAATTATGTTATATACATATACAAATAAGCTATAGGGAAATTCACCTTTATCCATAAGTAAAAAGAAGCAATTAAATATAAATAAATAAATAAGTGTAAAGAAGTCTAGTACAGTAGAAGAAGGAGAATGGAAGAGAAAACAAAAGTCAGGAGGAGAAAGAGATAGGGATCATGAACTGAAATTGAATTCTGTGTATGTATGGGTTTGTTGGGATGAACCCAACTACTATGTATAAAATTCTAATAAAACAAATAGGGGCTGGAGAGGTGGCTTAGTGGTAGAGCACTTGCCTGGCATGCACAAGGTCCTGAGTTCAATCCCCACCATCACATACATAAGTAAATGAAGGGGGAAAACAGATGAAAAAGAATTAAAACAAATAAAAATTTTAAAAAACCAATTCCATCAGCAAGGATAATAAACAATATCTATGTATCTATGAATAAATATATTGAGAAATGTTAAATAAAATAAAATAGAAAGTGAGAGGTGTGACCCAGCGGTAGAATGCTTGCCTAGCACACATGAGGTCTCAGGTTCCAACCCCAGAACTGCAAAAAGTTAAAATTTTAAAAATAGAACATGAAACAGATGTTTCTGGATGTATTTCCCAAAAAACAAAAAACAAACAAAAAAAAAAAACCTAAAGAACTGTTCATGTACCTAACCCCCCAAAGATTCTATGACCTGAACATCTTATACATACTCTAAATAGTGTGAACAACAATCAATAAGTCAACATAAACAGTAGAGATTTTCAGAAGAAGCATGTTCTTGCTAGGCCAACAATATCTGAATTTCCCTGGAAGTCCTATCTATGCAAGACGTGTGCTTAGGAGGCATTTTTCATCTCTCTGGTCACCAAACTTGCAATTTCTGGGACTGGGAGAGCTTCCCCTTTGGTGCTTTCATAAAGATCACATCCCTACATAGAAAGAGCAGCAGTGCTCCTTAATTCACTCCTAGAGCTGAGTTGCACTAAAATGTAAAAGCCTACTCAGAAAGTATAATAAGTAGAGCCAACTTCCATTAAGTACAGCATCACTTTGATCAGCAATGCAGACTCTAGTAATTCATCATCAGTTCAGATCTTCATGTATTCTGAGAAATCATTTTGCCTTATTCTCAGTCCACTTAGCCTTCTAATCTATTTAGCAAGAAGCCAGGTGTAACTGACACAGCTGATGGGATAATTCACACATAAATACCAAATAATTACTCAACTGATAACAAATATCTTAGAGGTCTGCACAAGAATGTTGATGCTACTAAAATATTTATAAGTAAGTATAGATGCCACTCCAGATTTTCTGACATCACTGAGTTTGAATTTCTGGCTCATGCAATTTCAAGACTATTAAAAATAAAATGGCACTCAAACTGAAACTCACACACTGTTTACAAATCTTAGCTTTTCCATTAAAAGTTTAATACATTTCTCCACCCAAATAGCAACAACTTTGCAATGAGATACCACTTCATACTCACAAGGATGGCTTTTTAAAAAGAGAAAAAGACAATGACAAATGTTGGTGAAAATGACAGAGAAATTTGAACACTTATACATTATTTGTAAGATAGGACAACTACTTGACAGAGCAATTGAGAAGTGCTTCAAACTGTCATAAGCCCAACACTGTTGCCTTATGACAAAGCAATTCTACTCACCAGCACGTATTCAAGAGAATGCAAAACATGTATGTACACACTTGAACACTCCATGTTGATAACAACATAATAGCCAAAAAGTGGAAACAACTCATGTGCTCATCGACTGGAAAATGGATAAATAAAATGTTTTCTATCAATACAATGGAATTTTACTTGTCCATGAAAAGGAATGAAGGACTGACACATGCTAAAACATTGATGAGGACTCACACTCAGCTGCTGTGCGTGGATGCAGGCCTCAGGTTTGGGGCCTTCAGACACATGCAAGACAGACACCCATGCCCAGGAACCCCCACACCCCAAGTCCCAGCTGGTCCACCTCCTGTACACATAGCCAGCCAGCCACAGCCCATACCCATGACGTCCAGATATATTGGGCCCATACCCACTGCCAAGGATAACAGGTCCCATCATGGTACATTGAAGGCCCAGCCCAACCCAACACGAGACCCCAGGACCCAGCAACACACCCAAGCTGCTGCACTTCTACAGTTTAGCAGGTTGCCCCAGACCCTCAACAGATTCCAGATCAATGCCTTGAAACCTAGATCCATAAGGTACAGCAAAACAAGATCCAGGCAGAAGCAGCTTTCTAGATGGAGGTGGTCATCAGAGGGATGGTGTCTGACCCAACCCTTTGACATGCCAGGAAGAAGCTTCTGAATACCTACCTACCTTCACCACAGGGAAACTCAATTCAGAAATCCAGAAGATCATCAAAAATGAGGAATCAAAATACAAAAAGTTCACTTCAAGCCCACAGTTCCCCATCCAAGGAACAGAAGGACATGGGGTAGGATAAAAATCTAGAAACAATTATCAGTGATCTTATCACTAAAAGGAACAATAAACTAAAAGAAGATTTAATGAAGGGAATAACAGAGAAAACTCAAGAGATGAAAAACTCTAGGAAATATACTGAAAAAGGAAGTAATGGAGCTAAAATCTTCAGTCAATCACATCAGAACAATGATGGAAGAATTTAATAATAGACAAACCCCTATAGAAAACAGAACCTCAGCTCTTGAAAAAAGAACTTCTGAAAATGAGGATAGGACGAGTAAGCTTGAGTGAACAGATTTAAAAAAGAAAAAAAACTCAGAACACGAGCAGAATTTTCAAAATGTCTGGGAGTAATTGGGATACAGTAGGAAATCAAAACACAAATGAATGGTATAAAGAACATTCGCAATGAAATAGTTAAATAAAATTTTCCCATGTCAGAATAGAGTAAGAAATTCTCATCCACAAAGCTCATAGGACACCCAATAGGCCCAGTCAAATGAGAAGTTCAACAGGAAACATCATATTCAAAATGTATAACAGGGAAAACAAAGAGAATATTAAAAGTGTCAGGAGAGAAACACCAAATCACATTCAGAGACAAACCAAAAAGAATCACCTCTGACTTTTCAGCCCAGACCCTAGAAGCAAGAAGATCCTAGAAGGAGATATTTCAATATCTGAATGCCTAAAACCTGTAGCTGCGAATACTATACCCAGAAAAAATCAGCTTCAAATTCGATGGGGAAATACAAGCATTTCACAAGACCAAACTTGCAGCATTCATGAACAGAAAACCAGCATTACAAAGAATCCTCAAAGATAAACTCCAAAGAGAAAAACAAACAAATACTCCTCAAACTCCTCAAACAAAAGAAATTCAATAAAAGTACACACTATCAAAAAACAACTAAGAAAGCAGAGAAATCACTAACAAAACACAATGACTATGAACCACACCCATATAACTATCCTAACACTGAATGTGAATGGTCTCAATGCACCAATCGAAAGACACAGATTAGCAGGTTAGATCAAAAAATAAAATCCAACAATGTGCTGCCTATGATAGACCCCACTGTACAGCCAATGATATTCGCAGATTGAGGGTGAACATATGAAAAAAAAATCTACCAAGCATACAGCCCAAGAAAGCAAGCTGGAGTTGCAATACTTATATCACACAAAGTAGACTTCAAACATAAATTAATCAGAAGAGAAAAAGAAGCCCACTACATATTGGTAAAGGAAACAATACAACAGGAAGATATAACCATAGTAAATACATACTCTCCAAACACCAAAGCTCACAACTATGTGGATAAATTTCTCCATGACATTAAACCACTTGTCAACCTCAATGTGATAATATTGGAAGATTTTAATACTCCTCTATCACCAATAGACAGATGGTCAAAGCAAAACAAACAAAAAAAAATAAAGAGATCTCTGTAAGATATATGTCTTTTCTGTCAAACTTAAAAGATTGTGATGTATAACCTACAACCTCCATTTTAGATCCCCCTCCCCATTTGAAGATAGTAACTCCCTTACCTGTGTACGCCCACCTGTGTACACCCATCTCTTTCCAAGGCCCACCTCTTTCCAAGGACACCTTCTGGTGTCCACCCATCCTCTTCTGGTGAACTCTGAATCACTACGACTCTTGCCACATTCGTGGTGACTCCCACCCCCATTCTCTCCCAGTCGCTGCCTACTTCCTCTTGCACCTGCCTCCACCTAATCACAGCCAATCGTGCAGACTTTGCACCTGAGCTCCTCCAATTAGAGTGAAGGGAAGCATTGTGTCAGGTTGGAATTAAAAACCCCTCAATTACTTGCTAGGTGCACATTTTTCTTTCGCCCTTGGCCAAAATAAAATTTCTGCCTTGCTCACCCACACCCGATCATGTGTTTGATTTCATTTATAACATCTCCAGCCTAAACAATTCCATAAATCAAATGGACTTAACAGACATCTATAGAATATTCCACCACAAATTGGCTGAGTATACCGTCTTCTCAGCAGCACATGGATCCTTCTCCAAAATATACATCTGTCTGTGGAAGACTCATGAAGATGACATTGACTGGATACAGCAAGTAAGAAGACTCTCATAAGTCAGAGAAGGGGTTGAGGAGGGCAAGGAAGAGTTTTCAGAGTGGAAGAAAGTATTTAGAAAGTCATATACATATGAAAGTCCATGATATATTCTGAAAACGATCTATAGTCCCTTTGTAAAGAGTAAGGGGCATTTGGAGATGAAGCAGGGGTAAAAAGAGGAACCTGGGAATGGGGGCAATTTGTGCAGGAGTGTGAAATCTCCTGTAAACCATTCTAAATGTTTGGAGTTTTTCCCTTGGAAAATGAAAAAGTCTCAAAGATGAGGTTATATTTGCATATTAGAAAGATCACTTGAGTCTTATAGATTGCTGGAAAATTGTAGAGTGTGTGATCAAGTATAACCATCAAGGGTTAACAGGTGGGAAACTATTGGACTTGTCAAGGTAAAGACTAGGAAGATCTTAACCAAGGCCATGGGAGAGGAGTGGATATATATTTGGGAGCCCAAGTCTGAGCATCACTGTGTATAAGGGTGAAGGAGAATGAGAAACTAAGTCCTGGTATTTTTAACTTGAGTCACTAGGAACCAAGCAGGATCACCATATTTCCGATTTTGATAAACAGTGCACCTGGTGGGTACCCTTAACAGAGATGGAACACAGCAGGAGAGGGAGGAAGAAATAATGAGATCTGTGATGGACTGTTTGATTAGTAGTACCTGTGACAGTATTTCCTGCTAGACCTTGGCATAGAAAGTTGAAAACAGGCCATTCTATAGCACAATCCACTTGAACACAATGATTATAAAGACCCTCACCCAGGTGGCCTCCTCCACCTGGGTGGCCATGAGATGCTGTATCCATTCTGTTGCTACTGCTTGTGGCTAGTGCTTTGGAACTTGACTGGACTCAAAGGTACTAACTCATCTTTACAGTTCAGGAAGCACTTGATCTTATCTTAGCTGATCCTTAAAACAACCCTAGGAAGTATACAGTAGGATTATCTTTTACATAACTGAGTAGACTTGGAGAGATTGATTTCTCTTCTTCACATGGTTAGAAATAAAGGACTCAAATCCTCTTTTTTTAATGATAAATTTAATTGGGTAAGGATTTCTAAAACCTGCAAGTTCCGCTAGCCCTGTGGAGTCTGCCTCATAGTTCAGGCTTAGGCAGACAAAGTTTGGGAGAAACTGGCAGGATTGGAGTCCCCTGCGGAAAGCATCTGTCGGGGAGTCGGTGAAAGGAGAGAGAGAAGCAGGCAGGCATCAGAGGACCTGATGGGCAGCATCCACATTCTGGGTCACAGAGTGTCAAGATGAGATTAGATGACATCAAAGATGACTCAGATCCTAAAGCAGAAGCTTTGCTCCCTGAATATTTTATATGTTTGGGTTTTTTGTTTTGTTTTGTTTTGTTTGGCATGGGTGACTCTGGTCTATGATTATTAATGAAGCCAGATCTTTTATAGAGGCAGAGGAAATATGGTCTTCTGCAATCAAGGATAATTCCTATTATTTTATAATACTGAAAAACTGAAAACAAGTGTCTAATAATATAACTAGGTCCAGTACTCATTAGACAAAAAACTATTTTGGCCTTGGTTTCTCTCTGTGTAAAATATGAGAATAAAATCACCTACCTCAAAAAATTGTTGTGACTATTAAATTAGAGAATACATACAAACGGATTAGAATAATGCTCTGCTCATGTTAAGCACTCGATAGTTATCTTAATCATTGTGGAAAATGATCGTAAGAGAATATTAGTGTAGCCCTTAAGATTACATTTTAAATAAGTTTATAAGATAGCACAATCTTGAAATTTTAACTAGGTAAACATAACATAATCACAACTCTAAAAGTTAAGGAAAAAGAGACTATAGAGATTTCTCCAACATGTTATCAGTTTTTGCTAGTTTTAAAGCAATATCTTTTTGATATATAATTCACAAACCATAAAATTGCCCTTTTCATGTGTACAATTCAGTGATTTTTAGTATATTTAGGGAATTGTGCAAGCACTATCAGTATTTAATTTTAGAACATTTCATCACCACAAAATACATTCTATACCCATTTAGCTGTCACTTGTGTTTCCCTTGCTCCCCCAGCCCCTGGCAACTATTAATCTACTTTCTACAGGTTAGCCTGTTCTGGACAGTTGATAGAAATGCTATCATATGGTATGTAGTCTTTCATGTCCCATGTCTTTTAATTAGCATGTTTTTAAGATTGATCCATGATTTATTTATTTAAAGAGAGAGGGATAGAGTAAGAGAGAGAGAGAAAGAGAGAATCAATTTTATTCAGTACCTCATTTAGCTTTCGTTTCTCCAATACTTAGTTGTGTATGTGGTGCTGGGATACAAAACCGGGTGCTTGCACAAGGCAGGCAAGCACTTTAACTGCTGAGCCACTGTTCCAGCCCCTATTTTATTTCTTTTTATTAAGGAGTTGTGTTGTTGTACAATCATAAATGTGTATAAAGTAGCAATCTGATATGTATTTGATCATAAACCATAGTTACCCCCACATTGCCAATACCCCAGTCTCTTGATTATTCCATATTACACCCCTATAACAGATAAAAAGGTCCATATATATGTGTGTATTTAGATATATATGTATGTAAATATAGAATTGTGAATTTTCCTGAATTAAATGATTGCATAAGTATTACTTGACTTTGGAGGGGTGGGTAAAGAGTATTGTTGTTTGTCTCCCTAGATCCCTTCTATGTTTCCTCCCTCTCCTATCACCTCCTCTCCTACCCCTTTCCCCACTATATCTACAGTTCTCCTAGATTTTGTGTTGCTATGCCTTTGTGGATCCAATACATGAGTTTGACTACCTTTTCACCCAAGCCTGAGTTTAGCTTTAACCTCCACAAATGAGGGAAAACATTCGACCCTTGACTCTCTGGGTTTAGCTAACTTTACTCAGTGTGATTTCTTCCATTGCCATCCATTTACTTTCAAAGGCTACAATATCATTGTTTCTAATAGCTAAGTAGAATGCCATTGTGTGTGTGTGTGTGTGTGTGTGTGTGTGTGTGTGTGTTCCATGCATATACCAGCCATGCAAAGACCTGGGAAGACTGTGTTTCAGACAGAGGAGACAACAAGTGCAAAGGTCACAGGCTACAAAGAGCTTGATTCTAGAAACTGCCAGAAAGCTAGTGTGGCTACAGTACAGTGTTAAAGAGGAGACTGGCATGGGCTGAGGTAGCTGAGGTCCCACATCCTGCATGGGACCCATGGTCACACCTACATTAGGTCTTATCTATCCCCTTATTATGGTGATGGGAAGTCTGCACAGTAAGACCAAGACCCAGACTTCCCCAGACTTCTCTACTCCTCAGCATGTACAGGCTTGCCAACCCATCAGGCTTGATTCCATCATCCTAGCTTATGTTTCATATTTCTGTTTATGTCTGTCAACTGAGAGAAGTCCATACTTCCCCACATTCTGTTCTCCAATCCCCACAGGGCTCTGTGGGTCACCTCTTCTTTCTCTTCCTCCCATCCCTTCCCAGGGCCTAAAATCCTCCTAGGGATCTCCTATATTCTCAACCACTACAGTAAATATTTCTTTTTTCTTTTTCTTTTTTTGTTAAGAGAGAGCATGAGAAAAAGGAAGAGAGAATCAATTAGTTTTTCATCTGGTTTTCATTGCTCTGACACTTAGTTGTGTATGTGGTTGCTGGGGTTCAAACCCAAGTTCTTGCACATGCCAGGCAGGTGTGATACCTCTGAGCCACCACTCCAGACCTCTCTTTGTTTTCTTACTATGATGGAAATTGGATCCCCATCCCAGGACACCTCTTTCCCTGCAGCCCCTTCCAGTGGTGGCTATTTTCTCCTACACCCCAGACAGCAGGACCTGGAGGTAGAGCAGAAACTATTTTTACTGTGAGATTAATTCTCTTTCCCTGTGCCAGAGAACAAAATCTCCCTTCTGATCTCCTATTGTTGGCTCATGTCATCCACTGCCTATCATTGTAGCTGTCATCTCCCACTTCCAGCTCATTCTTCAAAAGTTTTATTTCCTTGTTATCATCCTCTTCTTCCCCAAATCTTCTCAACCAGCAGCCTTGTCCATCTCAGGTGATGAAACTCTATCCTTCAAGTTTCTCCAGCCAAACTCCTTGGCACCATCCTTGACCTCCTCCTCCCATCTCTCATCCAATCCACCAGGAAATGATGTTCCCTCTACCTTCAAGATGCAACCTTCAGAATCTGACACATCTCACCACTCCATAGTTACCTGTGTTATAAATGAAATCAAACACGTGGTTGGGTGTGGGTCAGCCAGGCAGAAATTTTACTTTGGCCGAAGGGTGGAAAGAAAAATGCATGACTCACAAGCGAGTGAGGGGTTTTTAACACCACCCTGATGCAATACTGCCCTTTGCCCTAATTGGAGGAGCTCAGGTGCACAGTCTGCACAATTGGCTGTGATTAGGTGGAGGGAGGTGCAAGAGGAAGTAGGCGGCGACTGGGAGAGAATGGGGGTGGAGGGTCGCTGCACACGTGGTGAGGGTAGTAGGGATTCCAAGTTTGGGGGAAGAAGATGGCTGGGTACTGGAAGGGGTCCTTGGAAAGAGATGGGCATACACAAGTGGGCATACACAGGTGGGGGACTTACTATCTTCAAAAGGGGAGGGGGATAATGGAGGTAGTAGATTATACATCACAAGTTTGACAGAAAAGACATACATCTTACACCTGCTACCTCTCATCTGGATTACTGCAAAACCTCAGCTCTCCCTGCTGCCTGCAGTGATGCCTTAAAGATGTAAGTTAGATCATGATATTCATCTGTTCAAATCATTTCCATTTTACTCAGAGAAAAAGCCAAAGTCCCAGGAGTGACCTACCTATCCATGGATGTCTTGGCCCTGAGTTACTCATTAGACTCATTTGTACAGACCTTCTGTCTTTCCATGAAAACACAAAGTTCTGCCTTAGAGCATTTAAGCTGTCTGGACACTTTCCTGAAAGATTTCTGCACAGCTTACTAACTTGATTCATTTGACTCACTAATCAAGTATCATCTTCTAAACAAAACACCAAATTTAAAATTCTTCCTTACCCCAACATTTCCCAACTCTTTCTATTCTATTCTACCTTTTATTTGTACTGTTTCACTTACCACTTTTAAATCTGTTATTAAATTTATTGCTGATCAACTTCTGTTATAGTTTGGATCTAGAGTGCCCCTCGAAGTCCCCTGTGTTTAACACTTGGTCCCCAGCATGATGCTATTGGGAAGTGGTTTGGTCACTGGGGATGTGCCCTTGAAGGGGTATTGGACCTCAGCTCCTCTCCCTCTCTCTTGCTTCTCAACTGCCATGAGAACTGTTTTCCACTGTCACATGCTCCTGCCACATTGTGTTGTGACAGCTCTACAGCCACCAGGTCAAACAACCATGAACTTAAACCTCTGCAACTGTAAGCCAAAATAAACATTTCCTCCTTTTAAGTTGTTTATCTCTTGTATTTAGCCAAAGCACCAGAAAGCTGACCCAACTTCCTTCTGTTGACAGAATATAAATTCCATGAAGCAGAAATTATTTCCTGGTGTTTGTTTTTGTTCCCCCAAGTGTTTAAGAGCCATCTATTCTATCGCAGAGTACAGATTAAAACTCAGCATATGGTGCAGAACTGGAATTATATTGAGTGAAATTGAAGCCATTGAGTTTTAAATAGGTAACTGATGTGATCTTATTGACTTTGGTTTTTACATGGCCAAAGTTAGGCGGCATTGAGAGAGTATAATGATGTGCCAACTGTGACTTCTCCTGTCATTTTGACAATAGGCAAGGAAATGAGATGGAGCTAAGTAGATAAATTACCTATGTCCTCTCCACATCAGACTCTTCCCAGGCATGCCATCTCCATTGGACCTGCCCAAGATCTTCAAGCAGTCATCTTTCCTTACCAGTTTCATAAGAGCCACTACCATGCAAGGAGCCTTCTTACCCTCACCCTGACACCAAATCATAATGGTGACTTGAGATGGCTGCAGGAGAACCAGTGGCCTTAGGACATAGTCAGTTTTCATTTAAAGCAGTGTGGGGAAGAATGTTTGAGGTTCCAGAGGCAGGTTGCACATGTGGAAGAGTTTGTTGGTCACAGATCTACAATTTCAAAAACACAGTAAGAGTCCTTTTTGTTGTTGTTATTGTTACTGGGGATTGAACCAGGGTTGATTAATAACTGAGCCACATCCTCAGCTTGTTTGTGTGTGTGTGTGTGTGGGGGGGGTTTGCTTGTTTGTTTAGGCAGGGCTTTGCTAAGTTGCTTAGGACCTCGCTAAGTTGCTGAAGCTGACCTCAAACCTGTGATCCTCCTGCCTGAGGCTCCCAGGTCACTGAGATTACAGGTATGCACCACTGCACCCAGATGAAGTCATCCTTTATCTCACACAGACCAGTCTTTCTTAGATGTCTTGGATTCTGTGTCTCTCCTTTTTTACCTTTTCTAATATTTTAAGTATTTTTCTCAATTCTGTTTCTATCTTGCCCATAAGCTTCCTTTAAAAATTGCCTATTTCAAATTATAAAAAATGATTGCAGTCTATTTTCTGAATGACTAACATGCATTTTCTCTTCCGAGTGGTGCCCGTCAGATGGACCCCTCTTCAGGAGAATAATCGGTAATAGCTGCTGCTGCTTCAAATCCCAAGTGCTAGAGTGGATGCCAATTAAACTGAAAGGGGAAAAGAGACTGCTTTACTCTGAAGCCATTAAACTTTCAGTTTCCAGAACACTAAAAACATTATCTTAGAAGAGTCTTTTAAATGATTTAAACATAAACTGGATGGAAGTCATTATAAACAGCATGTTCAGTTTGAACTACAATCATTCAGAAGAAGCCCTGGGTAATAGACCATTTCATGGACATAGGAGGTCCCACTTGCTTTCTTTCCAGAATAAATAGAAATTACAGATTACATAATTTGAATAGTTAAGATAATATAGACATACAAATGACCTTGTTATTTTGCTATGTTCTAAAGCTACTAAAATACCATGGCAATGATTTTTAAAAAAAAAAATCTCTAAGGCAGTCCAAAAACTATTTCTTGTATTGAAAGTATTCATGTTCATATACCAAGCAATTGCCCACATTACCCTTATTTGCCTCCTTCCTTGAAGCTGAAACCGCTACTTGCTTCTTTTTGTAGCACATTAAATTGCCATCCCCAACGTAGCAAATAAAGGAGGAGGAGGAGGAGGAGGAGGAGGAGGAAGAAAGAAAGAAAGACAGACAGACAGAAAGAAAGAAACTCCATACTGATTAGAAAATTAGAACATGACAATCAGCTCATCAACAGGCAAAGTTTGGGGAAACTCAAAAGACTTGGTGCCATTTTGTTATTCTGTGGTAAGATAATAATAGAGTACATCTAATTTCTGTATTCTACAGAATCAGCTTACCCACTTCCCCAGAAATCTAACATTACAATTTTTATTGTTGTAAAACATGCATGACATAATCTTTACAATTTTAACCATTTTTAAATGAGCACTTCTGTGTTTTTAAGCACATTCTCATTGCTGTTGTAAATTATCATGCCAACCATCTCAAACATTTTTATCTTTTCCAAATGAAACTTTGTACCCATTAAATGCTAATTCTGCATCCCCCCGACCCCCAGACCCTGGCAACTACCATTCTATTTCTAACCTCTGTGAATTTAGAAACCTCTCTGAGTGGAAACACGCAGTGCTTGTCCTTTTGTGACTTGTCATTTCAATTAGCATAATGTGTTCAAAGTCCTTCCGTGCTGTGGCATAGGTCAAAACCTCTTTCCTTTTTAAAGCTAAATAGCATACCACACTTTGTGCATCCATAAATGGTCAATGAGTTGCCTCCACGTTGGGAATTTGTAAATAATGTTGTTGTAAACATGGATGTAAAACAGGAAATTCAGTTTTAAGTAGGAATAAGGCAGCAGTAGTGACTGGGTGCTCTCATTGCATTCTGCCCTTTCCTATTTCATTATGCTACGGTTAGAGGGAATAACCAGAGTGAAAATCAAGTTTAAACTGCAGGTGGCAGCAAATACCCATAAACTGTGATGTTTGACAACAAGCATAACTGTTTTTACTTGTTAAAATTTGACTCTTCAGAGTAGAATCAACATTTTTTTCCCAGAGCTCTGCTATAGTTTGGATATGGCTTAAGTGTGTCCTCCAAGGGCTTCTATATTAAAATTTAATCCCCATTATGAGGCATTAAGAGGATGGAAACCTAATCCAACTATGGTGTTTAGAGTTGGGGACTTTAGACGGTGATCAGAGTTAAATAAAGCCATCAAGGTGAAGTCCCCATGATTTAATCTTTATAAGAAAAGTGAAAGACCAGGACACACACACACACACACATGTATGTGTGTTCCCTGTCTCTAGCCATGTGATAGCTGCAGTACCTTGGGACTCTGTTAGCAAGAAGGCCATTACCATATGTGGCCCTTCAATGTTAGGCCTCCAACCATGAGCCAAATCTCTTTTTGAGAAAACTTTCTCAGTCTACGATATTGTGTTATTGGCAACCGAAAACAGACACACATACCATCTCCTATGTTCCATGTAAGGAACACATAAAACATTTATTTGGGCTTAACTAAAGACAGGTATTTTTATCGAGAAACAGAAGAATTGTGAATCAGTGACATCAGTATCTGAGTGCTTGGAATTTTGCTCAGAGCTTTCACAACCTTGCCCAAAACAGCTCAGCCAACCACATAGTCAAAATCTTGCCCCATCTTGGAGCTCTGAAAATAGGTGTTCATCATTCATAAGGAGCTGTCTCTAGCTTTTCTATGTAACAGACACAAGTAGTTATCTATCCAATAACCTCACATTCTTCCCTCCTAATAAAAAGTCTACTTTTTATTAGGGCCAAGGTATAACAAACTAAGAAATAACTACATTTCCCATTTCCTCACTTCCCTTGCAACGAAGACCATATCACTCAGCTCTGCCCTGGAAATGTAAGCTCACAGCAGGAAATCAAAACTTCGACTTTCCTGAGAGAGGCTCCCCATCCCCCACCCACTACAGTTGTTGGCTTTATTTCGTTTTGTTTTGTTCGGTTCCTTCCTAAAACTTGGGAAGGAAACAGAAGAAGAGCCAGTCATGTTGAAGCAATGAGAACACCAGGTACATAAAAGTCACTGCAAAGCAGAAAAAGGAGACTAGAACAACGGTGACCAGGTGAGGTATTCCACTGTCTCTGGGCTACCTCTCTAATTCGATCCCTACTTTCCAGCAGGACTTCTCACTCCTTCTTATGCAAGAAAAATATTCCCCTATTTAGTCAAATTACCATATTTAGATATTATGGTTTTGATATTGGTTATCCCCCAAAAGCTCATGCATAGACAATGCAAGAAAGTTTAGAGGCGAAGTGATTGGAATGTGAGAGCCTTATCCTAATCCCCTGATAGGGATTAATTAAGTGGTAACTGTAGGCAGGTAAGGCGTGGCTGGAGGAACTAGGTCAATGAGAGCATCTCCTTGGAGTTTATATTTTGTCCATGGTGAGGGGAGCTCTCTCTTTCTGCTTCCTGGTGCCATGTCCTGAGCTGCTTTTCTCTACCACACCCTTCTGCCATGATGTTCAGCCTCACCTTGAGCCCTGAGGAAGAGAGCTGGCTGTTTGCAGACTGAGACCTCTGAAACTGCAAGACCCAGCATAGTTTTCCTCCTCAAATTGTTCTCGTTAGGTCTTTTGGTCACAGCCGTTAAAAAGTTGACTAAAACATCAGATTTATCTTAGGTGAAATAGAGCCCAACTCAAGTGAGATGGATGGATATTCTTTGAGATGTGGAAGCACTAAAGGTATGTTTAGAGAAAGAAACAATATACTGTTTTTTTAATTGAGAAAAGGTGACTAACGTAGTGAAGAACTATATTTTTATCAAATGTGGATCTATAAATATGAAGTATTGTACAGTATTTAAAGTAAATGTAAACATTTAAAGTAGTAGGCCATTAGATAAACAAAGCAGTGACATTTATGAGTGGAAATAACAGAAAAGATAGACTTTTTTGTTCATTTTTCTTATTAGTGCATTATAGTTTTACATAATGTTGGGACTAGTGAGACAGACTTTTAAATAATAAAAACAGAGCTGAGTCTTCCAATATTTTGAATAAAATTCTCATGAACAAAGGAGTCTTTATTCATTATAGATTCAATTTATCAGAGTTTACCACATTGCTATAATAATTCATTTATGAAATGCCACAGGGTCAAGATAATCCATATCCTATTATACTTTGTAAGGAGGTTTGGAAGTCTGTGTACATAGCTAACATATTCATCCAGTGAACTTAACATTTATCAACATCCAAAAGAAAAAAAGAAAGACAAAGACTGACAGAAAAGGTAAAACAAAATTTGGAGAAAATACTCCCAAATCAGGGCATCTAATGAACGGAACTAAACAGAAGGGGCAGGGGAGGGAGTTCAAGATTCAAGTGGTAAAACCAGGTCTAAGTCTGTGGCCCTCATTTCTTCTCTATAATTAGTGCAGGTTTCTGCATTTGCAAAGTGAGAAATGTGAAATGTCTCATGACACTTATAATTTAGTGGCAGAATAATAATGTGGCAGACACGTTAACACAAAAGCAAATAGTATGGTACAGTATGTAATTAATGGCTAAATTATACGGTTTGTACGACAAATACTACAGAAATTGAGAAAACAGGGAGAGCAATAAGACTAAGAATAGTTGGAAAGGGCTTCATGGAGGAGCTAGGAATTGGGAGAGTTTACAAAGGGAGAAGGTTGAAATAAGATCTAAGGAAAAAGAAAAGGAGGTATGATTGACTTATATGTAGATAGGAACGAAGACTGGTTTAGGAAAATAGTGAGGAAATATTTAGATTTGTAGTATTGGGTCAACTCATGGATACTCTCAAAATCTTGGAAGAAAAAGTTTTGAAGCTCACTAGGAGAAGTAAATCCTATTTTCCTGGAGAGTAGAGATGATTGACTCTGGGATTCCCAGCTCCACTCGAAAGCCTTTATGGTTGGAAAACCCAGAAGCATCCCAGGTACCCAAACTTGTACTGAGTCTTGCTTCATAGGCCAGCACTTCCCTTCATTCTCTATCAAATTCCATCCATCAAGGCCTGGACAACACCTTCTGAAGAAGGATCCAATCCATCCTCTAGAAGGGACTCTCATTTCTAATCCACAAGGAGGAAACAGGAAACCAATTGGTTTCCGCAATTTGAAAAGTGGACAATTTGAAAGGGTGCATAGTCTTTTTTTAAAAAATCAAGAAAAAGTTCTCAGGAGTAGCAACCCAGTATACCACCATGGAACTTTGGCAGAAGCAAAAGCAGCCACCAGCACTTGCTGATTTCCAGAGATATTGACTTGGAGAAAGTGAAGTCAAGTCCTGAAGAGTCCACCATAACCTGGATGAGGGGGAAGCCATCTAAACAGTGTTCAGAAGAGGGAAGACGCCCTAGTTCCTAGTTATGGTCCCACTCTGCTCTAGGAAAACTCTCAAACTCCTCCAACTTCCATGTCCTCACCCAACAATAAAGTTACTATTGGGAAGGGTACCAAGGGGAATTCACTCATCCTATACAAAGGTACCAAAAGGTCTGGATGAATAGCACATATTAACCACAAACAAGAAGAAAAGGAATTTCATGGCAGCCATGCAAGAACCCTCAACACACATTCTCTAAAGCTAATCAGTGATTCTCATGCTTAAGAATACTGTACAGGGGTTGGAGTGGTGGCTCAGTGGTTACGGTGCTTGCCCAGCATGCGCAAGTACATGGGTTCAAACCCCAGCACCCACATACTCAACTAAGTGTCAGAGCAATGAAAGCCATGTGAAAAAACTCAACAAAAATGGATTCTCTCCCTCTCTCTGTCACTCTCTCTTTCTCTCTCTCTCTCTCTCACTGTCCATCTCTCTGTTAAAAAAAAAAAAAGACTACTGAACATAGGGGCTGGAGCAGTGGCTCAGTGGTTGCAGTGCTTGCCTGACATGAGTGAGGATGTGGGCTCAAACTCCAGCACCACATACACAACTAAGAGTTGGAGAAATAAAGGTCAGATGAAAATATAAATAAATTTGAGTCTTTTTCTCCCTGTCACACTCTCTCTCTCTCTTTTTAAAAATCATATGGAGATCTTATTAAAACAGATTCTGGGGCTAGTGTGGTGGCTCAGTGGTTCCACTGCTTGTCTGGCATGCGCGAGGATGCAGGTTCAAACCCCAGCACCATGTACACAACAAAGTCTCAGAGCAACCAAAGCCGCATGAGGAGCTGGATAAAATTAATTCTCTCTTTCTCGCTCTCCCTCTCTATCACTGTCCCTCTCCCTTAAAAAATAACTAAATAAATAAATAAAACAGATTCTGAACTTCACCCAGAAATCCTGATTCTGCTTTCTAAAGTTTCCTAGTTAAGCATATAGCAAAGCCTGCTTGAAATTTTATTCCAATTCAACTGATACTTGTAAAAAATAATGTTGTTACCCAATGAATGAATATGTCTTAAATTTCTTTAGAATATTAATTGCAGAATAAAACCAATGACTTTTAAAACAGACTCAAAAGACGAGATTTTGGAGATTCTCAATCCTATAATCTTTCAATCTATGACATCCTTAAAATTTTTAAATTTATCCTTATTATCTGCAGTGATGCATGGCTACTATTTTTCATTTCAACCCAACATATTTGGAGCAGCTTTAATTGCTATAAAGTCTTCCCTGGATACTAGTTTTATTTCCTCCAAAAATATGTATTTATATTTTAAAGGGTAAGAATAAGAATCCAGGATCCTTCTCAAACAAAGATTTCTGTTTCCTTCTTTCAGGAGAGGAGAGGTGACAGCCAACCCTTTCCTATATTGACACCCAAATTTACATATTCAAGATTCTTCACCTAACTCTGATATGTGTAGGATGGCATCTGATTTAACTGTTAGGGTTAAGATTTGGGGCAAAGGAGAATTGGAGAACTTATTTGCTATAATCTGTTCTGCTCCAAAAATTTTGTGTTGTCCTTTAGGGTAATAATAAATATAGGTGTTTTAAAACTTTACAATATTATGACAAACTAGGAAAGAAGTACAAACGTGAGTATCTGTGGGAGAGGTGATTGGCTTTGGCAGATGGAGACCATGTAGAAATTATGCCCATTTGCAGTTTATCTCCTTAATTTTTATTACATGCTCAGTGGTATTTTCTATTAAGTCTTATTACAACTTCAGAATAACAGATTTACCCCCCAAATTTTCATATCCCCATGATATTCCCATGAAAGGGACATAAGACCTGCAGAAATATTTCAAAGTAATTAGCAATTTAATTCAGTCCCCAGCACTGCTGCAAAACAAACACACAAAACAACTTATTGTTGTGTTGGTGCTGGTGGGAAATGAGGCCTTTAAGAAGTGAATAGGTCATTAAGAGAGATTAATAGCTTTCTTGAAAGAGTTGGAGGGAGTGGTTATTATAAAGTGACCCACTTTATAAGCAAGCCCCCTTCCCCTTTTCCATACAGTCTTCCTGGCCTTCAACTTTTTCACCATGTTATGATGCAGCACAAGGCCCCCAGCAAATACAGATGCCCAATTTCTAAATAAACTTCTTTACTTTATAAATTACAGTCTCAAGTATTCAGTAATTGCAAACAGAAAGCAGACCAAGACAATGCCTTATTACTTTACTTATCATCATGACAACTTAGTGTTATATCAGGTACTTAAAATTAGTCCTTTTTCTTTTCTTTAAGAGAGAGGGGCAGTGAGAGAGAGGGAGAGAGAGAGAGAGAGACAAAGAGAGAGAGAGGGAATCAAATTTATTTAGTTTTTCATGTGGCTTTCATTGCTCCAGCACTCCGTTGTGTATGTGGTGCTGGGGTTTGAACCTGCGTACTTATGCATCCCAGGCAAATGCCATAACCACAGAGACACCGCTCCAGCCCACAATTAGTCTTTTTAAAGATGAGGAAACTGTGATATAAAAGGCTAATTTATCAGAGTCCATGGAATTAATTACTTTCAAAACTAAAGTTAGAATCAAGCAATTAAGTAGATACACTGAGATTGCTCTGAATTATTCATATGATCTCCAGTTTTAAAAACTAAATTAATAGACTAATGGTATAGCCAGTACTTGGCTTATCTGTCAAAATCATAAGACAGTGAAAGCAGATGAGAAGACAAAGGGTCCTACTCTGAGTAATAGCTGTACAAATTATCATTTAATATGTTCTCTTTTAAAATAAGTTGATTTGATTTTTTTTTAAAGAGAGAGGGACAGTGAGAGAGAAAGAGAGAGAGAGAGAGAAATCAAGAAACAATTTTATTTAATTTTTCATGTGGCCTTCGTTGCTCTGAGACTTCACTGTGTACGTGATGCTGGGGTTTGAACTCGGGTACTCGTGCATGCAAGACAAGTGCTGTAACCGCTGAGCCACCTCTCCAGCCCCAGTTTGATTTTTTAACAACACTTCTAGTCCTAGTAGCATCCAATTCACAAATGATAGCTCATAAAATCATAGAAAGCATGCCAATACAACAGCTCAACTACTTAATAAAAAAGTAACACCCCCCAAAAAAAGTATCTAAGATCCAAAAAAGAAAAAAAAATCATGCAAAAATCCAAGACAATTTTTTAACCTAAAACATGATGTAGCCTATGTAAATATAGGACTGGTAATTTATTGACATTCAAATATTCAAGAATGAGACCTTCAGCTTAGTTACACATAATTAATTAATTAAAATTAATGTTTCCTAACATATTGCATCATGACAATACATGTATTTAATATTTGCTGTAAAAGTACAGATTTAAAGTCATTCCTGTGATATAAATACACTGTTAGGTATATTTTTATTGAAAGGGTAAAATCAAATTTGTTTTAGATTGAAATTATTAGGGAAAGGGCAGATAAAAATTGAATGCATATTTAGTAGTCCACTAATTTTTGAAATAAATTTTATTTTGGAACAGTTTTACATTTATAGAACAATTATGAAGATAGTACTGAGAATTGCCATAAATCTCACACTCAGCTCCCCATATAATCAACACTTTTGGCAAAAATCCCTCAGCCAAATTGGCTTCAATGATAAAAATTCCGTAACTTGTATAACAGGAAATCCAGAGGGATCCAGTAGACAGTTGGGATGCTGGTGCAGCTGCTCAACACTGTCACCATGGACCCAGCTGCACTATGGCCCCACTTCTCCACTCTACCATCATCAGTATCCTTGCTTGGTGCTTAGGTTAGTGATAAGACAACAGCAGCCAGAGGGTCAGTTCTGGTTTCTAAGTAAAGCTGGAGAATCCTTTCTAAATGAATAATTTTGTTTTGAATATTATACTGTGTCCTGAATTCTTAGTCCTGTGCAAATCAGAATTCATTTAGTGCAATTTAAACACCCACAATATCCCTGACACAGGAAGAGGGTCTGGGAGAATACAACAGAAAAATGTTGTCTTTGAGAAATCCAGTGTTATTCTAAGACTTGGTGGGAAAAGGGATGGAATTCAAGGACCCCCAAAATCTGATCTGATTTTTTTCAAGAAAAATATTTTTAATTTTGAAGTGATTGGTTCTTACCCTACCCCCACCTTCCAAAGCAGACACAGGAAATAGAGCTGAATAGAATCAGCACTGCCTTTTTTTCTTTTGTTTTAATTTCCTCTCCTGACAAGTCGCCAAGTCAGTCAGCATTTAGTAAGCACTTGCTATGCGCCAGCCTCCGTGGATACACTGAACAGACAATGGCAGACTCATGAGTGCTGTGAAGAAAATAAAAATGGGCAACACAGTAGGATGCCAGAGAGAATGAACCAGAACAGAGGCATATTAGGAGTATAGAAAATTCATAGAGTTCATTTTCAACTTTTCATAAAAGAGGAAAAGAAAAAAAAAATAATAAGGGTGGTGGGAGTGTAGATCTTATATAAACCAAGGCCTGCTACATTCAGCAATATTTGCTGGCATGTCTGTTGACTCTAAAACCTAGTCTGAGAGCTCATACTATTTATTCCCTGATATTCTCTGGCTTTTTTCTCCATCATATTTTCAAAATCAAGATTTTATCCTTGTAAAACTCTCTGCTTTCTTTCTTTTTAAACAAATTTTTATTTAATTTTTCATGTGGCTTTCGTTGCTCCAAGACTTCATTGTGCACATGGTGCTGGGGTTTGAACTCATGTACTTGCACATGCCGGGCTAGTGCCATAACATCTGAGCCACCACTCCAGCCCCCTCTACTTTCTTCATAGATACAGAAGCTCATTTTTGCTATCAGTCATTTTAGTATGTAAGCCTGATTCTAAGTAGAGAATATCTTAGGCACAGCCTTCCTTTCTTATACTTTCTTTGCCTTTGGATCATGATAATTCTAGTGATAGTCGGGGAGAATTAAGATTTACACTAACTATTGGCCTACAGCAAATTCTAAGAGGCCATTATCTTACATATATAATCAACTTCACTCTTTGCATTTCCAATGCAAGAAGGAAAACAATTTGCCATTCTTGTGACTTTCCCTAACTCCTACCATGATAGATTATTGTTCTACTTCTTTCTAATATTACTCTATTTGGAACGGATTTATATCCTTTGTTCTTTACAAAAAAAGAGTAAAAGTTTTTTCAAAAAGTAGTTTTTTACTTTTTATTTTTATGGTGGTTCCTTGCTTTCTATTATGTATCCCACATGTACCACTTAGGAATATAGATACAAGGGATTCATATCAAGAATATTAACATGATTGTTAAGCATTATTAATATATTACATCCCATACTCATGCTAAAGAAATTTGTACTATTTTAGGAGACAAATGTGGGTATGGTGGGAAAAATACCAATATCAGAATCTAAAGAACCAAGTTTGAACATCAGAAACTTGCTTTCTGTTTTTGCTGTGTGTATGTAGGGGGGTATTTAACTCACCTTGGTCACAGTTCTTTTACAGTGAAGTAAGGATACTAATACTCATCTCAAGGATTGTTTTGATTTAAATGGGATAATTAATTTTAAAAAAGTACAATAAGAGAAATGTGAGACATTATAGGGAATTACAGTTCACATAGGACCTAGAAAAACCCAATAAGGATACAGAGAAGTATTTTATATATTTTGAGAAAAGTAAAACACAGAGAAAAAAGTTAAATTAGCAGATGGCTTTACTCAGAACAAGACATGTAAGTAGCTGATATGGGTGCCCAGTTCATATCCCCTCAGCCCACACTGGAGGTCTGTGCTTGGGTAAACAATTTGATCCCCTCTGGTGGCTTCTCAACCGTAAGCATTTCTGCCTGAGGGTTCCCAAGGAGCTCATTTCCCAGGAAGCAAACCTCAACAAGTAAAGGGCAGCTATTGATGGGTACCCACTGCTTGTCTCTTGTTGGGACAATTGTAGATGTGTTATACATAGTCTCTCATGGGGTACACAGTGAGACTGAACCCCAATTTCTCACAGTAGTAACTTGAACCTAAACAATGCACCATCTTTGACCTTTCCTCCTGCCATTTCTTACTGCATTTGCCCTTTCCCACACCATGCTTCCTAGGATCACCTCCAAAATAAATTGCTTACACTCAAAATCTTGTCAAAGAATCCATTTTTGGGTGGAACCTAAAGAAAGACACTGCTGTTTTCATTTTAAAAATTCAATCATGTTGATATGCAAAACTAGTTTTTACGGATGTGTGCTAGTGGTGGCCCACCTTTTGTTTCAGTCTTTGCTTTTAATTGTTCATTTTACAAAGTAAGCATGACAAATTGGAGGACAGGAAGAAGAACTAGGAAAGGAGATGGAGAATTGAAAGCTGAGCTCTTATAATTAAGTGAGTAGAATAAACATTTTTTGAAGAAGGAAGTATCACTTTTCAAGTGTGAATAAAACCAGTCATGAGGCAGAGGTGAGAGAACAGTGTGAACCACTAGATGGAAAGAATGGAAGATAATGTCATCATTGCTCTCACCCCAAAATACCTTTAGATATAATTTTTCTAAATCTGGACTTCTCTCCTGATTGCCTCGTCTAGCCCCCACACTCTCTACTCTCTAAATTCCTCTTCCTTGACCCCATTTCTCATCCCCCAAAGAGACAATAAAATCTTCAAATGAGAAAAGAGAAGGCGCTCTAAGCAGGACTGTGCAAAATGCACTGCTTTGTTCTGAACTTGGATGGGCTGCCAGGAGACCAGCCCATGCCTATCAATGCCAGGGACAGATCAGAACAGAGAGGAGCACTAGGAGAAAGGGGAGTGATTGGTGTGAGGAGGTATAGAAAAGCACACATCCAAAGAGTCAAAGAATCGCAGCCTCGCAAGTGATAACAATATTAACTTTTCTTAGCTTCACCATTTTTCTTTCTCCCTATTCTTCCAAAGTAGTGCATAGAACTACTTCCAACATGTGCAAAGTAGTCCCACACTGTATAATCTACAAATTACAGGTATCAGTAGTTTGAAGACAGCCCCAGGGCAGGGAAGAAAACAAATGTCATTAGAAGAGACTATAAAGAGAGCAACCTGAGGAAAGAACTGTTTTCAAGTCACCAACTCAGAATACACAATAGGCATTTTTTTCTTTTCCTCCTGGAAACACCAACGTTACTACCTGAAAGGAGTGATTTTTTTGCTTATGGTCTGAAGAACTCTTTTCAAATGACACAACAGCTGCTTTGAGGAGAGGTGTAAGGAGACAGTTCAAATACGAATAAGAACCATGCCAAAGTCCAAAGTTAGGGGAGAAAACACAATGAAAAGGAGACCAGGAAAAGAAAACAATTTACTAGGTCAGCCACTGCTCCCACCAGACAAAAAGGATGAAAGATGGACCAGAAGCACACAAAAGAATGGACATACTTACAATATTTGTCATCTAGATATTTCAGTGTCTTCTGAGAGATCCATCAGAGGGTGCCATGAAACTCATAGCAAAACATTATCTTCTAGGCACCACATTTTGGAGCCAGGAGCAAGGGGCGGTCAACTAACAATTTGCTTGTAGTTCTTCCTCCAATAACACAGGTGGAAATATGAAAATGACAGGATATCACCAACTGTTGTTGCTAGAATCTTTCCCAACTTCAGGACTAGCTTTTTAAAATACACATGCATTGATTTTTCCCCAACTCAGTGCTTTTGCAGAGACAATGGTTATCCCTGTAAAAATGAATAGGACTTATAAATTGGGGTTCTTAGCAAGGAAGAGATGGGAATGTTTAATTGAAGGCAACCAAAAGACTTTATTAGTGCATGAGGCTGGCTTTGGTGATGAAAAAGACAATCCTATTAACTTGTGCTGTTTCACTCAGCCACCTTGAGGTGTACCACAGCTGCAGTGAACTTTCTCAGCCATGCGGACAGACTCCCACCACAAGAAAGTCTTTATCTCTCTGCTTTCTTTGCTATATGTGAGCTCACATTCCTGTGCAGGAAACCCCCAAACAATGGGGCTTGGAAGCCCAGTGGATAATTGCTTCAGCATCCCATTTTTTTCAGGGACAATTCTGAACTGTATTCTACCTAGTTCTGCAGAGGCTCAGAAAACTCGTACCCAGTTGCCCACAGTGATAGTTAATACAGTCATATACCCTTTATTGACTTTTCCAACCTCCTTCATTTAATAAGTTTCCTCCCTCCTTTCTACTTTTTGGAGTCATCTTAAAAATGAATCACCTAAATTCATATCATTATGCTAGGCTCTGCTGTTCAGAGGGCCCAAACTAAGATAGTAATACCAACTATAATCCAAGCAAGCAGATAAAATCCTCAGGAGAGTATTCTAGGAATAGTTTACCTACCAGTCAGGTGGAAACAAAAGTCCATTTCTGGTGGTAATTGTGATGTGGTATAACCCCTGGCATAACTATCAAACTCTTACGTGTAGTGGGTTGAATGTGATGGAAAGGGAATCTTTGCTTATGTAGGATCTCTAACACTGGACTGAAAAGAGGCAATGACCATTATAAGAGTAGTGCAATGGACATTTTGTGTGTGTGTGTGTGTGTGTGTGTGTGTGTGTGAACTGCCTTACAAGTCTCAAAGAACATCTTAAAGGGAAAGCACGTTCACCTTCCACCAACCAACAATTTAAGGCATTCCATGAAAGTCAAAGCTCTTTCATGAGAACAAATGAAGAGACCCTATAGGAAAAGGGTCCAAATTTAACTGCAGGAATGGTAGAATGGCAAAAGGGACTGAACTTCCTGGGTTTGTATGTCAGAGACCTGTGTCAAAGTCACTGATCTGATAAGAAGGAATGGGTCCCTGAGACTTGGGGTGAAGGTATCTTTAAGGATATGGATGAGAACCCTGATGCTCTTGAATCATAGAGGTTGGGAAAGCCAGTCTCCTACTCCTTGCTAGAGGACAGCAGTCTTCCCTTGGCTAAAGAGGATGAAAACCTCTGAGTTGAGTGCCCTGCAAAATGATTGCTTGTCCTCCTTAGGCTCCCCTTCACTGACTCCCTAATTGCTTGCAGATTGATAATGTATCAGGTGCTAGCTCACCATGACACAGGAGGCACAGTCTGCTACAGGAAGAAATAACTTACGGGAAGAGTTGCAGAAAAATCTTGATAGCAAAGAGGAAAAGAGCTATGGCAACAGATTTTAAAGTATTAAACTGAACAGGATGAGTGGGATATAAGGCTGAATAAAAGAGTTTATTGGCTTGGGAACATTTGCCCATGACTCAGGGCTTAATATCCTGTCAAGGACACCTGGAATTTGTCCCAACACATCGCTAAGAAGGTGCTTGGAAACTTGTAGTGATGCCAAGACTGCCTTCAGATTTTAAAGAACAGGTCATAAGGCTTCAGGAAGTAGGAACATAAGAATGAAGTTTTTATGTGAAACCTATTGCCTGTGTGTTAAAAGGTCAGTGGTAGTGACCAGATGAGTCAGGTTCACTGAATAAATTGCTACCATAGAATGGGGCTCCATAGGGTCCATGGGAATGAAAGAATTCCATAATTTTAGAATCCAGGTAGCTGTAAATAAACATCAAATGCCACATGTGCACAATTATAACAGGATTAAAGGGGAACTGGAGTGTTGGGATCTTACAGATTTGGGGTAATGGCTTATAGTCTTTGTGTTCCTAGGAATGAGAAACACAGGCAGCCTACAAAAATATTCCTTAAATTTAATAACTAGAAAAAAATCAAAGTAGATGAGCATCAGATGGGAAGGATCAGCAATTCCAATAGAAAAGCATAATTTTTTTATGAAGTTTCCAAATCTGAGCCCATTATCAGAGCCAGAGCCCAATGACTAAAGGGGAAGCCTGATTCCTTCAGGAAAAGAACCTGTAATCCTTTCATAAATAAATACAAGCATTAACTCTTTCTACTGCCAGAGACCTATTTACCCAGGCATCATAAAGGTGGTTAGATATAGAACCTGAGGTAACACTGTTAACAGGGGACCCAAATAGTATCACAACCCCATCAATAAACTAGAGGCTTAAGAAGGCCAGAGGATAAATGCATGCTATCCGTGCTCATTCTCCCAAGTCTGAGTGCATAAAGTGGATGGATGTACATAATTATTGAACTTTGCATGCCTAACACTTAGAAAGAGGTACTGCACAAATAGAGGCAGTTAGCTGCTCTACAGGATACTGTTCCCACAGTAGTCACATCTAAGTTACTCAAAGTTTAGCAGTTTCAACAGGGGCTCAAAGCAAGAGAAGACTCTGCAGCAGGATCAAGAAATGAAGCCAGCTTCCTGAAACAACAGATTAAGGAATGCTACATATCTTGCAGAAGAGTGGCAACTCAGAACCCCAGGATTCAGAGTCAAGAAATGCCTCCTGCTTCAGAGAGCTACTCACTGTTTGAAAAACAGTGTGCCACAGGGTCCTGCTAGAGACTGAGCATCTCATCATGGGACATCAAGAAACTGCAGCTGGAAAGGCCTACTCTGAGCTACTTATTTTCAAATCATCTAAGTTATAAAGTGAGCTTAAAAAGACACAATTAATCACATGATGGAAACAACACAGAAGAATCAGGACTAAGCAAGTCCACAGGGCACAAGTAAGTTTCATAAACAGGTCACCAGTTTCCCATCTCTGCTGTACCTGTCATTCTCCACCGCTGCACACCTGTGGCCTATAACTGTCCACAAGAAAAAAAATACAGTCCCATTTTCAAAATGAAAAGCCTCAGTATGTTGGCTCAATAAAGTGGTCTGCTGTCACCCCATTCTCGAGTGGTCCTAAAAGGCAGGGGTAAGAAGATACCATCATACCTAGTGTGAAAAGAAAGAGCTAGCCTGATGTAGGAACTACATGCTCTCTGGTGTAGCACTGAACTACTTGACTTATTGGTTAGGGAACTAGAAGGAACAAGGTTATAATATTGAGTACAGTCATGTGATTATACCTGTGGGAGTAAAACCAAATATGCACATCTTCACATCTCACTCTACTGTCCACAGGAAAAAACATCTGTGTTGGTCAGCTTTTCATCACTGTGACCAAACACCTGAGAAGAACAACTTGGAGGAGGAAAAGTTTATTTTGGCTCATGGTTCAACCCATGTTTGGCCAACTCCATTGCTCTGGGCCTGAGCTGAGGCAGAACATCATAGTGGAAGGGCATGGTTGAGCAAAGCCACTTAGCGCATGGCAGCCAGGAAACAGAGCAAATAAAGGAAGGGGCCATGGACAGATACAGTTCAGGGCATACCCCCAGTGACTTAATTCCCACAGATATGCCCTCTCTTGTCAACAGTTACTACCCAAAACATTCAAACTATTAATCCATCATGTGGACTAAACTACCAATAAGATTACAGCTCTCATAATCTAATCATTTACCTCCAAACATTTTTGCATTTCATAACTCATGAGTATTTCAGGAGCCATTAAGGATCCAAACCATAACAACATCCATAAACGAGGAAACTCATAACAACTACGTAGGCTGTATGCTCTCTGTTGGTTTCAGGCAGCCTCTATTATTGGCACTCCGATGCTAGTGTAATGGATCCATGAACACAGCAGCCTTGTTGGCAGGTATGGAGGTCATGCATGCCCCAGTAGTACTGGATCCTCTCACCAAACTACTGCATAGCTACTGCTTCTGCAGTTCTGACCTGTCAGCAGCAAAGACCAACATCAAGCATTTGCTAGAATGCCAACCCTTAAGAACATCAGCTAGACACTTAAAGATAAATTGATTATATCAGATCTCTCACCCCCCTCTTCTCAAGGGACAGATGAGTCATCCCCACTGGAACTGTCTCTATTCTGAATATATGTTTGGCCTCCTTGTCCAGGAGTATTACTTCTGAGATTATTTGATGATTTAGAGAATGCTTTATTTAAATATATGTTATCCTGCATTACATCACTTTGAACCAAGGTGAAGGAGGTACAACAAGACAATAACAGGTACAAGACTATTGGGATTCACTCTTCCTACCATATATAAGCAGTTGTTCTGGTAGAGGGTTGGAATGGATCATTAAGGGCTTGGTTCATGTGGGGACAAGACTGCATGGTTGAGAGTTGTTCTACATGATGAGGTATATTCCTTGAGCCAATGACTGATATATGGTGCTCTGTACTCACTAGCTGGAATACATAAACCTAGAAACCAAGGTGGAAAAAGAGAAATGATATCTCATCATCATACTCAATGATACACTTGCAAAATCATACTCAATGATATACCTGTAGAATTTGTATATCCTGTTCCTACATGCTTAGGCTCTGTTAGAATATAGGTCTTTCTTGCTGTTGGAAGTAAGAAAAAGAGACTCTTCTGCAAGGTGACACAGTTAGGGTCCCCTAGAACTATAGCTATAGCTACTACCTGTCCACTTTGGCTTTTCATGCTAGGGAGCTAGTAGATAAAGAAAGGAATTTTTATATGGGCAGGATAATTATATTTTAATTATCATGAGTGCCTAAGATTGTTGCTAAATAATGGAAACAGGAAGGAGTGTATCCAGATCTTAAAAGATTCACAGGGAATCCTCTTTTCTTCCATGCTTCATGAAAACACTGAACAAAAGAACTCAAGGGGTTGGAGAGGTGACTTAGAGGTGGATTGCTTGCCAGTATGCACAAGGACCCACATTCAAACCCCAACACCACATACAAAAAAAATAAATAAAATTGACTCTTTTTCTATTACTCTCATTAAAAAAGAAAGAAAGAAAAAAAAAAGAACTCAATAGCAACCTAAGCCTGACACAGGCAAGCTCAACAAGAGCTTGAATTCCTCAAGGAAATAACTTATATCAGTTGAAGTACTCACCAAGGTGAAGAAAGATCTAGAATGATGGTGAAAATCTAGAACAGACCTGATGAACATAGGTTATGGTCTTTGGGGGCAGTTGTAACAAGAGGCATTTGCTTGCTACACCAACTCTCTTTTCTTGAGTCTTTTTGAGTTAGTATCTAGCTCTGACATTAAAACCTTGATGATAGAACAGATTTTGAACAGGACAAAATGCTTCTGAAAAGTTCAGTGGAAACTTTTAGCATCCTCTGTCACTTTTAATTTCATCTACAAAGCTGTTGGTTAGCTCCAGTGCAGGCTATAGTTCCCCCTCAAGTGCCGACTCCATCTTTCTGCCTTCCCAACTCACCGCTATCCTCAAGCCCACAGATGTTCATTCACTAAGCCTTCCCTGAATGACATGCAAGGAAGTTAATTCTGGGAGCTACCCTCAACCAATGAGTGAAGGACATCAGCCTCTCATCCCAGGGAGGGAAAATTCTGAGATGCATCCTACAAGGTTCCTCTCAAAGTCCCTACTGGAGCTGATACTATGGGACCAAAATGTAGCCACCTCAGTTATGTGTCCTTCAATGGCTTTTCCATGTACCTCTCATCTTCATGCATCCTAAGATCACCTACCAAGAAAATTACCTGCTTCAGTCCCTGCTTTCAGAGGAACTCAAGTAGATGAGTAAACCAGTGGCTGCTAGTTGACTGTGGTTCATAGAATAGGTTGACTTTTTAGTAAGGGAACAGCTAAGAATGATGAAGACAATGAAATAAACTAGATACTGGAAATAAACATTATTGAGTATTTATTATGTATCAACCATTTTAGAAGATATTCAACACAATCATCTGGATTAAACCACTTATCTAAAGACATCAGTAACCTTATTTTGGAGAACAACTGCTATATGGTATATCCAAACAAATACAACAAAATTTTTCCCCAAAATATGAAATAATTCAATATGTATTTTTAAGAAATATAAGAAATACTCAAGATCCAATGTCCAAAGGTCTTATAGATGAAGACAAAGAAGGTGCTGAGTGGCATAATTAGGTTTAGAATATCAAAATTTTGGTAATCTTTCCATTATAATACTTAGAGACTTGCACAAAGAGAAAGGTTGATACTGCTACATGGAGGAACCTAAAGACAATGAAATAAACCAGTTGCAGAAGGAAAAATCCTGTATGATTCCTATTATATGAGGTACCCAGAGTAGTTAAATTCATAGAGACAGAAAGTAGAATGGTGGTTGCAAGCATCTGGATGGAGGTTATGTGGAGTTACTCTTTAATAACTATAGAGTTTCAGTTTGGACAGATTAAATCGTTTTGGAAATGGATAATAGTGCTGATTGCATAGGAAAGGAAATGTCCTTAATGTACTGAATTACACCCTTAAAATGATTAAAATGGTCAATTATATGCTAGATATATTTTACCACAGTAAATAACTGGACATTATTCAATGAAAGATATTATTGCTACTTATAGGAAATCTATTCCAGAGACTACACTGTGAGAGGATGCTGTTCTATCACTCAACAAGCATCGCTGTGCCAAGGTTCTGCACTGCTACAAGCACACTTCCGGGCATTATTTTCTTAGGCCTGATGCTTCCATCATTAGTTATAACCTCTCCTCAAAGAGAAGTTGTAGAATGTCACAGATGATAACCTATAACAAAATACCTGAGGTAATTTACTTGTAAAGAGAAAGGATTTATTTAGGCTCACAGTTTTGGAAGGTCTAGTTTAAGATCAGCAGACCCCCATTGTGGGCTTGCCACAGTGGGCTTGCCACGTGGCAACAGCAAGGAGCATGTTGTGAAGCAAACTTCTCACTTCATGTCCAAGAAGCAAAAGAAGAAAAAGGAAGATGCCATGATCCCACAATTCAAGGCCACACCCCCATGACTTAGGAACTTCCTATCAGTCCCAACCTCTTACAGGATCCACCACCTCCCCCTAGCATCACCCAGAGGACCCATCCTTTAACACATGGACACTTGGGAGGATGCTTTCTAAACCATAGGTTCTATCTAGACTAATTCATCTCTCAAATACCTGTGGCTTCTGGTTTCCTCTTGAAAGCAATATTTACCTTTCCCTGTTAAAATTCTAGCTTGTTTACTGCTTTATGTTTCCTGTTCTACATTCAACTGCCCTTGAACATCTCCACATAGATGTCTCACAGGCACCTCAAATGTTAACAGGTTCTACACTGAGTTTCTATTCCCTATATGAGGTAGAGCCTTTGACTGCTCTCTCTTCCTCAGGCTCAATGTCCTGTTTGTTTTACCTTAAGGGTGTTTCATATCCACATCTTTCTATTCTCACTGCCATATTTTAGGTCGGCTGTTCATTGTCTCTTGCCTGAATAAATGCAACAGCCTTAGAAGTTCCAGATGCTGAGGCTGCCATGATGACTATGAAGCAGTCTCTGTTCTGAAGAAGTTAGCAGTCTAGGGGAGAAGACTTACAAGTAAAGGATAAAGAGAACACAGTGAGTCTCCTTGTCCATAGAGGTGCTCCTGTAGTCCATTTTCCTTAAGTCACAAGAGTTATGTAACTAAAATGAAATCTAATTATTTCATTTGCCTACTAAAGTCTCCTCAGCAGCTCCTGATTGACTTCAAACTCAAGTCCCAATCCTCTTGTTAACGCATGTAAATTGTTCCCTCCATGAGTAATCTTTTTCTTTTTGTGGGTGCTGGGGATTGTACCCAAAGCAAGTGCTCTCCCACTGAGCTGCAACCCTGGCCCTCCATGAGTAACCTTGATACTTGCCTCTACCTCCAATGCTGCCATTCCCACTCAATCTTAGAGCATATTGTACCACTTGCTGCACCCTAAATAGGTCATGCTTTCTTATCTTCAGTTTTGCCCTTCCTGTTCCCAGAGTATGCCTCATACCTTCTCTACTCCCTTTATCTAAAAAAAAACCTCATCCTTCAGGAGTCCATTAAAGCACCACATTTTGGGTGTGAATCCTCTGACACTCCAAGGCTAAGTTAAGTGTCCCTTTTGGAGTTCCTTTAACACTTACATCACCATGTTGCCCCTTATACTTTGTGTGTCTTCTGCACCAAACTGCTAACCTCTTCAGGACAGAAACTGCTTTTTAGTCACCACAGAAGCTTCAGCACCTGGAACTCAATAAGCATGCAAGAAATATTTCTATATAAACTATCTCATGCAGAAACAGGTACTACAGATGGCCTAACTTTTCTCCTTTTCTTTTCTATTGCATACCTACTTTACTGGATTCCTTAAAAGCAGGCTTCTGGGTGATGAGATTATAGATGTGTTATGTTTTTCATTATGTTTCTATGTATTTATTTCTAACTAAATAGAATTCTACATCAAATGACCTATTTTGCCCATTAGCACTATAGCAAAAAAAAAATATTAAATTCCTAGAATGCTATTAGGTGTCCTTTGAGGATGGAATTTAAGAAAAGGATCCTATATTGGGCTAGGCCATGTAGTGATGGCAGAAACTCATGTTGGGGTTTGGAGTGAATTACCAATGGACCAGTGCCACACCTCTGACTTCCAAGTTAAGAGCTGGAAGGGAGGCATAAAAGTGTTTATTCAGAGGAAGCATTGAGGAATAAACAGGTTCAGTGATTCAGCTGAGGCTACACACCAGTTTCCTTACCAGTCCTATGCTCATCCCACTATATCATAATGACCAAAACAAAAAAAGTCGTCTTTGCCCTATCAAAACCTAGTTATATAAATTTAGTGAAACATATATTTTTGAACATATATTTCTATTTGGAATGTAAAGGATACAAGAGTTCTAAAATGATTGTGAATCTTCCTTGCCTAGAATTTGATGAAATAACACTGGTTCCTGATTCTTTTTAATTTAATCATCAGTGCTTAAGAAGAGAGCAAAATTTGCATATTTGTTTCTGGCCATCTGTTCCATTCAGAACCTTGGAATTACATATTTTTCTGGATGGTCTATTACAGAGGGATTGAGTACCTAGTATCTAGGAAAACATGTCCATTTTAGTGTTCCTTTCTGGAATTATTAGGGATCTGGAAATATTTCAGGACTTGATTGTCTTCACTTTGTTTACATTTTGTTACATTCATTGTGACAAAATTTGCTCTTCATCTCAATTTGTTAAAATTCTTTGTTTTATGATGGCTTACTTGCATGCTAAAGAGAATTTGCATAAGGTGGGATAATTAAGTTCTGCAAAAATGCATGGAGAACAAATTTTTAAAAACAGGTATGATTCTGCATTTTAAAACTTTTATTCACATTACCTCATTTACTCCAACACAGGATACAAATTTATTTATTTTTTACCTGTAGAATGCTAAGAGAAAATTCGTAGTGAAAACACTTACGAAGGTAAGAAAGTGCAAGTAATGATAATTTTTGGCACAGTCCCAAATCCTTAAGGATCTTGTTCCATTTGGTTTTCCCACTTAACTTTCACTCTGCTCCTATTACTGATTCTCAGCCAATTAGATTTCATATGGATGATTGTTTCAGGCTCCATTAACTGGGGGCAAGAAGGGATGCAATTGACTGGAGAAGTGCAATCCCTTCACACATACTCATGGTTGGCACTGATTAAGGGACAGTTCCCTGGCACACAGTAGGTTGGCCCAAGACAGTGGGCCAATGTCTTGTAGTTTGAAAGGGAGGGTCAAGACACGAATTACCGGATTTCCCATTACTCCACTACCCACATCTCTGGTGCTGAGGTTCTTGTCTTTGGGGAACTGTGAGTTCGCCGCTGTTCTAGGGCAAAAGCCAGTTCTTGGGGCCCTGTACACACGAGGATGCACGTGGAAAGTCTCTGTAAAGCTCAAGTTCCAGGGATTCTGCTAACAGAAGGTGGCCCAGTCTCATCTCCGAAAGAATTTTTATATAAGGCTGCAAGCTCAGCACCGCCTGAGCCCATCCTAAAGGGTCCCAGGGCCCTGGCGGTGCAGTCCCACCCCGCCCTTCCCCGGGTACCCGCACCCACCGCGGGGCTGCGGTCTGCGGGTCTGCGGGTCTGGAGGCGGCGCGGGGCGGGGCTTGGCTGTGGGGAAATGACGTGGCCAGCCCCACGCACTCCGCGGGCCCGGAGTCGCGCACCCTGGTAACGGCTACTCCACGACTCCCGCGTCCTCCTCCATGTCCCCGCCTTCCTCCACTGCAGCCCGCCCCGTCTCCTCCTCCCTCCGCAGCCCCGGCAGCGGCTGTCTCGCCTGGTCCCGGGCGCCGGCTGTGAGCGGGGCCGGTGGAGCTGCGCTGCCCGCGACGCCCCCTCCGGGCGCGGGCTGAGGCAAGAGTGGGCCTGGCCCTGGGCCGCCGCCTCCGGACCCTGGGTCGTCCGCGGTCTCGGGCCGACGGGACCGCCCCCTCCCTGGAAGGGTGTGACCGGGGGGTCGCCGGCTGGAAGGCCTCTGCGGCCGGGGCTGAATACCTGGTGTCAGGTCGGGAAGCTGCCGCCCCGGCGCCTGCCTCCCAGACGTCGTTGCTCCGCGGGTCTCCCCGTCAGCGCGGGGACAGGTGCCCCGGCCGGGGTCTGTCGGGAAGATGGCGACCCCGGGCATGAGCTGGCAGCAGCACTATTACGGCGGCTCCGCGGCCGGGGCGGCCAAATTCGCGCCCTCGCCGGCCGCGGCGCAGCCGGCTGGGCACTGCATGGAGTACAGCCAGGACATGCACCTGAAAATGAGCAAGAAAATTGCCCAGCTTACCAAGGTAAGGGACGCCGCGGCGGGGTGGGAACGGAGGCGACCCTGTGCGCGCCAAGCCCGGCTCACCTGCCCGCCGGGGAGGCAGCGCGCCCTGCGCCGGGCGACCTGAGCGGGGCTCCAGACGAGAAGCAGCAACCCGAGGTTTACCTCCCACACCGCTCAAACGTCGGTGGGACACTGGCGACGTGAATTTAAACTAGATAGCACAACTGGATTTATGGGACTTGCCCCTCATTGCTCTTTAGGGTTAACTCAGCCCGCAACAAAATAGGGTTTACTATCTTTGTTCCACAATAGTGAATCGCTTTACTGTTGCTCTCCTGCGTGTGCCAGGGATCCGCCAAGCATCACAGTACAGTACTGTATGAAGTACACTGCCGTATTTACCTAACATGACCCGAATCCTCGGAATTAATGAGTGTCTGTTATTGGTTATGCATTTATGCGGATAATAAACTTTCTGAGATTGTTCCGAGGAGTGTAGGAGGGTAAAACATACCTTGGGTGCCATTTGGGGGATTTAATGAGTCATTCTTTATCCTGACAAATGTCAAACAAGGCTTCTTAGATGAATTACACTGTCATCATTTAATTAAGCGGTTCAGTTTACCAAAAGATAGTTTCAAAGAGTAGATCGTTTGCATGTTTGACCAACTGTAATTTAGGATGGTACCTACGTTAGTGAGCTCTTCTAATTTAGTAAATGTTGACAATAAGAAAGAACTGGTGCCTGAAGCAAGAGCAGTTCAGATCAAGTATACTGCTGTTTAGATCTTAACGAATATTTAGCAATATTCATTAAGGGAGAAGTGACTTGTGGTTTCTGGAAGTTAGTAGAGGTGATAACCACTTGATAGGGATGTTAGTATACTGATGAGAGAAGGCATCGGGAGGAGGTTACTGCTAAATAACCTCTGAAGTCTGACTCCAAAATTATTATTTTTTCACTATTAATCGGTCTTTTTGAGAGTAAACTAAGGCATTAGAATCGGAATGGGGAAAGAACCAAAAAAGGACGAAAGATAATTGAAAAGGGAGTAAGTGAAGGATAAAAAGTGAAGAAATGTTGTTGAGATTAGGAAGAAAAATAACATGAAAGGACTAAAGAATGAGGGGACAGTGGAAGTAAAAAAAAAAAAAGGTGTAGGTATGCGACAGTACCTCTCAACCATGCATAGCAAGCAAAGTTTTGTGAAGTTTTTGTTGTTTCTTTTTTGTCTTTTTCTTCTGTGTCAACAGTTTCAGAGGTTGCTAAGTGTCTAGTTTTTACTATTTCCTCTTGTGACAGAGGATCTCCAAATTGAAAGAAGGGGTAGGAAGAAATGGTAACAGAGTGTCATCAGAGCATTTCCACAATTGGGAGCTAAAGGCCAGGACTTTATTATGATCTTCATAATATTCACATCTAGAGTGAAGCACATGCATATTTATTTACTCTGATTTATTCCTAGGACATGTCCACAGCATTCATTGTTCTTATTTTAGATTGTAACCCTCCATCATTCTGCTTTAAGTAATAGAAACAATAAATTGGTGGTGAGACTGTGTACTCTTTAATAAAAACTATTTCATGTCAGTAAATCTTTTTCCTTTCTACTTACACTTTTCAATTTCCTGTTCTTTTATCAGAAAAAAAAAGTTTGGCACAGAAGGTGGGATATTGCGTGGATGTTGTTATTACTTTTTGTCTTTATACTACCCTCCTTGAATCTAATGTGCCAGGGTTCCATCACTGCAGAGTGCTGCACCTAAATCCTTGCTGGGGGTTACTTGGACTCTGATTCAGTGTTGTAGTTACAGTCACTAAATACTGTCACCACCTCCATCAGTGTCTAAGTGCTTCAGACATTTAATACCTTATGCTAGGGTTTCTCAGTGTTGCACAGTTGACATTTTGCATTGGTTGATTCCTGTTGATGGTCTGTCCTATGCATTATAGGCTGTTTAGCCCTATCACTGCACTACCCAGTGGGTGTCAGTAGGACCCTCACCCCAATGGTCCTCTCTCCATTGTCATGATAGTAAGCATTACTAAATCTTCCTGGTACACAGTGGGGAAATGGAGGGAGGGGTGACAAAGTCATGCCAGTGAAAGAATGGTTACCATTGAGTGCTGAAATACCTAGAGGTTCTCCCACCTCTATTTCTTGTCTTTATATTTACTAAGATAAAGTCTCAGAATGAAACAATCCAGGAATAGGACTCTGATATAGCACATTCCCTTCAGTTTCTGAAAACATACAATAAAACCTATTTCCCTTATGTACCTTTTGGAAACTGTCAAAATTTACAGTCATCTACACTTATTGCAAATACTGTACCATAAACACAGCATCATGAATGTGTGTTTGCATACATATATATACATGCATACAGGTGTGTATGAGTATATACGTATGTCCCTATTATGTATTGTATATATAGTTAGAAACTTTGCTAGTGTCTGCTTTATAAAAGTTTCGCTCACGAAAAGTTTACTAATAAATTTACACAAGTAGAGATATTACTACTTGATAATAGCTTATATTTCTATAAGATACTATAAAAGTTACTATTAAACTAGGATCTATTTTCTGGGAAAAGATTTAGTAAAAATCACTCCTCAGCATTAAACTAGCAGTATAATTAAGATTATGCTTTGGGAATCTGGCATATTGTCTTGAGTTAAAACACCTACTTTGGGGCTGGAGTGGTGGCTCAGTGGTTACAGCGCTTGCCTAGCATGCGCAAGTACGTGAGTTCAAACCCCAGCACCATGTACAAAATGAAGTCTCAGAGCAATGAAAGGCCACATGAAAAGCTAAATTAAATATAATTGCTTCTCTCCATCTCTCTCTCTCTCTTCCTCTCTCTTAAAAAAAAATTAAAAAAAAAAAAACCCACTTCACCACTTGCTAGTAATATGACCCTGAGCAAGTAAAAAAATCCTGAGCCTCAGGTCCCAAATCTTTAAAATAAGGATGATGGTATATATTTAGAGAGTTGTAGACCTTAATTCAGGATATTATTGAAAATACATATTATGTACTAAGAGTATTAGTAAATATAGGTTATAGTTTAAAAATACTCCTTTGAAAATTCTGCTTCTAATACTGTTATATGATAGTGTATTTATTTTGAGGGTTTCTTCCAAACTCTATAAAAAATATATATAGTAGTTGTTTTTTTCTGTTTGAGTATCAGTAAAGATTTCACATTTTGCATTATTTGTAGTACAATACTTAAAGGCATGTTTCAAGGAATCTGGCTATGAAAGTTACCTACATTATAGTGTTGTACATAGTAATGTTCAATATGTTTTTAATTAATGAAAAAGTCTCAACTGTATGAATAATTGTTCAAATTTTATTTCTAAAAAGGCTACACTAGCAGCCTTGTTGTAAAGAGAACTGCAGTTCTCAAAGCATATTTTATTTTATTTAAGAGGGACTTTGCTAAGTGTTAGACATGCAGTGGGGAGCAGGACACAGTCTCTTTCTGTTAAAGGACATCTAGCATATTTAGGTCACCCATGTCAAGTTTTAAGAATTAATATTATGTTCTTGAATTAATAATTCTCATGTTGTGGCACAGTTCTAAAATTGTTATGGTCAAACCATCTCAGTGAGGCAGGACAGTGGGATAGATTCCATTTTGTTTTATAAGACCATGTTTGTATTCTCTCTTTGTCCCTCTGTTACTGCCCCACCTCCACTTGGTACTGGTAAATGCAGGGGCCCTGAGACTGAGAGGTACATCCCTAACCCTTTTTACTTTTTATTTTGAGATAGGTCTTGCCAAGTTGCCAAGACTGGCCTGGAATTTAACAATCCTCCTGCCTCAGCCTCCTGAGTAGCTGGGATTATAGGCATCTGCCACTCCTTCTGGCTCTCTGTTGACTCTGATTTTTCTGGTTACTGTTAGATAATACAAATCATCCTTTAGTAACTAAGTCACAAAGTTCTCAGTTTGATTATTAAAATCTCCAGTGCCAACAAATAAAAATTCCAGACCAAACCTAAATTAAAGATTAAGGTTTTTCCCCCATGCCCACTCTCTGGCCTTGCATATTGCAAGGGGGAAGCTAGTAACTGGAGAAGGGCTTCATTGACTTCTTTTCTCCCGACCACACTTTTCTACTCTTCCTCCTTTGTTTTGCCAGTCTTGGTTTCTGATCCCTCCAAAGTTGGAGAAGGAAGAAGGAACAGAAGGAGGAAAAAGGAGCTGCAAACTTTTATTTCATTTGCTAAAAGGTTGGACGATGATCTGTGTTTATTGCTTTTATAGCCTTGGCAGACGTTTAAAGATTTTTAGTTGAGGATCTTGTACCTCCCATCTTAGTTGCTTGAGATTTTCACATTGTTCTTGAGAATGAAAATGCATCTAAATTCTGACTAGTTGCTGACTCCTTCCTTAGCCTCTTGGAGCTGGCAGTAACTTCATCTTCATTTTGGTGAAGTCTGTTCAAGCTCCAGGCAATCCTCTTGGATGGATCCATGTGACTCCACCACAGCTTGCTGTTTCTCTCCCATAGTACCCACATCTGGTCTTTAGGGACCAATCATTCTTTTGTACATACACTGGGAATGGTTCTAATTCAGCCATCTCTCTTGTTCTCACATGCATGTTCATCTAGCTCCTCATCCTTTAGATTTTTTAAGGATAAACTGTGTGCCATGTCAGATGTTCTTGAGAGTATCAAGCCCTTCACATGGTCCCCTCAGAGTCTTTTTTCATGGGCTTCAAGTATGGAAGGGTATTTTCCCCCTTCTCCTTAAAAGGCATGGATCCTTATTACCATAGTTCTCCTGAAGGGTATCTCCAGAACCAGCTGTGTAATCTCCTTGAAGTCCCATCTTACTAGTGTTGGTTGTGGGTAAGAGGTAATACACGTCAATACTCCTTTCTTTAGACTGCCTCCTTTAAAGTTTTGGGAATATTCTAGCATCTGGTTTGCCGTATTAATTCTGTTGTCTTTGATTCTAGTAGAAACTTCCTTTTAGTATCCTACAATGTTAAGCTTCTTATAAAAGGCCTTTGTAGTTGATTATACCTTGATACAGCACAGTCCACTTATCACTCTGACATAACTAGTATAAAGTAGAATATAAATTTCCAAGAAGCAGAAAGTAATTTTGTTTTCTATGCTTAGCATCAATAAATCCTCTTCTTTTAATACCCAGCTATGGCCCTTCTACCTGGAACTGCCCTGCCAACTTAGCCTTTGTTGGATTTTCCTTACTCAGAATTTTTATAATATTTTTTATGTGTGATTTGCAAATACCATTTATCTTGTTTGTAATATATACCTTGTTTCCCTGATTTGACTATACCTTTCTCATTATAGGGACTGTATCTTGTATTTCATTTTACCTTAATATGAATGCTTTGCACATATAATAAAATAGGAGTATTTATTGAAGAAGATGATAGTTGTGGTGGGGATGATATACCAAGTAATTTTGTAGAAAAAGAAAGTTTTTTTGAGGAATCATATCTACTTCTATTTTGGGTTAATGATAGATTAGTTCAGCTGAATTAAAGTATTCTTAGATGTTTAAATGTTTATTGGCTGCCTCTTAATCTGCTTCAAAAAGCCATACTATTTTATAGTATATTTACACTTTGTTATAAAAATAAAAATACCAAGCACTTTGTCTAAAGTATAAATACTGTCATTTCAAAATGTAGGAAATTAATATACTAGTTTCTTAGCAAATATTTTTAAAAAGTTTTATTATCAGTCATTTAATACTAACTCTGTATTTATTATATCCAAAACCAAAATGTGTTTGTATAAAACTTAAACCAGGGAAATTTTCACATAGTCCTGTTTTCTCTACATTAAATAAACTGATTTTCACTAATTTTTTTGTGTGTGGCTTTTATCTAGGTAATTATGAGTTCCCTAGATACTGTTGTATAATAATAATAGTTTTGGTTACAGTTAGGGTTTTTGAAGTAGAACCATAAGTATCCTCCTAACAGTTGGCTGTGTTTCAGCTTAGTACTAGCATAACCAAATGCAGCATCTTTTTTTTCCTCCTTTGTTACATTGTAACTCTGCCATTCTCTTGTGCAGTAGCTTGGATATAATCTTTTAATCATAGATGAGTGTTTGGATTAATTTCTTGTATTTTACTAATGGACACAAGAACTTAATATTCCACTAAAGAATTGTCCATAAACTTCAAAAAGGGACTGCCTTTAGTGTTTAAAGGTTTAGAGCTGGCAGAAACCTTGGACTTTGACCAGCCTGATCTTCTCATTTATAGGTGCAGAAATTGAGGGTCCAGGTTATTTGAATATTACGCAGCCTTTGTCACTGGAAGAACACGGACTTGAACTCAGGTCTCTGCGTTGGTCTAGGAGGGGTGGCTACACCAACAGGTTTCTTTTCTCTGAGTCCACTTTCTTCCAAATGTCAGTTTTCAGTAAAATGTCACAGAGCTGTTTTGTTTTGTTTTGTTTTCCCCTGTAGGAACCTTATTTTACTTCGTATCTCAATCTAATAGTGAAACCAATGTGCTTCTCCCATGCAGTATAGAAAATTTCTGGGTTTATACATTATGTTTTTTGTAATAGAGCTATGCGTGTCTCTCTCTCTCTCTCTCTCTCTCTCTCTTCTTAGATAAGTGTCATAATATTTTCATGATTTTATTAACAGCTTTAGCCATTCCAGACCTAAAAAATTTTTAATTATATTGATTTGCAGGCTGCTCTGCTTGGTGTGAAAATTACTAAGGTTATTTCAGAATATTTTTCCTTTAACTGCTGCTTTCTTATTGTATTGTTACCTAGACCCAATTCCTGAAGGTAATAAGATGGGAATTTTCTAGTTTTTATAATTTATTCTTTGTTTATGGAAGTTCTTTATCATCACTCTAATCATCAAGGTCTTAAAAAGTTGTATGAAAAATTAAGGTCTGTGTAGGAATATGTGGTTGAAGTAATTTGTTCCTTTTAATTGAATTATGTAAATTATCTGTATGTTAACTCTTAAAATTATGAGTATTTCTGAAATTTCATATCTCTTAAATTAGAGATAAAAATGAAAGGTAAGTAGGACTTATAAAGCAAGTTAGATTCTGAATGGCAACAGGAGGACATAGGAGGATTGATAAAATACCGTCATTCTTCTCTTTTGATTGATCTTGTGAAATTTTAAAAAGCAAAAGCAAAACTCATTTCTGTGAGCATCCAAATAAAGTTAATATTACAAAATGAAATGGAATTGTTGTGAATGATACTTTTTTGTTGTCTTAGGGTTTGTTTTTTTTTTTAAACAAAGAGGGGACAGTAAGAGAGAGAAAGAAAGAAGCAATCTTTATTTAGTTTTTCATGTGACTTTCATTACTTGGACACTTCGTTGTGTATGTGGTGCTAGGGTTTGAACTCATGCATGCCAAGCAAGCGCCATAACCGCCGAGCCACCGCTCCAGCCCCTGTTTTTTGTTTTTACCACAGAAAGTTTCTATCCTGTAGGCCACCTATGAATGAAAAGGACATTAAATAAAATTGTCAGAATTGGTGTTTCATAGCCCTTTTTAGAGATGGAAACCCGAGGGGGACAATTGCTAACTGAATGTGGAGTTTTAAAAAAAGTAAAAGCAATGTTTTAAATGTGGGGGAAATGTGTTCTCAGCCATAGGGGCTCTTTTGGCTTTACCTGGGAACTTCTGGCCTTTTAAAATATTATAGGTTGAGTATTCTTAACCAGAATGCATGGTACTAAAGTGTTTCAGATTTCAGAGGGTTTTTTTTTTTTTTTTAAAGAGAAATATCTACATAGACTTCACTGGCTGAGTATCCTTAACCCAAAATCCAAAATGCTCCAGAATTCAAAGTCTTTGAGTTTCGTGTCAGCATTTGAAAAGTTTTGGAGCCAGCCACAGTGGTGCCACCTGTAGCCTCTGCTACTAGGGAGGCTAAAGCATGAGGATCCCATTAGCTCAGGAATTCAAGGCCATCCTGGGTAATGCAGCCAGACTTGTCTCAAAACAACAAAATGTATTTTGGAGTATTTCTGATTTCAATTTTCAGATTAAGGATGTTTTACCTGTACAGGAAAATATTCTTTTACTACCAATCAATTCATGTTTAAAAATGAATTTGGAGGGGCTGGAGAAGTGGCTTAAATGGTAGAGTGCTTGTCTGGCACGTGTGAGGATGCGGGTTCAAACACCAGCATCACATACATAACTAAGTGTTAGAAGAACAAAACCAGAGATAAAATTTAAAAAATTGACTCTGTCTTTGTTTCCCCATCTCTCTCGCTCTCAGTCTCTCACTAAAAAAAAATTTCTTTAAAAAAAAAAAAACAATTTGGCAACACTGACCTTCACAAACTGGGGACTGCCAGTTGTAATTAGTATTTTGGTATACTTAACATTTGGGACTAAAGCAAATATCTTAGAAAATCTTTTATCTTTAGCTTTTTATTAAACTACATCAGTGAGCTGCTGTCATGTGTAGACTTTAGGCCTGTGTCATTAATAATACATTGTTTCCTACCACAACTTCAATAAGAATATATATATATATAAAATTTGTCCTATATCTTTTACTACTGTCACTTTAATTTGTAAATGGAGGCTAAAACTACCAAAGACCCTACAGTAGATGGGAAAACAGACAACTTAGTGATCAGGAATAATATGTGGATTTGGGTATTTTAGACTCCTTTAATCTATGCTACCTCATTTATTATAAAGGAGGTAGTATTTCTTTTCTTTTTAAAGGTACACTTATTTAGTGTCATGATCAGACTATTAAGTTTAGCAGTCAACAGCATGGATGAAAAAAAAAAACAACAAGTCTACATAAAACCTTTGTTGGAATGCTTTTTACTTTGCACAGAACAGAAGTGAAAATAACCTGTTATACAATTAGTCACAAACACAGTCCTCATGTTCTTTTGCCCATACACATGAGTATTGTCTAAACCATGTCTTCTTTGTAGCAGCTAGGTCTTGCCACCTCTGTGCTTGGCTGAGTTCACAAATCTTTTGTAACCTGTAGCTTCCCTGTCACTTCTCTGGCTTTCCTCTCTTGCTAAGCTTTGTTTCCAGGCAGTATTGAAACCTTCTGCCACTGCCATAGCAGCTGCTGCTGCTTCTGGAACTGCCATAGCCATCTTGATGTTGTGGTTTGGCAAAGTATTGGCCTCTACCACCATAAGGTCCAGAGCTTCTACCTGCAAAGTTTCCACCCTTCATGAGTCCAAAATTTGATGACTATTGTAATTGCCCAAATCATTGTAGCTTCCACTACCTACAAAACTGCTTCCATTATTATCAAATCCAGTATAGCCATTCCCGCTGCCACCATATCCACCACCACCATGGCTGCCACCAAAGCCACCATGATCACTGAAGTTTCCTCCATGACCAAAATTGTCATTTCCACCAAAACCACCTCCATGACCACCACCAAATTTTCCAGAACCACTTCAACCTCGTTGGCTAGATGAAGCACTAGCCATCTCTTGCTTTGACAGGGCTTTATTCATTTCACAGTTGTGGCCATTCGTAGTTTGGTATTTCTGAATGACAGTCTTATGCACAGAACCATGGTCATCAAAAGTTACAAAAGCAAAGAAGCAATGCTTCTCTTCCTTCCACTGCCTTGGTCAGTCATTTCAATAACTTCAATTTTCCCATACTGTTCAAAATAATCTCATAGGTGATATTCTTTGGTATCTTCTTTAATGTCACCAACAAAGATCAGTTTCACAGTTACATGGGTCCCTGGTCTTTAAGAATCTTGAAACAGCTCTTTTTGGTGCCACAGCTCTTCCATCCACCTTGTGTGGTCTTGCATTCATGGCTGCATCCACTTCCTCTGCACTTGCATAAGTGACAAACCCAAAGCTCCTGGAGTGCTTGGTGTTTGGGTCTCTCATTACCACACAGTCCCTGAGTGTTTGTTTCCATTGCTCAGAATGGCTTCTCAGACTCTCATTAGTTGTTTCAAAGCTTACCCTCCAAATGAATCGCTTCTGCAGCTGTTCAAGCTGTTTGGAGGACTCTAATTTAGACATGACAGCAGAGGGAAGAGACTTAAGCGGTGTCCACAGGCAAAAAGGAGTAAGCTAACAAACATATCCCGAGATAGCATTGTTTAATGGGCTTTTAAAAATTGCTTATCTGTACTTCTTATTTACAGATACAAGCTCTATATTGAACTTTAAGGAGTTTGAAAGTGAAATATTTTGTCCATAAATTATATTATTAGTATTTAGATTTTCAGTGAAGTTGATAATTTTAGTAATATTAGGATAAATTCCTATTTATTTCAAATTATTGGGGAATGAGTTTAATTAAATAAAGGTTACCATAAGGATTATAATTTTTCACCTTAGTTTTCAACCATCATACATAAATTTTACTGGAATCCTTATCACCTCCAGATCATTATTATGATAATTGGTACATATGTAGGAAGTTTAGGCCAATTTTATACTAATTCTATTAGGCCAAATGTATAAATGCTAAAATTTTATTTCTGAATAAATTTTGTTAATGCCCTTTTTTTGTTTGCCCTTTTTCTTGTAAAATGAAGCACAGAGTTTGACTATGCAAATTCTAGGCAGTGACCTTTTCGGTTGAACAGATATTGTTTATTCTGATGGATAAGTGTCTGTATTCACAGACATGAGGAGTATCACTTATAGGAAATGCTTAGGACCAGAGTGTTTGGAATTTCAGACTTCCAGATTTTAGAATATTTGCATATACACAATAAAATACATTGGGGACCTAGGTCTAAATACAACATACACTTATGTTTCATATATACTCCTACACAGTCTAAAGATAACTTTATAAAATATTTTTAGCACACTTGCATTTTGACTGTGATTTCTCACATAATGCCTGTTGTGGAATTTTCTACTTCTAGCATCATATTGGTGCTCAGAAAGTCAGAAAGTTTCAAATTTTTGGCATTTTGGGTTTTTGAGTTAGAGATACCTTATCTACATTTACATTTCTCATCTTGTTCCTGCTTAAGTACAGTCTTAACAGAATCACATTTCTTTCAGAAAACATTTCATGCTCAATATACTAAATAGTATTCTTTTCTTACTCTTAAATAAAGAGTAAGAAACATAAACAAAGTGAAACATTATATGAACAAAGTATGTGTAATCTGTGGGGGAGTTATGTGTGTCAGTGTTGTGTGTGGTTAATGGTCTACACATGGTAATGAAAGAAGGTAACTTAAACATGATTGAAGCAGCATATGATCCATGTGTTTGGTAAATTTGTTGAATGTTAGCCCATGAAAGACATTGTGGTAGACACTATTAATTTACTATTCCAGCTTCTTCTCTAAGAAAAACACCAAATGGCGGATGACGCCGGTGCAGCAGGAGGGCCCGGGGGGCCTGGGGGCCCCGGAATGGGTGGCCGTGGCGGCTTCCGCGGAGGCTTTGGCAGCGGCCTCCGAGGCCAGGGTCATGGCCGCGGGGCTCGTGGAGGCAAGGCGGAAGACAAGGAGTGGATCCCGGTCACCAAGCTGGGCCGCCTGGTCAAGGACATGAAGATCAAGTCCCTGGAGGAGATTTATCTTTTCTCTCTGCCAATCAAGGAGTCTGAGATCATTGACTTTTTCCTGGGGGCATCTCTCAAGGATGAGGTTTTGAAGATAATGCCTGTACAAAAGCAGACTCGTGCTGGCCAGCGGACCAGGTTTAAGGCATTTGTTGCTATAGGGGACTACAATGGTCACGTTGGCCTGGGAGTTAAATGCTCCAAGGAAGTAGCCACTGCTATCCGAGGGGCCATCATCTTGGCCAAGCTCTTCATTGTTCCTGTGCGGAGAGGCTACTGGGGAAACAAAATTGGCAAACCCCACACTGTCCCTTGCAAGGTGTCAGGACGCTGCGGGTCTGTGCTGGTGCGCCTCATCCCTGCTCCCAGAGGTACTGGTATTGTCTCAGCCCCTGTGCCCAAGAAGCTGCTGATGATGGCTGGTATTGATGACTGCTACACTTCTGCCAGAGGCTGTACTGCCACTCTGGGCAATTTTGCCAAAGCCACCTTTGATGCTATCTCCAAGACATACAGCTACTTGACTCCAGATCTCTGGAAAGAGACCGTGTTCACCAAGTCTCCCTATCAGGAATTCACTGATCATCTTGTGAAAACCCACACCAGAGTCTCTGTGCAGAGGACCCAGGCTCCAGCTGTGGCTACTACATAGGGTTTTTATACAAGAAAAATAAAATTGAATGGAACCTGAAAAAAAAATTTACTATTCCATTTCATTTTCATTGTGAAAATGTAGTGGAAATATATTTATCATATATAATAATTACTATACATTTTATCAATACAAAAATTCTGACAAATTTTAAATATGTAATTCTAGGAAGCTTTTTCTATTTGATGTGGTTCCTTTTGGGTAAAAATTATATATCTGCTTTTCTTAGATAAAAAATGCTAGAATCTTCCAATCTTCTTAATTATTAAAGTTCTTAATGTAATTTGTAATAAGAATGCTTAAGTTGAGGCATTCTGTGGTTATAAATCTCTGTAACACATTTGGTCACAGGGAGAGGGTAACAGGAAATTTCAGTCTTCTGAAACCCAGAAGTTAATGTTTCTGTGTTAGGTCCAGATCTCTCATGGGCAGGCCAGAAAGCCACATTCCCAGAGCAAAATGGGAACCACTGTTGTCCATCATATGGGTCAGATGTGTGGTCCAGTTAGACAGGTTATCTATTGAATTTCAGTGTCACTACTTAGTATTGTGTAACCTTCTAAATGTTTTAATCTCTCACAGCTTGTGTCCTCATCTGTAATATGAAAAAAGCTAAGCCTACCTCACAGAATTATCATAAAGGTCAAATGAAATAATTCATGTAGGAGAGAAGCAGTCAATAAATGTCAAGTCCTGCTCTCTCTCCAGTCCCTTCCTCCTTGGTTTAGACTCTTCTGATATCATCTTTAACAATGAAGCATTTTTTTTCGTATATTCTTTTCTGATGGAGATATGCTTTACATTGTTAGGAGCCACAGAAATCAAAATTAAAGGTTGATCAACAAATCAAATAAAATCAGTTCTCGTTGTTCACAGTGGTTTGTTCTATTCCAGGGTAAATCAGGATTCTGACAGCGCTTGGTCACAACAGCCTATAACCTCATCGCCCTATAACTTTGTTTTATGTGTGTTTCCGTTTAAAATACCTTGTGTACTGTATTGTTGATTCATTAACACTGAACTCACAGCTGGCAGCACTGTAATTCATGCTTGAATGAAGCTTATCTAACGTGCTGTGTTAAATTTGGGGATGATATACACATTTTAACAAGTAGGTGAATTTGAAAATAAGGAGTTCATGAATTAAGAGCTCAGTTATATCTAAAAATGGAGCCAGAGCTTTGCATCTGCTGTTTACTTAGCCCCTGCTCTGACTTGTCAGCTGTTGTCATGTGGCTGTGTGATTGTGACTCTTGTTACCACCCTAACCACCCTCCTAAGAATGTGACTGTTATTATTTCTCCAAACACCCTCTGATGAGAAGGGGTGGAAGGGATTGTGGGGGTAGGAATACTTATCTTGTCTGTGAGTTGCCAATCACCTAGTAGCCACCCTGCAATCATAAACCTGGGTTAAAATTGAATTCACATTCTCTCCTTATATATTAGTGGTAATCTTTATAATTAGCACTTGAATCTGCTACATTGCTCTAGGCCAGAAAAAAAGCAACAAAATGTATAATTTTTTCCAGAACGTGGATCAAAAGCTTAATTTAATTTAAATGTCTTATCTTTTATGCTTATCATTTGCTTAAAATATGTGTGCAGTTACTTCCTTTCCAGCATAAATTGTCATTGTAGGAGTTGGTTTTGTTAAAAGTCTGTCTAGGTACCTAAAGATAACTAGAAATTTTATATTCTGAAACTGTAGCACATTTGGCTAGGTGGTTCTGGATTGACCTTATACAACACACAGAAAGCTTTTTAAATATTAGCTATCCAAATGTAGAATGTCTTAGGCACTTAAAATTAATCCCACTGGTTTCTACCCTGACAAAGACCTTTCCTAAATGACTGGAAACAATGTGCACTTTCAGTAGTGTATGTTCATACCTGTCCACTTTTTCTTGACCCAGTTGCCTGGTGCTTATCAGAAAATATTGGTGAAAAAGGAGCCCCAATAATAGTACTCTGGTTGTAAGGGACTTAGAAAAGTTAACCTACCTGGAGTAAGTAGTATTTGATTTAAAGTCAGATCTGTGACCATATATATCTTTACCCTTCAACCCAAAATTACTCTTGCTGTTTGCTTTTTTTAAATGTTTAATTTCTTTTTCTTTTTAAAAAAGAGATGGGGTAGGGGAGAAGAAGAGAAAGAGAGAGAATTAATTTTATTTATTTTTTCATCTGACATTTGTCTCTCTGCCACTTAGTTGTGTATGTGGTGCTGGGGTTTGAACCCGGGTCCTGGAGCATGCCAGGTAAGCACTCAAACCACTGAGCCACCACTCCAGCTCCTTTATTTCTTTTTTAAATTTTAAAAAAGATTTTTATTAAGGAGTTGAGTTATTGTACAATCATAAATACATATAAAGTAACACTATGGTATGCATGTGTTCTTAAACCATATTACCTCCATATTGCCCACACCCCAGTCTCTTGATTCTTCTATACCTTGCTCCTACAAGCAATATAAATGCTTAGATTGTGAATTTTCCAGAATTAAATGATTGCATATGCATTATTTGGATTCTCAGGGGGTAAAGAGTATGCTACATTGTTGATTGTCTCTCTAGATCCCTCCCTGTTCACACTCCCTCCTCCCTCTCCTACATATCTATGGTTGCCTTAGATTATGTGTTGCTATGCCTTTGCTGGGTCTAATACTTGAGTTTGACTACATTTCACCCAAGCCTGGATTTAGCCCCACCCTCCACAAATGAGGGAAAATATTTGACCCTTGTCTTTCTGGGTTTGGCTAACTTCTCTCAGCATGATTTCTTCCATTGCCATCCATTTACTTTCAGAGGCTGCAATATCGTCATTTCTAATTGCTGAGAATTCCTGTGTGTGTGTGTGTGTGTGTGTGTGTGTGTGAGAGAGAGAGACTTTTTGGATCCATTCATCCAGTGAGGGGCATCTGGGTTGTTTCCATAATTTAGCTATTGTAAATTGAGCTGCTATGAACATAAATTTTGCTGTGTTCTTCTAATGTGCTGATTCTAACTCTTCTGGGAAAATACCCAGAAGAGGAATAGTTGGGTTGTATGGGAGATCCATCCCTAGTTTTTTTGAAGATTCTCCACACTGCTTTCCAGAGTGTCTGTACCAGTCTGCAGTTCCACCAACAGTGTGTTGCTGTTCCTTGGGAAAATACCCTGAAGAGGGATAGCTGGTTTGCACCATAGATCCAACCTTTATTTTTTGAGGAATCACACTGCTTTCCAGAATGGCCATACTAGTCTGCAGTTCCACCAACAGTGTGCTAGTGTTCATATCTGCCCACAACCCCTCTAGCATCTGTTATTGTTTATATTCTTCATCTTCTGCCAATCTGACTGAAGTGAGTTGAAATCTTATGTAGTTTTGATTTGCATTTCTCTGATTACTAGTGATTTAGAACACTTTCTCATATATTCATTGGCTTGTTCAGTTTCCTCTCTTGGGAAGTTTCTATTTAGCTCTTTGGCCCATTTATTGATTGGATTGTTTGTGGTTTTGGTATTAAGTTTTTTGAGTTCTTTGTAAATTTTGGATATTAGACCCCTGTTGGAGGAATTACAGGCCATGATTATTTCCCATTCTGTAGGTTTTCTCTTGAAAATATGACCAGTTCCTTGGCTGAGCAGAAGCTTTTTAGTTTAATGGCATCCCACTCATTGTTTTTTGACTAATTCTTTCACTTTAGGAGTCTTGTTGAGAAAGTCTTTGCCTACTCCCAAATGTTGGAGCGTTGGTCCTAACTTTTTTTCTAGCAGTTGTATGGTAGCTGGTTTAATTCCAAGTTCCTTGATCCATTTTGTTTTGATTTTTGTGCAATGTGAGAGATAAGGATCTATTTTCAACTACCTGCAAATGCCTGTCCAGTTTTGTCCAGCACCATTTGTTGAATAGGCTGTTATTCTTCCATGTTATATTTTGACCCCCTTTGTCAAAGATCAGATGTTTAAAGATTTGTGGGTTTGTCTCATTGTCTTCTATTCTGTTCCATTAGTTTTCATTCCTATTTTGATGCCAGAACCATGCTGTTTTTGTTATTACAGCTCTGTAGTATAGTTTTAGATCTGGCATTCTAAATCCACCTGTTTCGTCTTTCTTGCTTAGTAATGTTTTGGCTATTCTGGATTTCTTGTTGCTCCAAATGAATTTAAGAATGGCTTTTTCTATATCTGTAAAGAATGACATTGTTATCTTGATGGGGATTGCATTGAATTTATATAGTGCTTTTGGCAGAATGGCTATTTTAATTATATTAATTGTGCCTAACCAAGAGCATGGTTCGTCTTTCCATCTTCTCGGGTCTTCTTCAATTTCTTTCTTCAATGTTCTGTAATTTTCATTGTAAAAGACATTTACTTCCCTTGTTAGATTAATTCTCAAGTATTTTACTCTTTTAGAGGATACTGTGAATGGGACCAATTTCCTAATTTCTTCTGCCCTATTGTTGTTAGTGTATAGAAAGCTATTGTTTTTTGGTTATTGATCTTGTAGCCTGCCACTTTGCCAAATATGTGTATAAGCTCAAGCAGTTTTCTGGTAGAGTTTTTTGGATCTTCCAGATATAGGATCATGTTGTCAGCAAAAAGGGATAGTTTAACTTACTGTCTTCCCATTCTTATCCTTTTGATTTCCTTCTCTTGCCTGATTGCTCTGGCTAGGGTCTTAAGAACTATATTGAATAAAAGTGGTGAGAGTGGACAGCCTTGTCTTGTTCCTGAGTTTAGTGGAAAGGCTTTCAGCTTTTCTGTTTAATATTATACTAGCTGAGGGTTTGTCATATATGACCTTTACATAGTTAAATTCCTTTGATCCCTATCTTCTCTAGAGTTTTGAATATAAATAGGTGCTGGATTTTATTGAAGGCCTTCTTTGCATCCATTGAGATAATATGGTTTTTGCCCTAAGTTCTGTTTAAATGATGAATAATATTTATTGATTTGCATTTGTTGAACCAGCTTTGTGTACCTGGAATGAAGCATCACTTGATTGTGATGAATTATCTTCTTGATGTATTTTTGAATACAGTGTGCTAAAACCTTATTAAGAATTTTTGCATCCAGGTTCATAAGGGATATTGGTTTGCTTTTCTTCTTTTTTTCTTTTCTTTTCTTTTCTTTCTTTCTTTTTTTTTTTCGATGTGTCCTTGTTGAGTTTTGGTATCAGAGTTATGATTGCTTCATAAAAAGTGGGGAGTTCCCTCCTTTCAATTTTTTAGAATAGCTTAATAAGGAGAGGTTTTAGCTCCTCCTCTTAGGTGTGGTAAAACTTAGCAGGGAATCCATCAGGTTCTAGGCTTTTCTTCTTTGGAAGGCTTTTAATTGCCATATGGATTTCAGTGCTGGTTATTGGGCTGTTTAGGATTTCAATATTATTATCCTATGTCAATTTGGGTATGTTGTATGTTTCTAGAAATTTGTCCATGTCTTCCAGATTATCTGATTTAGAGGAGTATAGTTTTTCAAAATAGGTTCTTATAATTCGTTGGATTTCCCGGGTGTCAGTTGTGATGACTCTTTTCATTTGTGATTTTGTTGGTTCATTTGCCTCCTTCTTTTAGTGAGATTGGCTAGGGAGTCTGTCAATTTTATTTATTTTTTTTTCAATCAACCAGCTCTTTGTTTCTTTGATTCTTTTTATTGCTTTTTTTTGTTTGTTTGTTTTCAATTTCAATGATTTCAGCTCTGATCTTGATTATTTCCTGTCTTCTGCTGGCTTTGGGAGTAGATTGGTCTTCCTTTTCTAGGGATTTGAGATGGAGCATAAGTTTATTTATTTAGGATCTCTCCTCATTTTTAATGTAGGCACTTAGTGCCATGAATTTTCACCTTAGGAATATTTCTGTGCTGTCCCAGAGGTTTCAGTATGTTGCATCTTCATTCTCATTCTCTTCCAAGAATTTCTTGTTTTCTGCTCATGTCTTCTTCAATCCATTTTTCATTTAATAGGATATTATTCACAAACCCTTAATTTCTTGATTGTGTGTCATTGCTAGAGAAAATTATATAGACTGTAGCAGAATAACCTCTCCTTCTCATTTCTCACAACAGTATCCACCCTCTAATCTCTGGAACCCATGGATGTTACTTTGACATTTGCAGATTTGATTTACTTAAGGATATTGAGATAAGGAATTTATCCTTGATGGTTTAGTTGGGGCAAGTAAAATTACAAGGATCCTTTCAAATGAAAGAGGGAGACAGAAGAATCAGTGTCACAGTGACAGATTGTAGAAATATTTGACTGTCATTTGCTGGTTTTGAAGATGGAAGGGAACCATGTGCCACAGAATGCAAGTGGTCTCTAGAAGCTGGAAAAGGCAAGAAAACCACTTCTAAGAGTCTTCACATGTCAGCTTAGTAAAACTCTTCACATTTCTGAAATCTAGCATTGCATGATTAGTAACTTTCTTTGTGGTGAGTTTTTAAAGTAGCTTTAGGAAACTAATGCAGGTATTTACATTGCTCTCTATAAAATCATGTGATCGAGTATTATCTGACTGCTAGAATTCCTGCACCATATGATGCTGCTGCTCTGAATTAACAGTAGTGTGTGCACTTTCTTTCTCTACACAGATTGGATTTATTTTACTGAAACTATCAAGACTATCAAGCTTATTTGTCTGGGCTCATTTCTTCCTTAAGAGAACTTTCTTCTGCCTTAACCCTTATGTGCTGCTACTTCTGTGTCTCAAATAGCTCACTCTGGGTAGAGACAGATAAGAATCAAGGAAACAGGTTGGGAGGCTATTGTAATAGGACTGGTGAGAAATTATAAGAGCCTGCATTAGGATAATGTTAGCAGAGAAGGAGATATGAGAAACATTTTGGGGATAACCTTTCAGGATTTTGTAACCATCTATTATAGGACAGCAGGTCTCTCATATGCTAGGTACTTATGTATTTCATGAATGAGAGAGGGAATGAATGAGTAAGCCATCCTCTCATGATAGTTTAGTGTAAATTGGGAAGAACACCTTAGTTACCTATTGCTGAATAACAAGTAACTCCTACCCCCAAGTTAGCAGCTTTAAACAACAAACATTTATTATCTCACATAGTTTGAGATTTGGGAATGTAGGTGTCACTGGCTGTGTGGTTCTGGCTCAGTGCTTCTCATAAGTTTGACTAGGGCTATTGTCTCTGAAGATTTGACTAGAGCTGGAAGTACTACTTATATGGCTGTTAGTAATGGACATTAATTCTTTTCCATGTGGGACTCTCTACATCAAATGTCCTGAGAGGTGGAGAGGGAAAGAGACCAAGATGGAAGCTTTTGTCTCTTTATAACATAATCATGAAGCCATATGTCACCTTGGGTATATTATGTTGATTATGTAGGCCCACCGTGGTACAATAGAGGAAGAGATTATACATACATTTACAAAGTCCTCTGTCGTTCTGTGGGGAGACCATTAGTTAGATATGAGGGAGAAAAGCAGGCAGGTTATTACAGGAAATAATCCAGAACCCAAGTTTTGCCTGATAGGTATAGCAGAAGAATTGAGTTTTAGTTAAAGAGCTTCAGTAGAGAATAATTTGGTTAATCTTAGATCAAGTTACAGTGTAGGGAAGTAAGTAAGGCTAGATTGGAGCAATAGATTAAGAGAAAATTTAGGGATTGTGAAGTCCTTTGGTGTGTATGAAGATGTTGCCTAGAGCTTACTGTGATGTGGCAGGTTAAGTGATAAAGCTGAATAATGGGACAAGCCATGCTTACCATGTTCCATAAAATTGATACTAGGTTCAGAAGGAAATGGAGTGTTTAAAGAGATTAATTACTTGATTGGGACCAAAATGCTATAAGAGCTGGGATTTGAACCTAGATTTGTCTAACTATGCCATGTTGCCCTTTTCAGAAGGCAGCATTGGGCAGTTTGGTGAATACCCAAATAATTTATGGATGCTATGATTAGGTGCTATATAAAATACAGGTTCTCTTGGCCAAGAACAAGGAATGGGGCAGGAAGGGAGTTCTGAGGATATAGGGAATTACTTTTATGTGGTTGTTTGGCTTATTATTTGCATGCCAGCTCAGGAATTCTATAGAGAATATGATAAGGGCAAGTGGGGATGGCAGTCAATAGGAGGAGCCAGGGAGTGGGAATGGACACTAGAATTAACTCCAGATCTGTTCTGCAATCATATGGCTAAATAAAGTGGAATATAGGGCATCAGAATGCAGAATCTTACCTTCTGAAGATTTTTAAAAAAATAGTAACTAGAAAATTATTTGACAAATGTTAAGTAAACTAAAGTTTTAAATAAAATGTGATATATTTAGGTGAATTATTTGATCGTTTCTGACTTGGTTACATATTTACACGGAATTCCTGCAAATGGTATCATATTAAAATAATAAATAGTACACATACAAATACCAATATTCTCCTATTTATTGAGCACATGAAATTCTTTTTTTAGGTTTGTCACCTTTTTGTCGATTTTTAACCTTGTATCTGAAAATATCTTCTATCAAATCTAAATATCTGTTAGAAAACTAACATAGAAATTATCTAACAAAAAGATACTATGTTAGAGATAGCTTCTAAAAATTAACATCTCTTAAGCATAGAACTTTGTTCTATTTTATTCCTAAATGGAATGTCATTCAACAGACATTTTGAGTAGCTAGTAAATACTAGGCATTGTAGGTGATGTGAGTAAGTTAAGAAGTTTGTCTTGCAGAAGATTTCAATATAACAGCCAAGACAAGAGTATTTGATAAACCTCTTAATGCTTAGTTTTATCTGAGTGAAACTCTTCCCTCTATCAAGTACAGTTGCTTCTACCACAAGGTAGAAATCAGTGGAACCAACCAGTTTATCCCCTATGTACTTGGTTACAATTTTTTGAGAGGACCATATCAGTAACCGCAAAAACATCAGGCTCTGGGTCTGATCCCCAACACTGGAAGGGGGAAAAAACCCAAAAGTATATTGTACATGATTGTTTTTATATCACTTGATTGTCATGACTTCTTTGAGAATACATGATTCTCTCTTCTAACTATCCATCAGCTCCTTTCTTCACTTCTTTAGTTCTAGACCACTTGAACTATTGCTTTACCCTTTGCCTCACCAGTGATGTTAGCTACCATGCCCTTAAAGTTTTCCACTACATTTTCTAGAACCAGCAAGAGGCTATTATTGACAGCTACATCACCCTTGTTATATGTCAGTAAAAAAAATAGTCTTTGTTAGCCACCACTGGCAGGGCACAGCTGAGCAGGATGAGAGTGGAAGTGATGCCAGGAGAAATTCCAGGAAGGAACTTCAAATTGTACCTGAGATGATCACACCTTATTTTAACTGTGTATCTTCTGAAAAGGCTAGACTGTAGTTGATAAGTGACTAGACACTTAGAAGCAACAGTATTAAGTTTTTTCTTTTGCCAAGTAGTTTTAAAGAGTTATAAGGGAAATGAAGTTCTCTTAAGAAAAATTATCTTCACTTTTTTATGTCATAATTTGGGAGTAACTGATTTATACCCATTAATTTTAATAAACTATAAAATATTTATATAAATACAATGGCTTGAGTTTATATTATAATTATATATCAAACAATAGTCTTTGTTAAGAGTATTATGTGCTTTTATGACAAAATAGCAAGAGGAGAACTATACAGATGAGAGTAGTTACACAGTTTAGTATGGTCCACTCACATTTAAAATGATAAACACCTTAAGTACTGGCATAGTGCTCTATTTACGGTAAGTGCCGAATAATTCATATGCCTGACAGAATGTTCACTTATCTTTGTTATAGTTGGGTGCACAGCATCTTGCTTCAAGTAATTATGTCTTTAGTCATGACCTAATTCAAATATAGATTCAAATAAAAAGGATGAACTGACTGAAATAATTCCAATAAGTGAAGAGGATTTAGAGACAAAGTTTTAACACAAATAAACTAAAAACAAAACTCTAGGAAATTTTTTTTTTAGTATGATGGTTTCTAAAGTTAACTGTCAAAATAAATAGGAAAATTGACAGTGGACTTTTATTATTGGCAAAAATTAATTGGAAGTGAAAGTCTCAGGAAAGAAGAAAAACATGGAATATGGTTATTAAAGTGAGGGATGGCCATGTTGCTCAGTATACATCCAGTATCTGTCAGTGTTCTGCCACTCTATCTCTTACCACTGGTCATACCACGTGAAATTCCTTTTCAAAACCACAACTATTTGATTATGCACACAAATTCTTGGGTCAGGAATTCAGAAAGAAACAACTAGATGGTTTTTCTCTGCTCCAGTGTCTTGAGGACTCAGATGGAAAGACTCAAGTGCCTGGATGTGATTGGATCAGGTGGGAGTTGAAACAGCTGGATTTGGAGAATCCCCTTCCAAGATGACTTTTTTACACATCTAGTACTTGGACTAGAATGACTTAAAGGCTGCACTCAGTTGGAACATGTACCAACATGTTAATGATAGTGGAGTTCCTCTGTTTTAGTCTCTGGGCTCCATTACATCACAGTATAAATGCCTCTCATGTTGTGAATGCCTAGATTCACATCACTCTGAGAAGGAAGGAAGTTCCTGACAAAATCCTAGATGTTCCTGGTAGATTACATGAGTAGCTTTAGTCTCTGCAATATTTGAAGATTTTAATGATGGAGCTGTTAAACTTAACTATATGATAAAACCATGATTTAGTAGCCAGCTAATTATGCCCAATGCCAACTAATGTCCTTGGATAAGACAAGAAATATGTTTTGGTGAGTATAAAATGTTGCTGTGGGATGAAAGAACCCTAAGTTAATTTTAGGATGTTGTAGTCCATTTCATCTTTTAAGACTCTTCTGTACCTGGATGGCTGCTATCATCTTGGTGCCAAATGTCCAAAATTGAATTAATCACCTTTGCCATCAGACATCCCCGAATGCCAAAGAATAAGGAAATAAACCAAAATATCTAGCTTCCTTTCTCAACAGTAGCACTTTTGACTGACCCTGCTTTAAATCCCATCTTTTAGAGTAGAACTTTGGAATTAAAATTTTTACTTCTCCCCCTGCCTTTAAAGTATCTTAGATTTTCATTCTATTCTCTGAGATAGAAATCAGTGTTGAGTGTACATTCAAAAAGTCTCTTGAGTTTTTCACTGTTTCATTTTGTTTTTCTTAATACTGCAATACTATTAATAAATGTAACTCCCTGTACAAGTGCTCATTTTCTTACACCATATACGAACTCTAGTCGGGGGGGACAAGTAGATAATGGTATAGTAAAAAGGAATATATGGGGGTTTGTCACAAAATATTAATCTTCTTTCTCTAAAGAATTTTTGTACGTGTTTGCAACCTTAAACTTCTTTTCTACAGCTTCATTACCTTTCTTCAAATCCTTTCATAATGACTTTGAGATTTTCTCAGTGGGGACAGCATCATAATATTCGTCTCATTAAACTATGTTTAGTTCCTGCTGAGAAGCAGATTGAGACCTAAAAGTGTTCATGCAATACCAAACAACAGATGAAGTATTTCAAAACAAAGTCACTTCTCTTAGAATTCAATTTGGGATACTGACATTATATTTCAATATTCTTATTTTATTTATTTTAATTACTGAATTAATTTTATTGGTCCTTATCTTTGTATTTAGTAAAGCAGTAGGTAGTTTTCAATCTTTTTTCCACTCAGCTTTGGTGGTGAGTGGGTGACCACCTGGACAGAGAGGGAAATGAATACGTAGTTTTTTAAAAGGCCTCTCTCTTAGTAATTGTTATATTACCCCCATCCCTATGCCAAATTGAGACTCTCCCATAGTGATCAAAAGTCATTAATTAGCCTTAGGCTGTCACATAGATTGATGTATTTTTAGAAGAGCCTGCTCTGCTGAAAAGACCAGAAGCTAAGAACAGAGCTATAGACCTGTGAGTCAGAGGTGCAGGACTTGCATTACATTCCAGCCTAGGTTTGTCTGCCATAGAAGGTTAATGTCTAGGGGAACATGTAACTAATCTCAATAGTAGGTACAGTACAAGTTCTCTGTAAGTCATAAGGTGTTTTTGTGTTAGTATAGCAAAATGCTTAAGGCTGGGAACTTTGATTCATGATTCTGATGGCTGAAAGGACTAAACAACTTGGCACTTAGGTTGTGGCAAGAGCCTCCAATATGGTAGAATGGTAGAGAAACAGGGAAAAGACTATGTGTAGAAAAGAGCAAGCATGAGGGGCAGACTTGCTTTCTAACAGTCAGCTCTGTCAAGATTTAACTCATTTCTAAGAGATCCAGTTGCCTACTTAAGATTAGCATTAATCCGTTCATGGCAGTGAAATCCCATGACTGATTGTAATTTTCCCCTAGGCCCTACTTCTTTTTTTAAAATTTTATTTATTTATTTATTTTTTGTTAGTGCATTATAGTACATAATGGATTTGTTGTCACATATTCCTAGATGCACACAAAACAGCAATACAATTTGGTCAATATCCCACGCCCCCACACCCCTCATCCTCACTCCTCCTGTTCCCCAATCCCTTTAGGCCCCACTTCTTAAAGGTTCTACCACCACCTCTCCCCCATGCTGAGGACCAAGCTTCTACCTCATGAACCTTTGTGGAACAAACAATACCCAAACCATAGCATAAGGTCTGAGCCCTGGTTGGAAAAAGAATGAAATTTATAGAGGTATAAAACTTCGTTAACAGACTGAACACCTGGAACACAGTGCCTCTCCTCCTCCTTTCAGTAAAATATCAGATTCCCTTCTGGTGAATGACCTCCTAAGTAGCTCTTTTATCAGGTCTCATGTCTTTACTTCAAGGTTTATGTTAGGAATTTTGGGGCTCTCTCCCGAGCTGTTCATGCCTTTTGATTGTTCTATAACCTCACTCCATCCAATTTACATTATATAATGCAACCAGAATCTTCTTAAAAAATGCAAGTTAGATCAAGTTATTCCTCACTAAAATCCTTTCATTAGTTCTCCTTAGCCTACAAGGAAAGGAATGTACTGAATTCCATAAAAGGTGCTGGTAAATTTTTTTAGTTGATTTTGGGGGTACCTTCCTATAA
>PVKS010000519.1:127262-139412 GCA_004027875.1 Aplodontia rufa
TTTTTTTTTTTTTTTTTTTTTTTTTGGTCTATGTGTGATGGGAAACTATTGGTTGGTTTTGGTGGTTTGTAAGCAAGGGTTATGTTAATGATGTATGTTTTGAGATGACCACTTTGCTGAGTGAGGAATGCATTGTAGCACAGCATGAGGGAAAGCAGGAAGATCAGTTAGGAGACCACTGCACTGGTTCTGGTCCTAGAGCCAGGATGGTTGCAATGTTGCATGATATATTTTGGAAGCAGAAATGATAGGACCTAATAAAGGATTCATGTGGGAGAAACTAAAGAGAAAAATAGAAGGAAGAACTGTCAGGTAAAACACTTGTGTATATTCATTCTTTCACAGCACAGTTAGTTGTGAGAGGAGGAAATATGGAGAAAATTAGAATACACGTGTCTGTATCACAAACAGATTATTAAAATTAAGTCCTTGAATTATATGTGAGTTAGGTAGCTGATATTAAGGATAGAAAAGAATATGTGACTTGGACAATTAAGGTTCAGGCAATGGCTGATATGGTAGAAGCTGCTATCTGACAGATTGCAGTCAAAAACCATCAAGTGACTCAGGAAAGAACCCAGAAGTACAGGGGGTGGAAGGGAAATACTACAGTACAGGGAATACTACAGTAAGGGAAATACTACAGTACAGGAGGGAAAGGGGAAATACTGGGGACTGAATTAGAACAAGTTGTACTCCTTGCTTCTATAATTATGTCATTGTATATTCTGTTGTCATGTAAATCTAAAGAACCATTAAAAGTTAAAAACAACAAAAAAGAATCCAGAAGTTCCTAACATAGATCTAACAGTCTGTATCTCATCTCAGGACTGCAGTGTCATGCAGTCTCTTGAACACTGGCTTTGAAGACTGTGGCCTTTCAAGGAGGGTATCTCACAAAATTCAACCAGATTCTACAGTACTTAGTCTATGTTACATAAAATAGCCATTGAGTCCTACCTGACTGACCTCATTACATTTTACTGACATCCATGTTCTCATCCAGAAGCCTGTTGTGTTTGAGTTCTGTGATCAGACAAGAAAACATACTATTCCCTCCTTCTTCCTCTGTCCAGTGGCAGAATATTCTTGTTAGTAGAGTCCTCAGTCTTGTGGATTCTGCTGTGATGTTCCACATAATGGTTGTAGTGACAGTCACTCTTCCTAAGATCTGTCTATATTCCTGGCCATTCAGAGGCATAGTATTGGGATATATAAGAGCAAGACTATGCCTCTCCCAAATACTGGAGGAATGCCAGTCATATTGGCTTCACTTGCTATATAAATGACACAGGGAATTAATGGTTTGATGTGTTTCCTCTAGAAGCCAGAGACAGGTAAGTTATAGGTGAAGAATAATTAGCTCCCTGCCAAGGTCTCCTGAAAAAGAAGGTACTAGTCAGATGCAGGAACATTTAGGCTTCATTTTCCCTCTTCCTGGCTGAGCACACTTTACTCTCCCTCCTTTTTTGATAGAATTAGATCTTTGGAACATTATCCTTTTTTGTTTTTGTGACAGAGAACCTTCAAGACATGAGTAAAAATGTTGGTTGATGGTTCATTAATACTGCCTATATATGTTTATATATAAGATGTCTTTTATAGTCAATTGCAGAAGCACCAAATATAGGATACAAATATAGGTGCATATAGGAATAGTATATTTTATACATGTTAAATAAACACTATAGAAACGATATGTTTAAAATGCTGTAGGAACCCATATAATGTAAGTCTTCCCAGAGTTCAAATGTTGGTTGGAACATAGCTGATGTTATTGTAAGTTTAAAAAAAATTTTTATGGTGTTATAGATCTAGATTTGACAATATTGTTCAGTATATTTATTACACATTTCTCAGCATTTCATTTGAAAAGGAAAACAGAAATTGACAATAGTAATAACACAGATAGGAAATTAAAAAGAAGTATGGTACATTTTGGTGTAATTTTTATTTGATGGGCATAATAATTACTGTAAAATTATCTAGCAGTCTGAGGATCAACTCATTGCAGTTTATCTTTCCAAAGTATGTACCTTTTCCATCATGAAAACATTCTTTTTCTGACTTCTCAAATTGCAAATATTAATGTGATTTTTAATTCTTTATATTTTTTTCCTCATACCTTATCTCTTAAATTCTGTTACAAGGTGAGATATGAAAAAATAAGATAATAAGTGACTTGTTTTTCCTGTTTTATCTTCATCTGTTGTCCTAAATTTTCTAAAAGGAACAGAGATTCCTTTAGTAATCGGGAAATATATAGTACATATAATCTTTCCAAGGGACAGTTTTAGATAACTGAACAAGACAGAAGAAGGGCATTCCTGGAAGATCAGTAGCCCTGGCAAAGATACAGAGAGAGGAAGCATCATTAGTTATGAAACATTTATAAGGTTCCCAGTCACAGTATAAATATTTTTACAGTACAATGTTATAAAAAATAATTGGCTTCATTGTATTTTTTTGTTGTTATAGAAAGGCTACTTTATAGGAAAAGCTAAAAAGATATTTATTCAAAGCAAATCCCCAAATGAAACCCAACTTAATACATAGCAAACTATAGGAATGACCAAAAATAGATATTAAATTCAACTACATTTACTATATTTGACATATTCTATTCCTTTTTAATCTGCACACAAGGCTTAAGTTCTGGGGTTTCAGGTTTTAGTTTTTGATTTTTCTTAAAAATAATCTCAACCCTCAAATTAGCTAAAGATTTAGCTAATTTGCTCATAGTGGTAATGCTCTGTAGTTTCTTCCACTTTAGACCTCTCCACTGGGTTAATGCCTTTGTTTTCTTTATCTTTTCCATGTGATTTTTTATACTGGAAAAATGGAACTCCACTACTTGAAGAACAATCCACACTGGTATCTACAGATGGCTCTTGACTTGGAGGTTCTTCAGTGTTTTACACTAGAACTGCCTTTTCTTCACCCATGTCCTGACTGGTTGCTTCTTGGCTTCTTTATACTTGAGAAGAAAGTTTGAGTATAAAAGTACAGGAAATCTTTGTCACTATAGTTTGAATATTTGTCACTTATTACTCAATTTATTGTGGTACATTATGCATTATGGCAGACAGTCTGGTCTCTTGTCATTTTTCGTACCCTACTTCACATCTGCTCCCCACTATTCTGCATCTTCCAACTCCAAGGTGTGGTCACTAAGAAAAGATCTCCTGTTACGTTAAGTCTCTGCTCCACTGTTGCTCTTTGGGTTAAACCTCTTCTAGAGAAATGTGGCTTGGTGGGGAAGGAAGTAATGCAGCCTGAGCCAGAGCCAGGCCTAGGTGCCATTCATGTAATCTGAGAAGATAGAAATGAGAGGGACAATTAAGAGAATATCTTTTTAAAAGACTCCTCTTTAGGGTCCTTCTTTTTATAATTACAACAACAATAACAGTGATGTTTGGGGAAACTCATAGACAGTGTTTTATTTTGGCAGGTAGAAGAGAGAAACAGCCTCCCATTTTTCCTAATCTGTTGTAATCAGTATAGCATAAGTTTCCCAGCTTCTTTGTAATTAGTAGCTAATTCTTGAGTTTAGGTCTTGGATATCACCATAGAGCCATGAACTAGATGAGTAGATGAGGGAAGGATTGTCATTTTAGGCTTCACTTCCCATCTGCAAAAGAATCTCAGCAATCCTTTGAATGGATGGAGGGGCAAGAATTGGTCTGAGAACCCTTACGTAAGTCTTTAAGAACAAGCTGAAATTAAATGTTATAGCATGCCAAATTGGAAGATATCAACAGAATTCTGGTTCTTGTCAATACTTTTCTGTCTCAGTATACACGATAGGTGATGTTCATCTACATAATATACCTTAATATGCAGAGCCAGAAATAAATTAATTACACACCATAAATTTTGAGAGACAATAAATCACTGTCATTCTTAACCACTACACACTTTAATAAAATCTGTAATGGCCACTCTAAATACTGCAACATTGGTGAGGTAAACTAAGAGTTACATGATTTCTGAAAGTAGTGTTCATTTAGCTTTCTTTACATTTGCAAACTTCATGCTAATATGATATTCTGCAAAGTTGCAGAATTCATTTATTAGCTCTAATTTTTAGTTTTTGGTATTTTCTACTTAAAGAATCTTATCATTTGTGAATAACGATAGATTTGTTTTTACGTTTCCAATTTCAATCCTACGTGTGTGTGTGTGTATGTGTGTATTTTCCCCCTTGCCTAAATGTGCTGGCTCTGTCTGCTAGTAGAGTATAGTAGCAGCAGTGGAAGTTAACTGCCTTGTCCTTATGACTCCTGGTGTCCTTTTAAAGAACCAACTTCGGTGTCATTGATTCTCTATTGTTTTCTATTCTCTATTTCATTCATATTCATAAAGATTGTCTATTATTATCTTTCTTCTGCTAGCTTGGGGTTAAGTTTACTCTTTTCTGGTTCTTTGTGGTATGATTTGAGATTTCTTTTTCAGTGTAGTTTATAGCAGCTGCTCACTTGTGATGTCACAGTGGGAAGCAGCATAGCCAGTACTAAAGGACATAACTGTGTTCTTTTATTTAGAAAAACAGGTTGAGGTCTAGTTTGCCAATAGCTGTTTTAATTTCATCCCAAAATTTCTGAAATAAGTTTTGTTTTCATTTACATTCATTGGCTTCCCCTAAATGTGTTTCATTTTTCTTTTTCCCAAGTGTGTCGCAGGTGTCATCTGTGCCCTGGGAGTAGAAGAGCAGTGGTGGAAAAATAGGACCCCTTGACCTTATCCTCATAACTTTGGATTTTGTTCCTTAAATGAGAAGGATCTGAGTAGATTTTGTGTTTTTAAAACCTGCAGTGGCAGGCCTCTTTGAAGAGTGCTTTCTCTAGCCTTCTGCACAGGCTATGGTTTTTCTGGCGACCATCCATTGAGGTCATGGAAAAGAGTATGAGTAAGCATACTCGGTTGTATGTGTGTTTCTGTGGGTTTAGGTTCTTATGTGTCCCTTGCTGTGCCTTGAGCAATTTGTTATAAAATTTCACTTGATTTTTCTTACCCACTTGTATGATGTCCTTATTTACCTTCTGTGCTTTCCGGCAGGTGTGTCAGTACTTGTGTTTTGTCCATCTTTGGAGACTGTAAGACTCTTGAAAGCCAGGTGATACACTATGAGCTCAAGTCTCTGACAGATTCAAGGAGATTTAGGGGTTTTCAGGTTCACACTTTTCAGGTGGAGCATCACTCTTTCCATCTTTCTGTATTGTAGATAGAAACTTGAAACCCATTGGATGGTGTTTTTAATTGAACACACCCAAATGTCAGTATGAAATAGGTGTTAAGCCTTTACTTCTGGCATTGAGAATGTGGCAGGGGAGGGGAACTAGGGGCTCACTGTTTCAGATAAGGATTTTTAAAAATAGATAATATCTTGAGGGCAGTTTTAGAGTCACAGCAAAATTGAGCAGAATAAATAATAAAGAGAGTTCCATCCCCTGCTCCTGCAACACTCACAGCCTCCGCACTACAACATCCTTCTACAGAGTGGAACTTTGTTAAAACTGATGAACCTACATCAACAAAGCATTGTCACTTAAACTCCATACTTCTGCCTTTTCCAAAATATCTAGAGGTGGAATCATGTTTTTTCTTGACTTGTAGCTCATTTCATTTTAGCAATGAATAATATTACACTGTCTGGCTATAATACATTGTATCCTTTCACATACTAGAGAACATTTTGGTTGTTTCCAAATTTTGACAATTTTGAATAAAGCTTTTATAAACATCTTTGTTCAGCTTTTTGTGTGGACATGTTTGTAAACTCATTTGGGTGAATACCAAGGAGCACTGTTGCTAAATTGCATGTTAAGAATGTGTTTAGTGTCTTCCAAAGGACTCTACAGTTTCCACCAGCAATCACTGAGAGTTCCTGTTGCTCCACATCCTTATCAGCGTTTGATATTTTCTGTGTTTGGGATTTTGGCCATTCTGATGGGTGTTGTTTTAATTTTGTGAATTCCTAATGACATGATATTGGTCATCTTTCCAAGTTCTTATTTGCCATCTGCATGTCTTCTTTAGTGAGGTGTCTGTTGAGAGATTTTGCCATTTTAAAATCAGAAGGTTCATTTACTTTTTGTTGAATTTTGTTATTTTTACATTTTGGGTAACAGTCATCTTTTCACGTATTTTCTGCTACTCTCTATGTAATATTTTTACTGAATCCCTGCTTTTCATTCATGCTTTATCCCTGGCTTGCTGTGCTATATCTCTAAGCCTAGAGCTTCAACAACTAATTTTCCAATTTTTCCTTTTTTTTTTTTTTAATCGTATAGAGTCTCTTCTTTGACCCAGGTGATGACCTGGGAGATGAACACTTTTTTTACCATTTACCAATTTGAAAACAGTTTCCTTATTATCAGCTCCATGCTTCACCCCTGCTGCCCCCCACCCACCACTTCGGACTTTTCAGGGCTGTCCTTGACACGTCAGCTTTCTTAGTGGTATTTGTCTTTCAATACTTAGTTTTTTTCTTTTAACCTTCTTCCAGTCTGACTAATCATTCACTATTCCTACATTGGCTTTCTTATATATTTTGAGGTTCCAGTAGGGGATGCTTTGTAGTTTTGTCCAAAATAGAGTTTACATTTCTCTTTCCTGTTTTCTTTGCTGCTTTGGAATGCTTTTCAAGAGGAGAACGAGGTAGTTTTATCTTCATTGCCTTGTTGGTTGATTTGGAGGAGGTTATTTAGTTAATGGAGCATTATACTTATATATTGTGAACATTTTGACAAAAATCATACATGCATGGAATTTAATTTCTTCCATTTCAGTTCCCCGTCCCGGTCTTTTCCTTTCCTTCTCCTTTCCGCTATTCTCCTTCCTCTATTTTACAGATCTTCTTTTTGCTCATTTATTTATTTTTGATTGATGCTTTCTACATACAAATTAAGGTGGAATTTCCTGTGGCATATTTATATATGCACATGATGTGATTTTGTTAAGTTGATTACATATTTCCTCCCCTTTCCTATCCCGCCTCGCTCTCAGTCTTTTTCTTCTACTCCACTCATCTTCCCTCATCTTTTTGATGTCTTGCCTTACCTCTCCTGCTGCCTTTCCATTATTTCACTCATAGCTTCCACATATGCTAGTTAATTTTTTAAAATAATTTTGATATTTAAAGCAGATCATTGTCTGCTGTAGTATAAAGCACAAATAAAATTAGCTTTACTTTTCCATGATTATCCTAAATTACTGTGTCTTGTCATGATTAGTCTACGTTATTGACATTTAAAAAAAAGCGTTATTTGCCTGGATTCAAGATGGTGATCTGAAGACAAAAGGCTTCCCCTGCACCCCCACGACTAATCAGGATATCTCCAGATTCTCTCCAGTATTTTGAGGTGCATTTGGGGGATTAGCATTATGAATCACCAGTCCTAATCTTAGCAGTGGTTTTGAGGAATAGAGACTTAGGAGCGACCAGGGGTTCTTTGTTCTGTTCCGTCTCGGCTGAGAAGCGGCAGCAGCTGCAGCGGCTGGCCAGTGGCGGCCGGGCGCACTCTCCCGCTTACCTTCCCTCCTCCTGAATCACATCAGCACAGAAAACCCACACCACTTTAAAGAAAGCATTCTAGCAAAAGCCCTTCCCTGGCCTGCGCTCTATCTGATGGCAAGATCAGTGCCTGGAAACTGCTTTCATACAGTCACAGAGCAGCAGTTTGCACAGAAGCAGCAGGTGCGGGAGTTACAAGGGCGTGGGAGCTGAGCAAGCATCCATCTTTTAATCCCTTGTTGGATACCACACTCCCAGCCCGCCCGATTAGGGCAAGACCTCTTTAGGCTTGCAAAGCACGCTCTAAATACTCCGTCTGGAGGCAGCAGAGATCACAGGCGGAAACAGGACCAGAAGGCTTGGCTCAAGCCCTGAAGAAGGTGTGGGAGCAGCGAGGGCTGGGGTGCAGAACGTCCATCTTTAAACCCACGCTCCCTGTCCGGGTCCTGCCTCCCTAGGTCTGCAAAACAGGCTCATAAAACTGTGCCTGGAACCAGCAGCTGATCATAGGCTGACTCAGGAGCAGAAGGTGTGGACCTGGGCCTGAATCCTTTTCTCATAAAGGATCTGGGGCTGAGGAGTAACGGGGTTCAAGACTCTGTCCTTCCACCATAGACAGAAGGTCATTAACAGCCCTGACCAGCTGGCCCCACCTCTATGATCACAGAAGTCATTTTCGACAACTACCAGCAGATGGAGCACCGATAACATAATATCTTCTGACTTTCAGATCCCCTGAAACCTGCATCTAAAAAATTAAAACTTGTCTTATCCAGCCAGAAATAGAAGATCCAATCCCTGCAAGAACCAGAGACACTCTTAATATTGATACTTCCAGGGATTTTCTATTAAGTATTTTTTTTCCTCTTTTTTTGATTTCGATTTCATATTCTAGGTGTGAACCAAGGTGATATCTGGTGGAGTTTACTGGTTCTCCAATATATAAAAACTCTAGCGGTTCTTACTTCTCTGTTATGCTAACGTCGAAGAGCGGTTAACCCCTACTCTTCCTATTTTTTTTAATTTTTAAATTTTTTTTATTGTTATTATTTTTTTTTTTTTACTTTTTAATTTTTCTTCCCTTTCTTCTCTCTTTTCTCTCTCCTGTTAGGGGGAAAATTAACAATAGTAGTTCTTCTTAGTTTGGTAGCCTGTTTTTAAGGTTTCTTTCTCTTTTCCTTTTTTCCCTATTTAAGTGTATCTCTGATTCCCTCTTACCCGTCCGGTCTAGCCCTGTTCTCATTCTTGAGAAGAAGGACTCTGGTCAGTGCATAAAGCATTTGAAATATTTTATGCCTGAAAAGCATAATTCTCAGGTAATGCTTCTTCCCTTAAATTTTAGCAATAACCCCAATTTTAGCAATAACCCTATTACCCTTCCTATATTAGGCCACAGCTATCCTAGCCTCCCCTCGGATCTGTACTTTCTTTTATACTTCTTTCTTTCCTGCTTTATTTTAAATTTAGTAAATTTCTTCTGTTCAATTTCCTTTTCTCTTCAAATGTTTTCCACTTAGCATTGTCTTTTTCTTTCTACAGCAAATTCTTTAACTCCTCCACTTTCTCACTGTACATAATTGGTATACATAAACTTCTCTCTTAATTTCACTGGCATTACCCCCCCTTCTGACTCCAAATTAGTTAACTCACTTTAACCCCCCATTATTAAGACTGTGTAAATATTACTGCTGTAATTGTTAATCTGAGTAACACGTATTTGTTCTTGAAATCTGACATATATAATAGTAGTTTTCTATTATCACCAAAAGTATTGATTATTACTAACACTAGTTGCATAGGCTGAATTTGATAATCCATTACAGTGGGTGCTAAATAACTAATTTACTACTGTTTATTGTAAGCTTTGGTTGTACATATTGTCAATTTGCTACTAGCACATGAGGTGTTGGAATTCTGTAAGGGTAACAAATAGTTCAGAGTAAAAGGGGTTGTCTTTTGAAATCAACTCTCCTGACAAAACCCCATTTCAAGTAAGGGTTGGGATGGATCTCCCAACCCAACAGCTTAGTCCTTAAGGCAGAAGACAGGAAAAAGAACAACAGAACCTGTATTGCTCCCACATAAGGTTCACCTGGTAAATAAGAGAGAAGAATCTCTTCAAGCATGAGAAATCAAACTCCAAGAGGTTCACAACAATCCCAAAAATCCCCTGATAAGGGGGCTATGGCCAGGGACCAGGATGAAAATCTAGAACAATATATCAGTGAACTAACAACAAAAAGGATCATCAACTTAAAGGACGAGATAATGAAGGGAATAACGGACAAAATCCAAGATTTGAAAGACTCGATTATTACAGTAATAGATTCTCTCAAAAAGGAAGTTACAGACCTCAAATCTGTAGTCAATGACATGAAAGGGACCATGCAAGAATATAATTATAGAATAACTTCTGTAGAAAATAGAACCTCTGCAAATGAAGAAAGAACTTCCAAAAATGAAGACAGGTTGACCAAGCTAGAGCTCACGGACATCAAAAAAGAAAAACAATTGAGAGAGCATGACCAGTATTTCAAGAATGTCTGGGATGAAATGAAGAGAAACAATCTGAGAGTAATTGGAATACAGGAAGAAATTGAGACACACACCAATGGTATGAGGAATATTCTCAAAGAGATCATGAAAGAAAATTTTTCCCACATAAAAGTAGAATCTGACATGCTCATCTAGGAAGCCTACAGGACACCCAGTAGGCTTAATCAAAAGAGAAACTCACCTAGACACATCATATTCAAAATGTGCAATAGAGATACCAAAGAAACTATATTAAAAGCAGCAAGGGAGAAACGCCAAATCACGTTCAGAGGCAAGCCAATAAGGATTGTCTGTGACTTTTCAACCCAGACACTGGAAGCAAGAAGGTCTTGAATTAATATCTTTCAACGTCTAAATGACCACAACATGCAGCCTAGAATTCTATACCCAGCAAAGCTCAGCTTCAAATTTGATGGAGAAATAAAAACTTTCCATGATAAAACAAAACTGGCAGAATTTGTCAACAGAAAACCTGCCCTACAAAGAATTCTCAAGGAAATACTCCAGACAGAAGAACAAGCACTTGATACCCATAATCCACAAACTGAAAAAATTCAGTGAAAGTATCACCCACCAAGAACTAACCAAGGCAACCACGGAAATAGCTAAGTAAGACACAAGGACTATGAAACAACTGCACACTTCTATCTTAACACTGAATGTGAATGGTCTAAACGCACCACTTAAAAGACACAGACTTGCAGACTGGATCAAAAAACAAAATGCAACCATATGCTGCTTACAAGAAACTCACCTAACAGGCAAAGACATCCACAGATTAAGGGTGAAAGGATGGAAAAAAATCTACCATGCTTATGGCCAAAGAAAACAAGCCGGTGTCACTATACTTATATCCAACAAAGTAAATTTCAATCATAAATCAATCAAAAGAGATAAAAAAGGCCACTACTTAGTACTAAAAGGAACCCTTCAACAGGAAAAAATAACCATAGTTAATATTTACTCTCCAAACAACAGTGCACCCAATTACGTGAATAAATTACGACATCAAACCTCTCTTGGATCACAACTCAATAATACTGGGAGACTTCAACACTCCGCTGTCACCATTAGACAGATCATCAAAACAAAAAACCAATAAAGAAATTAGCAGCCTGAATAACTCTATAAACCAAATGGACTTAACAGACATATATAGAATTTTCCATCCTAAGTTAGCGGAATACACCTTGTTCTCTGCAGCACATGGATCCTTCTCCAAAATAGATCATATACTGGTTCATAAAGATAATCTCAGCAAATATAAGAAAGTAGACATTATCCCATGTGTCCTTTCAGACCACAGTGCTATGACCCTAGTGATCAACAGCAATAATCATAACAGAAAACACACGTATTCATGGAGTTCGAATAATACCCTATTAAATGAAGAATGGATCAAAGAAGACATGAGAGAAGTAATCCAAAAACTCTTGGAAGAGAATAAAAATGAAGACACAACATATTGAAACCTCTGGGACAGCATGAAAGCTTTCCTAAGGGGAAAATTCATAGCACTGAGTGCCCACATTAAAAATGAAGAGAGATCCCAAATAAATAAGCTTACACATATCTCAAAGCCCTCCAAAAGGAAGAATAATCTAATCCCAAAGCCAGCAGAAGACAGGAAATAATCAAGATCAGAGCTGAAATCAATGAGATTGAAAACAAAAAAAACAATAAAAAGAATTGATGAAACAAAAAGCTGGTACTTTGAAAAAATAATCAAGATAGATAAGCCCCTAGCGAATCTAACTTAAAGAAGGAGAGAAATGAAGCAAATCAATAAAATCTCCAATGAAAAGGGAATGATCACCACCGACCCCATAGAAACTCAAGAAATTATAACATCGTATTTTGAAAACCTATACTCCTCCAAATTTGATAACTTGGAAGAAATGGATAAATTTCTTGACACATACAACATCCCTAAATTGAATCAGGAGGATATTGAATTCCTAAGTGGCCCAATCACAGGCACTGAAATCCAGATTGCAATTAAAAGTCTACCAAAGAAGAAAAGCCCAGGACCAGACGGCTTCTCCACTGATTTTTACCACACTTTTGAGGAGGAACTG